>OX451736.1:1802514498-1802834460 GCA_948472305.1 Vicia faba
AGTAGTAATAATATTAGAATTAGTAGAATAATAGAATAATTATGTTGAGCCTATTTTAATGGTTGGAAGTAGTAATATAGGGGGGGGGGTGTTGTTAAGCCCATTAAGAATAATAATATTGTGAGGTTCTATTTAAACTAAAGAATAGGGTAATTGAAAAGTTGCTGGTAATTGGTCGTGAGAAATGCAGAGAAAGGAATAAGGAGAAGAGCAAAGCAAGGTTCCGGTTGGAGTGTGTCGAGCGACCTTCAATTCAAGGTAAGGGTGGAGTTATGACCTTATAATGGGGCGTATGATGAATATTGTACAGGGGTTGGCCGTAGGAATAATTGTTGTGCGTTGATTGTCCTGGACCTGTTATTGAAAGTTGCCCGTTTTTATATTGTGGACGTTTAGGAATTCTATGCATGACTATCTTGTACGATTTATCAATCTCTTAATAGGAGATATAGTTTCCCTGTTGCTATGTTATTCCATGCGATTGGTCGAAAATTAATGGTCGAAGAGAATACTGTAAGGCTGGGTTAACGTTCATCGCAGACGGGATAAATTATGTGCAAAAATGTGAATACGCGTCGTGCTGAGGAGCACAGGTAGTTGTGTAACACCCCAATTCTACCCCTCGTACTTAATAATAAAATCAGAGTTTCAAAATTTCATCCAAACATAAATTGAGGTATCACATATTCGTATTTCCATCACTTTGCATTATAATGCACATCATAAAAATCAAAAGTCGGATATACCGATCATATCATAATTCATCATATAAACATATGACTATTCACAGCACAGCGGATGTGTTCACAAAATGTACATATCATCATGTTATTATCAATACATAAAGTTATAACATCATAAGATAGTATACATAAACTATCCTATCCAAAATAATAACGTTGCCCAAAACCCGAGTGTTACTACTATCAGAGCAGAGCGACTCAAAATAAAGAGACTCGAGTTAATCCTCATCATCCTCGCGGATCACCTGCACGTTACCAATATAAAGGCAACGACAAAACAAGTAAAGGGTGAGATACTCTAAAATATATAATTAAAGGCATGATAAAATATATAAATAGTTTTGGAATCATAATGATATAGGTTAATAAGAATATGTCAACAAATATCAAATCTCACATACTTTAAAATCATCATTTAGTGTATAAGATCAACATTTTAATATCATCACATAATCACCATAATCATGTCAAAACAAGACATAAACTCATATCGTCGCTTTACCGTCATGTTATATCCATCGCATAATTTTCATGAAATTATCACATCATAATCACTTTATGTTCAACACAAAAATCATCACAAAATAAAGTATCATATAACATCGCAATTCATTATAAGCCATTAAATAAAACTCAACGCCAAAAGACTCAAAAATAAACATAACCGAATCCATGAGACACGACTATGTAATGCATGTGGTACCCGCCGCTTTGTCCATAATTAGGGACATTCGACATAAAATCCCATCGTCGCTTTGGCATAAAAGCCCTCGTCGCTTGGCATAAAAGCCCTCATTGCCAATGAATGTATGTGACTCGATGACACGACATCACAAACACGACACAACAAAAACATCATCATCGCACATCAAAATTGGCATAAAGCCCACGTCGCCATATTTATCCACATCAAGATAAACATATCATCGCACCGCATATAATCAAGTATTCATTATAAATAAACAGTCGCAAACATCATGTTCAATCACACCACATCATTATCAAATAATTCACTAAATTCCAAACACGGAAAAATAGTCAAACATCAATAATCGTTGCAAAAGTCATTCACAATAATCAGCATCAATTATAATCATTAACGTCGCAATCGGATTGTCCATACGCGACTTAAACCGACTAAAACGCAACCCGATTCAACTTAACCGTAAATTGACTTATTTCGGGTCGCTCCGTTAAAGACTCGTAATCTCGAAAAACTAACTTCACCACGATGTTCTACATGTCAAAATTATCTAGCACGTCAATTTTCGTTAAATTCTGAGCAACTTGCTCCGTCGCTGAAATTGCCGAAATCGGGAAATCAAAACATAATCGGGTTCTAAATTAAATCGGCTAACTTATGTCATATTTGTATTTAATTAATATAATTAATTAATATAAGAATTATGGAAAATAAATATGAAACAGAAACTATTTTATATAAAAAAAACAGAATACTGCAATAGAAAAAAAAAAGACAGGAAAGTAACATTTCCAACTCCCTCCTCTCAGGTAGCTTACGTTCATGGTATAAAAGGAAAGGGGGGCGTCTCTCCTTTTATCATGATAACTCTTTTGTCGACTTTGAGAAATTCTCATCTTTTCTCTAATCATCTTCACCGTCTCAGTAGTCTCTCTAACCAATTCTGGTCCAAGCACCACACTTTCACCCGACTCATGTCAACACAAAGGGGTTCTACACCTCCGACCATACAAAGCCTCGAACGGTGCCATTCCAATACTAGCATGAAAATTATTGTTATAAGTAAACTCAATCAAAGGAAGATATGTATTCCATGAACCACCATGTTCAAGAATACAAGCTCGTAACAAGTCTTCCAACGATTGAATCGTCCTTTCCGTCTGATCATCAGTTTGAGGATGATAAGTCGAACTCAACCTCAACTTTGAACCCAAAGCCTCTTGCAAGCTTTTCCAAAATTCAGAAGTAAACCTCGGATCTCTATCCGAAACAATACACAAAGGAATACCATGTAATCTCACAATCACATGCGTATAAATTTCCGCCAACTTCGATACGGGATAAGTGATGTTAATAGGAATAAATTGAGTCAACTTTGTAAGCCTATCAACAATAACCCAAATCGCATTGTGTCCTCTTGGTGTATTCGGTAACCCCGTTACGAAATCCATAGAAATTCTATCCAATTTCCATTCTGGAATCTCTAACGGTTGCGTCAACCCTGCAGGTTTCTGATGCTCCACTTTAGACTTTTGACAAGTCAAACAAGCATAAACAAACTGAGCTACCTCTTGTTTCATGCCCGACCACCAAAATAGTTTCTTTAAATCTTGATACATTTTGGTCGCTCCGGGATGAATACTCAAATTGATTCTATGACTTTCTTCCAAGATCATTCTCTTCAAATCCACATCATCGAGAATACAAATCATATCTTGGAACCTCAATACACCCTGAGCATCCAACTTGAAATCTTCATTTTCAGTTTGTCCAATACCAACCAACAAATCAACAAGTTTCACATCAAGCTTCTGAGCTTCTCTAACACTATCAAGGAAATCATTATTGATCTTTAACATTACCAAGACAACACTCTTCGACGTCACTTCTATTACAAGACTCATATCTCTAAATTGCTCAATCAATTTCAACTCTTTCACCATCAAAAGTGACATATGCAAAGTCTTTCGACTTAAAGCATCGGCCACCACATTAGCTTTACCAGGATGGTAATTCAATCCAAAATCATAATCTTTCAACAATTCAAGCCACCGTATTTTCCTCATTTTAAGCTCTTTCTGATCGAACAAGTACTTCAAACTTTTATGGTCACTAAATACTTCAAATCTATAACCATAAAGATAATGCCTCCAAATCTTAAGTACAAAAACAACTGCCGCAAGCTCCAAATCGTGTGTAGGATAATTCTTCTCATGAATCTTCAATTTCCTAGAAGTATAAGCAACCACTTTGCCATTTTACATAAGCACGCCACTTAGACCCATCATAGAAGCATCACAATAAATAACAAACGGTTCTTCAGGATTAGGTAGAATCAAGATCGGAGTTGTTGTTAACCTTTTCTTCAATTCCACAAAACTTTCTTCATACTTGACATCCCACACAAACGCAGCTCCTTTACAAGTCAACTTTGTCAAAGGAAGCGCCAACTTAGAAAAACCTTCAATGAACCTTCTATAGTAACCAGCCAAACCTAAGAAGCTTCTAATCTCAGTAACGGACTTAGGAGTTTCCCATCTCAACACAGCATCAACTTTAGAAGGATCTACTACAATGCCATCACCAGAAATGACATGCCCCAAAAAGCTCACTCCACTTAACCAAAACTTGCACTTTGACAACTTAGCATAAAGCTTCTTCTCTTTCAGAACTTCTAACACAATGCGCAAATGTTCTGCGTGCTCTTCTTCTGATTTAGAATAAACCAGAATATCATCAATTAAAACAACCACGAAACGATCCAAGTAAGGATGGAAAATACGGTTCATGTACTCCATGAATACTCCCGGTGCATTAGTGAGACCGAAAGGCATCACCGAATACTCGTAATGTCCATACCTCGTTTTGAATGCAGTTTTCTGAACATCTTCTTCTTTCACCCTTATTTGATGGTAACTCGATCTCAAATTAATCTTGCTAAACATGCGAGCGCCAACCAATCGGGTCCATCAAATCATCAATTCTAGGAAGTGGATACCTATTCTTGATATTCACTTTATTCAACTGACGATAATCAATGCAAAGTCTCATGCTACCGTCTTTCTTCTTCACCAATAACACAGGAGCTCCCCACGACGACACACTTGGTCTAACAAACTTCTTCGCAAGCAAATCTTCTAACTGGCTCTTCAATTCTGCTAACTCAAGTGCGAACATCCTGTATGGTGCCATAGAGATAGGTCTGATACCAGGGACAAGATCTATAGAAAATTCAACTTCTCTTCTGGAGGTGCACTAGGAATCTCATCAGGGAACACTTCAGGAAAGTCGCACACCACCGGAAAGTTTGCAATCATAGCTTGACTCTCCACAGAAAGAGTCGCCATCAACAAGAAAACCAACACCTCATCCTTCATGAATTCATTCAACTGCTTCGTCGACACCAACACAAATTGTTCTTCTTCTACTAAGGAAGAAAACCTCACAGTGTTGTCATAGTAATTGATATGGACATAATTATCTTTCAACCAGTCCATACCTAGAACCACGTCCAACCCGACAAGCGGTAAACAAACAAGATCCACCACAAAGTCTCTATCAAAGATTGATAAAGGGTAACTTGCACACACAAAAGAAGTAGTAACCGTTCTCTTATCCGGAACTTCTACCATCATATCTCTATCCAGAGACGACAAAGTGAGACCCAATCTCTTTACACAATCAGCAGCAATAAAACAGTGAGTAGCACCAGTATCAATAATAGTAATAAGAGGAATGTTATTAATGAAACTAGTACCTCGAACAAGACCATCCTCGTTTGCTGCTGGAGCACCCAACAAAGCAAACACCTTTCCCGCTCCTTGAGTTCTCTTTGGTTTCTTACATTGAGCACTAATGTGACCTCCCTCGCCACAATTAAAACAAACCACATCCTTATGCCTACAATCACGAGTCATATGACCCACTTCTCCACATCGGAAACATCTCACCTTATTCTCCTTAGCTCTAACATCGCTTCAACAAACATTACTTTTGTGGCCAGGTTTCCCACACTTGTAACAAACAATACTATCCGGAGCATCTCCCCCACTAGTTATTCGCCCTTAAAACGCTTTTTATTTCCCTTTACCAGCTGGAGTATCATATGGCTTTCCACGACTTTGCTGACCTTTGTTTCTCTTATCATACATAATCTTATAGTGTGCATTACTGTCCTCCTCAAAGATTCTACAACTATCAATCAAATCCGCAAAGACACAGATTTTCTGATAACCAACAACTTTCTTAATCTCAGGACGCAAACCATTTTCAAACTTGATGCATTTAGAGAACTCGCCATTCGGCCCATCACAGTGTGGATAGAACTTGGCCAACTTAGTGAACCTTGCAGCATAATCAGTGATAGACATGCTTCCATGCTTTAATTCAAGGAAATCTATCTCTTTATTTCCCCGAACATCTTCCGGGTAATACTTCCTCATGAACTCTCTTCGGAAAACTTCCCATGTCACTTCCTCACCAGCAACCTCAAGCCTCTGACGGGTTTCAACCCACCAGTCATCCGCTTTAGCACTTAGTTTATGAGTACCATAACGGATCCTTTGCACAGAAGTGAAATCCATCACACGAAAGATTCTTTCAATATCCTTCAGCCACGCCAAAGCACCTTCAGGATCATACTTTCCTTGGAAAGTAGGAGGACTCTCTCTTTGGAAGGTTGCCAAACTACGAGACCCAGCGTTCTCGTCAGCATTCGGCGGGTTTTGGAAAGCCTGAGCCATTTCCTGCATAGCAGCAGCAAGAGCCTCATCATTCATACCAGTGTTCCTTCCAGCCATAACAACTTCTGCTCAAAACAAAACAAGGATTAGAATCAACAAATAACAATACTTGATTGTTAGACAACAACAAACTCAACAACTTGGCCGGACAGACCGACCTGCTCTGATACCACTAATGTAACACCCCAATTCTACCCCTCATACTTAATAATAAAATTAGAGTTTCAAAATTTCATCCAAACATAAATTGAGGTATCACATATTCGTGTTTTCATCACTTTTCATTATAATGCACATCACAAAAATCAAAAGTCGGATATACCGATCATATCATAATTCATCATATAAACATATGACTATTCACAGCACATCGAATGTGTTCACAAAATGTACATATCATCATGTTATCATCAATACAAAAAGTTATAACATCATAAAATAGTATACATAAACTATCCTATCCAAAATAATAACGTCGCCCAAAACCTGAGTGTTACTACTATCAGAGCAGAGCGACTCAAAATAAAGAGACTCGAGCTAATCCTCATCATCCTCGCGGATCACCTGCACGTTACCAATATAAAGGCAACGGCGAAACAAGTAAAGGGTGAGATACTCCAAAACATATAATTAAAGGCATGATAAAATATATAAATAGTTTTGGAATCGTAAATGATATAGGTTAATAAGAATATGTCAACAAATATCAAATCTCACATACTTTAAAATCATCATTTAGTGTAAAAGATCAACACTTTAATATCATCACATAATCACCATAATCATGTTAAAATAAGACATAAACTCCATCCCCATAAACTCATATCTTCGCTTCACCGTCATGTTATATCCATCGCATAATTTTCATGAAATTATCACATCATAATCACTTTATGTTCAACACAAAAATCATCACAAAACAAAGTATCATATAACATCGCAATTCATTATAAGCCATCAAATAAAACTCAACACCAAAAGACTCAAAAATAAACATAACCGACTGTTGGTGTAAGCCCTAGAGGCCAATACTTTTGGTACTTGTATCGAATTATTTATTAATAATAAAAGGAATTTCTTTATTATGTTTGCTTTCCAAAATAATAAAGTCCCTAGAATGGTTTATTTGTTTAATGAAATGTTAAGTGTGACTTAATCATGAGATCCCATTAAACATAAGACACTATTCTTAAAGTATCCGTAGTCAAGCTTTAATGTGAAGTGGGATAACATTAAAGCATTAAGATTATTATGAAGATAGATTGATGATCACATCTCATGGATCATAGATAAGGAGTTATCAAGTCTTGACATAGGTATGAATATTAGGAGTAATATTTATACTGGATTGATCCGCTATGAGAATACTACATAGAATGTTATGCAAAGTGTCATAAGTTATTCTCATGATGATAATGGTGTATACCACCCTTCGACCTGAAACCACTATGGACCCTAGATGTAGAGTCAAGTACTTTATTGCTGATCAAACGTCATCCGTAACTGGATGAATATAAAGACGGTTGATGGGTACTTCACAAAGCATGCTAAGGGACATGAGTGACCTAGATGGAATTTGCTCATCCTGCATAACAGGATAAATGTCTAAGGGCCCAATATTGAACTGGACAAGGGTGACACAGTGTATGCCTTGTGTTCAATATAGACATGAGGGCAAAAAGGGTAATTGTACAACACAAATATTATCATGGAAAAGGTTTGGTCAGATCACATGACATTTTCGTGACTTGGGTAACAGTGATGTGTTGCTAGATACCGCTCACTGTATATTATATTAAATGTGTGATTTAATATAATTGCCAATGTCGCGAAAACCTACAGGGTCACACACATAAGGACAGGTTGATGAGAGATAGAATAAATAAGGAACACCGTAAGATACAGTGCACTTAAGTGTAATATTAAAAGTGGTAAGGTACCACGTGGATAAGTGATATATGGTACATCATAAGGTATGATGTCCATAAGCTTAATTGGGCTTTTAGCTTATAGCCTTAATTGGGCTTTTAGCTTGTAGCCCACACGAGTGATTCTATAAATAGATCCCTTGTGATGAAGCAATTTCACTTGATGCAATTTCGTTTTTGATTCTCTCTCTAACTCAAGGTTTCCATTCGTGATCAGCTAGCACTGTGACCGGAAGCGATCTGTTCGTGTGGACTGAGTAGAGGCGTTGTTCTTCATCAATGCTCGTGATCACAACATCAAAGGTCTGAATCGCCACAAGAGGTAAATATTTCTATCACTGACCATGTTCATTCATAAGGATCGCTAAAGGAAAATTTTAAATTCCGATGCGCTTTTGATCGCAATTTTCCTTTCAGTGGTATCAGAGCCACTTACGAAATCATGGATCTGATAGTTGTTTATGTTCTATATTTTCTGTTTTGATTCGATTAAAACCAGAATGAATTGAATAATAAACGAGTAATTAAATTTTGCATCTGTTGTGTACGATTTGGATGATTGATGTTGACTATGCTTCGGAATCCGACATTAGTATGATGAAGCAGCGATACATCGATTGTCCATAGGTTACACAAATAAGATCGATCACTTTTATATATGATATAAGTAAATCTGATGCAACGATGATATATGGGATATACTGTTTCTGTTTCGTTCATTCAAACACTTGATGATTGTTATTCCTTTGATCGATCACTGTTCATATGCTCCGGAATCCGACATTAGTATGGTGAAGCAATGGCACGTGATTAATCATACTGAATTATCAATCGAAATGTGTTTGACAGCATGAAACTGTTGCATTAGGGTTCATGACGACACAAGGGTTATGTTGTTGCAGAGTTATGCGATTGGTATTGTGAATGCACAAGAGTTGTGCGAAAATGACGCCGATTTCAAATGAATTGTTCATTAATGACCGGGCAGCGGAACCCCCGGCTAACTCTGCATAGTGTGATCAATCGTCGAAATTTAATTTTCCTTTTTTTTTAATTAACAAAATTTAAACTAATAATAAAAGTGTGTTTATTATTATTGTCTTGTGGTGATCAGTTATGGCCTTAGTTTTTTTTCCTTTATTTTGTTTTGGGATTGTAAAATACGGCCTACGTGTCGTGTCTCTCTCTAAAATTCTTGATGTAACTTCTTTTCTCATCTCACTCTCTCGTATGTAAAACGAGTTTCTTTTATGTAATGTAATGTTATGAAGAAAGAGAAGAATACAATATCAAAGGAGGATAACCTTGGAGATCTTGCTTGGAGAAGTTTAGATCGTTATTAGGTTAGCTTAGGTTCTCTCATTGGCTTGGGAGAACAATTGCGCTAGGGGCCATAACTGTATCCTTTTATGTATATTGATGCATGTGTTTGTATGTTGATGCATGAGAGAGACGAATTGCATGTTAAGCCGGTGAGATCAAACTAATAACAAAATCCCTCAAGTTAAATATTAAGTTCATGCTTTCCAAGTTTTAGCACTCATCAAGACTAGTATAGAACAATGTAGGTTTCGCCTACGCGAGGTGCATGTTTTATATTAGTAAGGTGCGATGGGATAATTGTAATATCCAACTGCTAAAACAATGGGTCAAACTTAACTAAACACATTATAATAAGATTATACATGTTTAGAAGCAAGAGTTGGGAATGATTCATATGATGAATTAGAATAAGGAGTTATTCACCCAACTGAAAATATTCGAGAGTTGTATGAGATACAATTGGAAGGAGTTCCTACCTAAATAACCTAGTTTTGTGTAATCAGCCTAACGCTGACTTAGAACGAAGTGAAATGTGGATCTCGACCCACTAGAAAGTCTTCCAACGGGATTTTCCGAATCAAATGATGAGGGTCATTTAGTTTGAGTAAAATAGTGGGAGCATATTTGATTAAAGGCCTAATTAAATATGTTGTTTTAATGATACTTATATTTTCATTTTTTTTTGTAGATTACCATGACAACAAACAACCATATTTTGCGATCAATCCTAGATAAGGAAAAATTGTCTGGGACAAATTTCCTGGATTGGCACAGAAATCTGAGGATTGTCCTCAAGCACGATAAGAAGTTGTATGTCTTGGAGACACCTGTTCCTGAAGAGGAACTGCCTAGTTCGGCACCTAAGGCAGAAAGAGATGCTTATAAGAAGCATTTTGATGATGCTAACGAAGCCGCTTGTCTCATGCTAGCTACTATGAACCCGGAGTTGCAAAAGCAACACGAGAACATGTCAGCGTTCGATATGATCGGACATCTGAAAATGCTCTATCAAGAGCAGGCAAGAAACGAGAGGTTTCAGGTTTCAAAGGCCCTTTTTAACAGCAAGTTATCTGAGGGAAACCCTGTAGGTCCCCATGTACTCAAAATGATTGGGTATGTGGAGAACCTTGAAAGGTTAGGGTTTCCGCTTGGAAAGGAACTTGCAACTGATTTTATCTTGCAATCGTTGCCAGATAGCTTTAATCAGTTTGTCATGAATTTCAACATGAATGACATGGATAAGAGTCTTCCAGAATTGCTAAGCATGTTGAAAACTGCTGAGCAGAATATGAAGACAAAAGGGAAGTCCATTCTGATGGTCAGTAATGGAAAGAAGCTGAACAAGAGGCCTACCAAGCAGGTTGGTAAAGGGAAAGGCAAGGAATTTGCCAAGCCTAAACCTACTGTTCCTGCTTTGAAGCCTAGTGGAGGCATAACAAAGGAGGGCACTTGCTTCCATTGCGGTAAGACCGGACATTGGAAGAGAAACTGCCCAAAGTACCTGGAAGATAAGAACAATGGAGTAGGGACTTCAAATTCAGGTATTTTTGTTATTGAAATTAATTTATCTACTTCTACATCATGGGTATTAGATACTGGATGCGGTTCTCACATTTGTACTAATGTGCAGGGGCTAAAAAGGAGTAGAGATTTGGCAAAAGGTGAAGTTGACCTACGAGTTGGAAATGGAGCAAAGGTTGCTGCTTTAGCCGTAGAAACTTATGTTTTGACTTTACCTAGTGGTTTAATAATTCAGTTAGAGAACTGTTATTATGTACCTGCAATTAGTAGGAATATTATTTCCGTTTCTTGTTTGGACAAGTTTGGTTTTTCATTTATAATAAAGAACAATTGTTGCTTTATTTATTTGAATGATATATTCTATGCTTATGCACAAATGAACAATGGACTATATGTCCTTGATCTTGAAATGACAATTTATAACATTAATACTAAACAGATTAAACCTAATGAGTTAAATCCAAGCTACCTTTGGCACTGTCGCTTAGGCCACATAAATGAGAAACACATTTCCAAACTCCATAAAGATGGACTCTTGGACTCTTTTGATTATGAATCATATGAGACATGCAAATCTTGTTTAATTGGAAAGATGACAAAGTCCCCATTCACAGGAAAAGGTGAAAGGGCTAATGATCTTTTAGCCCTCATACATACTGATGTATGTGGACCACTGAACATACCAGCCAGAGGAGGTTTTCAATACTTCATCACATTTACTGATGATTTCAGCAGATATGGTTATGTGTATTTAATGAAACACAAATCTGAAACCTTTGAAAAATTCAAGGAATTCAAGAATGAAGTACAAAACCAACTAGGTAAGAATATTAAAGTTCTTCGATCAGATCGAGGCGGTGAATATTTAAGCCTAGAGTTTGATGACCATCTAAAGGAATGTGGGATTTTATCCCAACTTACTCCTCCCGGAACACCACAATGGAATGGTGTATCTGAGAGAAGAAATCGAACCTTGTTAGATATGGTCCGATCCATGATGAGTCACACCGATCTTACGAACTCCTTTTGGGGACATGCACTATTGACTGCAGCTTACACACTTAACCGGGTTCCATCCAAAAAGGTTGAGAAGACACCATATGAGATATGGAGTGGTAAGAAACCACATATGTCTTACATGAAGATTTGGGGTTGCGAAGTTTATGTGAAATGACAAATTTCAACTAAGCTTGAGCCCAAATATGACAAATGCTTATTTGTGGGGTATCCTAAAGAAACAAGAGGGTATTACTTCTACAATCCTTCTGAGGGCAAAGTGTTTGTCGCTCGAACTGGAGTTTTTCTGGAAAAGGATTTTATTTCCAAAAGAATCAGTGGGAGGAAAATAGAGCTTGAAGAAATTCAAGAACCAGAAAGCATTGATACACCTATGGAGGAATTAGAGCAGGAAACACAAGTAGTTGTGGAAGAGCAACCTGCTCAAGTAGAACAAGACAGCGTAGGTCAAGCAGGATACGTCAACAACCTGAGAGATATGGATATCTCATAAGTGATCAGGGTGATGTATTACTCATGGATCAAGATGAGCCTGTGACCTACCAAGAGGCCATAACTGGTCCTGAGTCCGAGAAGTGGCTAGAAGCCATGAAATCTGAAATGGATTCCATGTACACAAACCAGGTTTGGACCTTGGTAGAGCCTCCTATAGGAGTTAACCCTATAGGATGCAAGTGGGTATTCAAAAAGAAGACTGACATGGATGGTAAGGTACATACCTATAAGGCAAGACTGGTTGCAAAAGGCTATAAACAAATTCATGGGGTTGACTATGATGAAACCTTTTCACCAGTTGCAATGCTTAAATCTGTTCGGATTTTACTTGCTATCGCTGCATTCATGATTATGAAATATGGCAGATGGATGTCAAAACTGCTTTCCTTAATGGGAATCTTCTTGAGGATGTGTACATGACACAACCTGAAGGATTTGACATACCAGAAGAAGCCCAAAAGATATGTAAGTTACAGTGATCAATTTATGGATTGAAGCAAGCTTCCAGAAGCTGGAATCTTCGTTTTAATGAAACAGTAAAACAATATGGATTCATCAAGAATGAAGATGAGTCTTGTGTCTACAAGAAGGTTAGTGGGAGCATGATCGTATTCCTGGTATTATATGTAGATGACATATTACTCATTGGAAACGATGTCCCTACCTTGCAACAAGTGAAGACTTGGTTAGGGAAATGCTTTTCAATGAAGGACCTAGGTGAAGCAGCCTATATATTAGGAATCAGGATCTATAGAGATAGGTCACAAAAACTGCTTGGCCTAAGTCAGAGTACATACATAGAAAAAGTGTTGAGACGCTTTAATATGCATGATTCCAAGAAAGGATTCATACCTATGCAACATGGCATGTGTCTGTCAAAAACACAATCCCCTTCAAGTAAGGAAGAAAGGGATCGCATGGATAAGATTCCATATGCATCTGCAATAGGATCTATCATGTATGCCATGCTATGTACTCGACCAGATGTCTCGTATTCTTTAAGTGCAACGAGTAGGTACTAGTCTAATCCCGGTGATGCTCATTGGGTAGCTGTCAAGAATATCCTTAAGTACTTGAGAAGGACTAAGGATTCATTCTTGATATATAGAGGTCAGGAAGAGCTTGCTGTAATTGGATACACCGATGCTAGCTTCCAGACAGATAAGGATGACTTTAGATCGCGATCTGGTTATGTGTTTTGTTTAAATGGTGGCGCTGTGAGCTGGAAAAGTTCAAAGCAAGATACATATGCTGATTCTACAACCGAGGCTGAGTATATTGCTGCCTCAAATGCAGCAAAGGAAGCTGCTTGGATCAATAAGTTCATTAGTGAACTTGGCATAGTCCATAGCATTGTGGATCCCATTGATCTCTATTGTGATAACAATGGTGCTATCGCACAAGCTAAGGAGCCTAGATCTCACCAACGATCCAAACACATACTTAGGCGTTATCATCTCATTCGAGAGATAATTGATCGGGGAGATGTGAAAATATGCAGAGTACCTACACTTTACAATGTTGCTGACCCATTAACAAAGCCTCTTGCGCAGCTGAAGCATGATGGACATACTAGATCTATGGGTATTAGGGGTATGCCTAATTGGCTCTAGTGCTAGTGGGAGATTGTTGGTGTAAGCCCTAGAGGCCAATACTTTTGGTACTTGTATTGAATTATTTATTAATAATAAAAGGCATTTCTTTATTATGTTTGCTTTCCAAAATAATAAAGTCCCTAGAATGGTTTATTTTTTTAATGAAATGTTAAGTGTGACTTAATCATGAGATCCCATTAAACATAAGACACTATTCTTAAAGTATCCGTAGTCAAGCTTTAATGTGAAGTGGGATAACATTAAAGCATTAAGATTATTATGAAGATAGATTGATGATCACATCTCATGGATTATAGATAAGGAGTTATCAAGTCTTGACATAGGTATGAATATTATGAGTAATATTTATACTGGATTGACTCGCTATGAGAATACTACATAGAATGTTATGCAAAGTGTCATAAGTTATTCTCATGATGATAATGGTGTATACCACCCTTCGACCTGAAACCACTATGGACCCTAGATGTAGAGTCAAGTACTTTATTGCTGATCAAACGTCATCCATAACCGGATGACTATAAAGACGGTTGATGGGTACTTCACAAAGCATGCTAAGGGACATGAGTGACCTAGATGGAATTTGCTCATCCTGCATAAAAGGATAAATGTCTAAGGGCCCAATATTGAACTGGACAAGGGTGACACAGTGTATGCCTTGTGTTCAATATAGACATGAGGGCAAAAAGGGTAATTGTACAACACAAATATTATCACGGAAAAGGTTTGGTCAAATCACATGACATTTTCGTGACTTGGGTAACAGTGATGTGTTACTAGATACCGCTCACTGTTTATTATATTAAATGTGTGATTTAATATAATTGCCAACGTCGCGAAAACCTACAGGGTCACACACATAAGGACAGGTTGATGAGAGATAGAATAAATAAGGAACACTGTAAGATACAGTGCACTTAAGTGTAATACGAAAAGTGGTAAGGTACCACGTGGATAAGTGATATATGGTACATCATAAGGTATGATGTCCATAAGCTTAATTGGGCTTTTAGCTTATAGCCTTAATTGGGCTTTTAGCTTGTAGCCCACACGAGTGATTCTATAAATAGATCCCTTGTAATGAAGCAATTTCACTTGATGCAATTTCGTTTTTGATTCTCTCTCTAACTCAAGGTTTCCGTTCGTGATCAGCTAGCACTGTGACCGGAAGCGATATGTTCGTGTGGACTGAGTAGATGCGTTGTTCTTCATCAACGCTCGTGATCACAACATCAAAGGTCTGAATCGCCACAAGAGGTAAATATTTCTATCATTGACCATGTTCATTCGTAAGGATCGCTAAAGGAAAATTTTAAATTTCGTTGCGCTTTTGATCGCAATTTTCCTTCACCGACTCCATGAGACACGACTATGTTATGCATGTGGTACCCGTCGCTTTGTCCATAATTAGGGACATTCGGCATAAAAGCCCATCGTCGCTTTGGCATAAAAGCCCTCGTCACTTGGCATAAAAGCCCTCGTTGCCAATGCAATGTATGTGACTCGACGACACGACATCACAAACACGACACAACAAAAACATCATCATCGCACATCAAAATTAGCATAAAGCCCACGTCTCCATATTTATCCACATCAAGATAAACATATCATCACATCGCATATCATCAAGTATTCATTATAAATAAACTATCGCAAACATCATGTTCAATCACACCACATCATTATCAAATAATTCACTAAATTCCAAACACGGAAAAATAGTCAAACATCAATAATTGTTGCAAAAGTCATTCACAATAATCAGCATCAATTATAATCATTAACGTCACAATCGGATTGTCCACATGCGACTTAAACCGACTAAAATGCAACCTGATTCAACTTAACCGTAAATTGACTTATTTCGGATTGCTCTGTTAAAAACTCGTAATCTCGAAAAACTAAACTCACCACGATGTTCTACACGTCAAAATTAGCTAGCACATCAATTTTCGTTAAATTCGGAGCAACTTGCTTTGTCGCCGAAATTGCCGAAATCGGGAAATCGAAATATAATCGGGTTTCAAATTAAATCGGATAAATTATGTCATATTTGTATTTAATTAATATAATTAATTAATATAAGAATTATGGAAAAAAATATGAAACAAAAACTATTTTATATTAAAATAAACAGAATACTGCAATAGAAGGAAAAAAAGACAGGAAAGTAACATTTCCAACTCTCTTGCTCTTCTCCAAAACCTCCTCTAGCTCTCAAAGTCTCTATGTGTGTTTTATGATACAAAGACAAGACAGAGTATGTTTGGTTTGTTTTGATGCAAGACATAAGCTAGCAAAATACCCAAAAAGTCCTTCTTGTAAAATACTACCTCATAACACCAAATAATACTAAATAATATTATTAACCCAAATAATTAAAATAACTCCAAATAATTAAATATCGGTCCGAATAATATTTTACCGAACCGAACAGAATAAATATTGGACCGAATAAAATAATTACCGGTCCCTCAAAACAAATACCGGACCGAATAAAATAATTACCGGTCCCTCAAAATAAATACTAGACTGAATAAAATAATTATCGGTCCCTCAAAACAAATACCAGACCGAATAAAATAATTACCGGTCCCTCAAAACAAATACCGAACCGAATAAAATAATTACCGGTCCCTCAAAACAAATACCAGACCGAATAAAATAATTATCGGTCCCTCAAAACAAATACCGGACTGAATAAAATAATTACCGGTCCCAATAATACGTCGCTGAAAATATTAACAGATATAACGGTTAATATAAATATTCTCGTCCCAAGAATAAACGTCAAACGGTAACTCAAAAATATTAATATAATATAATATTAAATAAAACAGGGCGTTACAAGTTGCGTCGAGCGGTATAAGGCGGAAAGATGTGCCGAGGAGCATAGGTGCTAGGTGTCGGGCGGCGCAAGGTTGTAAGGTGCACCGAGGGGAATAGGTAGTTGTGTCGAGCGACACAAGGTTGCACGATGTGCCGAGAAGTATGGGGTGTCGGCCGGTACAGAGGCATAAAGGGAAGGTACCGAGCGGCATGACCACTCTGTCGAGGGGTACATGTCGTTATTATAGTCCTTACTATTATTTGTGTGCATGTTGGAGGACACATACTTCTTTCTCACCCCGTAACGCTCATGTGCAGAGCAATTAGTTATTCAATTTAATTTAGTTAACATTATCAGTATAATAATTAGAATTCTTAAGGTATTCTATCCCTATATGATTAAGGAATTCTAGTAAAAGTAAGTTAGTAGTAAGAGAGATAATAAGTGACTAGCAGTATATAGTTGAATTACCCGAATAATTACACAGGACGTCGTAGTATATTTTGGTTAATACGGTGTATTGTATACTTTATTGTAATTTGATAATTTGCATGTGATGATGAATTTTGTTGAGATGCTTCTAATTATTGGCAAATATTAAGTTGTAGGCTGATGACCAATGTTGTATTGTGTTGAGATGTTGTTGAGTTAATGTTGTTGTTGTTACTACATTCATATTGTTGTCGCATACATAGCATATCAAGTTGGGAGCTCATGCTCGGTAAGTTGGCCTAGATTGGAAAATATAAAGTTGAAGGCTTATGCCTTGTTGATGCCTCTATTAATTAGCAGATTATTAAGTTGGGAGTTTTGCTCCGTTGGTACCACATGCATGTGTTTAAAAACAAGTTGAATTTCATGTTGTATCCTGAGTTGTTATGTGGATGAATTGATTATGTTAAATGTTATTAAAGAGTTGTGAAGTGGTGATTTTTTATGAACAGATTCTAATATATTATTTATCATACATCATATTATATTGTTCGATATCTCACCCCTTTTGTTTGAATATTACCCCATGTTAGTAACGTGCAGGTAATCCAGAGTGAAGGTTGTTTACCTTCAGTGGTTCGAGTCGATGTCGCTGCTCTGATACGTAACACTCGGGGGGGTGAACGCTTATTGCTTTATTGTTGATTTACTTCTGTTGCTGAATTTTAAATTTTTTTCAGTTGGACAGAGATGTTATGTCATTTGAGTCGAAAATTGTGATTTCGCTGCTTATTTATAAAGTTATTCTATTTTTAAAGATTAAACAGGTTGTTATCGGTTCATCCGAATTTTATGTGTTATGTATCTGAACTAGAAGCGATTGAATGTTGTTATTTCTAAGTTGGAAGTGAAGCATTCCATTTATTTGTTAAAAAATTTGTAACTTTGATTTTATATAATTCATTGGGTAGAAATTGGGTGTTACATTAGTGGTATCAGAGTAAGTCGGTCCGTCCGACCAAGTTGTCGAGTCGTAGTTTTGTCTAATAATCGAGTATTGTTAACTTGGGTTCTAACCGTTGTTTATGTTGTAGCGATAAGTTGAGATGGCTGGAAGGAATGAAGTTTCACTTGCTACTGCTTTGGAAGCGATGGCGCATGCTATGGAGAATCAGCTGAACGCTGACGGGAATGCTAGATCTCGTAGCTTGGCGACCTTCCAAAGAGAGAATCCGCCTACCTTCAAGGGTAAGTATGATTCTAACGGAGCGTTGGATTGGTTGAAAGAGATTAAGAGAATCTTCTGTGTGATGGACTGCAATCCAAAGCAGAAGGTTTGATATGGTACTCATATGCTAGCACTCGAGGTTAATGACTAGTGGCTAGAGACTTGTCAGAAATTGGAAGCTGCGGGTGAAAATGTCACTTGGACTGTGTTCCGTAGGGAATTTATAAGGAAGTATTTCCCTGAAGACGTTCGTGGTAAGAATGAAATTGAGTTTCTTGAGTTGTTGCTAGGGAGTATGTCGGTTGTTAAATATGCTGCAAAGTTTGCTAAGTTTTATCCGCACTACAGCGAGGCAAATGCTGAGTTTTCAAAGTGTATCAAATTTGAGAATGGATTGCGTCCAGAGATCAAGAAGGCAGTTGGATACCAGAAGATTCGTGTCTTTACCAATTTGATTGATAGTTGCAGGATTTATGAAGAGGATAATAATACTCACTATAAGACTATCAATGAGAAGAGGGGTAAGCACCAACAGAACCGTGGTAAGCCTTACGATGCCCCAACTGGTAAAGGTAAACAGAAAGTTGCTTAGGGTTAGAGAACTAATGGGGGAGATGCTCCTGCTGGTGTAGTTTGTTTCAAATATGGAAAACATGGTCATAAGAGCAATGTGTGTACTGCTGAGGTGAAGAGGTGTTTCTGTTGTGGTAAGACGGGACATGCTATATCTGTGCTTCAATTATGGTGAAGAAGGACACATTGGTAGTCAGTGTCAGAAACCAAAGAAGGCGCAAACCAGTGGAAAAGTGTTTGCTTTGGCTGAGAATCAAACGGCTAATAAGTACAGACTCATCAGAGGTACATGTTTCATTAATAGTACTCCTTTAATTACTATTATTGATACCGATGTTACTCATTGCTTTATTGCTGCTGATTGTGTTGAAAGATTGGGTCTTATGTTGTCTTATATGAATGGAGAGATGGTCGTCGATACTCCAGCTAAGGGATCAATGACTACTTCTTTTGTGTGTTTAAAGTGCATGTTGTCGATCTTCAACAAAGACTTTGTTGTTGATTTAGTTTGTTTTCCTTTAAGTGGGTTAGATGTGATCTTAGGTATGAACTAGTTAGAGCATAAATATGTTCATATTAACTGTTATAACAAGTCAGTGAGGTTTTCTACTCTGGAAGAAGAGGAAGTCAGTCTGTTATCTGCTAGACAATTGAGACAGTTAATGCAAGAAGAGGGCTCAGATGTTCTAGTTGATGGAGTCGCTATCTGTCAAGATTCAAGCTATAATTGAGGAATTGTAAGTGGTGCATGAATTTCCTGAAGTTTTCCCTGATGAAATTCCTGATGTACCGCTAAAGAGAGAAGTCAAATTTGCTATTGATCTTGTACTTGGTACCAGACCTGTTTCTATGGCACCATACAGGATGTCTGCATCTGAATTGTTATAATTAAAGAAGCAATTGGGAGAGTTACTTGAAAAGAATTTTGTAAGACCAAGTGTATCGCCGTGGGGAGATCTAGTGTTGCTAGTAAAGAAGAAAGATGGAAGTACGAGGCTTTGTGTTGATTATAGACAATTGAATAAAGTGACGATTAAGAACAAGTATCCGCTTTCAAGAATAGACAACTTGATGGATCAATTGGTGGTTTCTCGTGTGTTTAACAATATTGATTTGAGGCCAGGCTATCATCAAATTAAAGTGAAGGATGGGGATATCTAGAAGACGACTTTTGTAACACCCCAATTCTACCCGACAATTATTATAAAATCAGAGTTATAAAAATTCAACAACCAAATCAGGATGCTATAATTTCAACTTAAAACAACAACATTCATTACATATACATAACACATTAAACTTGGATGAACCAACGATAACATAATTTAATCTTTTGAAAACAACAACTTTTATAACTACACATCGGAATCATAATATTCGACTATAAAGAACATGACATCTTTGTACAACTGAAACAACTTAAAATAACAAGTATTTAAAGAACAACAACTTAAAGTTCAATCAACTGAAATAATAACAACAGTAAAACAGCAAGCGTTCATCCCCCCGAGTGTTACATATCAGAGCAATGACACCAACTTGAACTACTGAAGGTAAACTGCCTTCACTCTGGATTACCTGCATGTTACCAACATTGGGGTAACATTTAAACAAAAGGGGTGAGATATCTAACAATATAATTAAATATATGATAAACATTATATTAGAATCAGTCCATGCAAAATCACCGCTTCTCAATTTATAAACAACAATAATCACAACAAAATATTAACAAATTATAACGATTAATTCATCAACTCGGCAACTCAAATATGCAACATGGAATGCGACTCATTTTTATGCACATGCATGTGGTACCAATGGAGAAGAAATCCTAACTTAATAATTTGCTAATTAATAGAGACATCAACAAGGCATAAGCCTTAAACTTTATATTTTCCAATCCAGGCCAACTTAACGAGCATTAACTCCAACATGATATGTTATGTATGCATTAACAACATGAACGTAATAACAACAGAAACAATAATTCAACTTAATTCAACATTGACCATAAGCCTACAAGTCAATAATTTCCAATCAATAGGGGCAACACAAAAAAAATTCATCACCTTCAACTTCAACAATTAATAACAACAACACAACCACTTACACATGCCAATATTGTTATTAACAGGGTCCTACTAAAGTGCTTCTTGACATGAGCAACCTTGAGGGTCCAAAATGATCCATGAAAGTCATATGAGGCATTAAAAGTCCATTTTTCCTTGTGCAAACTCAAACCCTAATTTGAGTCATCAATGCTAGAGGAGGTGTCTTGAGCTGATCAACTCTTGTGCAGTCTTGAACCAAAGGAGATCTTGTGAGAGATTACTTGAGAAATGAGAGGGCAAATTTTGGGGTACAATATCTTCCCCTGTTCAATCTTCTTAAACCTGAAGAGTTAGATTGGAAGATCCGTCATTCGTGACTTGAAGGTGGAAGATGATTGAACACTAGAGTGCCCAGAAATTTGCACTCGAAGATATAGAGTGAATGGGCTTATAGATGCCATTTGGAGGAATGTTGGTAAACACTGGTAGAAGTGTCAGCATAAATATTTGGTTGATTTAGACTAAAACTTGATGTTTTCCCTGTGAGAAAAAAAGGTTAGTTAAAATTCAGATGTATGCATGATGTTCACCAGATGTGGTATTATGCTAGATGCATTTTGTATGTATATGTTATGATGTATGAATATGGGATGCATATTTGTCCGGGAAAATAAATCCCTGACTACTACTGAGGAGTTCCTGGGAAGTTGAATCCTGGATTGCTGTTAGGGATGAAGAATATACATATCTTCACACTTTGTTGAAAGGATGCTTCTGCTGGGGAATATCTCTTGAATGTCGATTGTTATCTGGTTGGATCCAGGCTTCACAACTTGTTGAGGATGAGGAAGTCAACTGCTATCTGGTCAGATCCAGGCTTCACGGTAACTTACTAGGGAAGAATAAATTAACTGTTATCTAGTTGGATTCCAGGCTTCACAGAAGATTTCTTGGGGAGAGTGAAGTTAGGTTGTTATCTGGTTGGATTCCAGCTTCATAACCACTTGCTGGAGATAAGGAAGTTAACTGTTATCTGGTTGGATTCCAGGCTTTGCAGTAACTCTCTAGAAAGGATGAAGTCGAACTGATATCTGGCCGGGTCCAGGCTTCATTGTAACTTGAAGTGGTAACTACTATCTGGTCGGGTACAAGATTCATAGTTTTTGAAAAGTTATACTATTATCTGATCGGGTCCAGGCTTCATAGTGTCTTGCTGGGAATTGTAGCTAGTTGTTATCTGGTCGGACTCCAGGCTTCATAATAACTTGCTTGAAAACTAATATCTGGTCGGATCTAGGTTTCACAGTAACTTGAGGTGGATGAAGTTAGTTGCTATCTGGTCTGGTCCAGACTTCACAATAAACATGTATGAAGAGATAGAGTTGAATTATTTTCTAGTCGAGTCCAGGCTTTACATTAACTTGCTTGGAACTTAGTTATTATCTGGTCGGATTCCAGGCTTCACAATAAATTTCTGAGGGGAATTGCTATCTGGTCGGATCCAGGCTTCACAATAACTTGCTTGAAGAGATGAAGTTGATAAATGATATCTGGTCGGATCCAGGCTTCGCAGTTACTTGTTGGGGTAGAGGTAAACTCTACTAGGAAAAGAAGTTAAAGTTGGTTTGGTTGAGTCCAAGTTCTTATATATCTTGAATATTTGAACTATTATCTGGTCGGGTCCAGGTTTTATAGTATTTTGCGAAGTTAACTGTTATCTGGTTGGATCCAGTCTTCATAGTTAGCTGAAAGGTTACACTATTATCTGGTCGGGTCCAGGCTCTATAGTGACTTGAGAGGTTGACTATTGTCTGGTCGGGTCTAGGCTTCATAGAAGCTTGAAAGTTGTACTAATATCTGGTTGGGTCCAGTCTTCATAGCATATTTTTGGAGGCAGTAAAGGTTTTGTTGACGACTTTACTGGGGATTATGGGTTATGGCCCTTTGATTTGTAATAATCTGAAAGGCAAACTCAAGCTGGAGAGTGTGGACTCAGTCGGGGAAGGCAGACTCAGCTTGGGGGGGTATACTCAGATTGGGGAGGATACACTCATCTTGGGAAGGATATACTCAGTTGGGGATAAGGACTCAGCTGGGGAAGATAGATTATGCCAAGGGAATTTGAACTCGGCTGGGGAGTTATGCTACTCGTTGTTTGTTGGGGAAATAAGCCCTGTTGGGGAAATAAACCCTGTTGATGAAAACTTGGTGAACTGCCGACGAGGTGAGTTCCTTGAGAAAGATACCCACAAGGCTTCTAGGATCAACTTAGTTGGGAAGAGAGTTGCCAAGATATTGAGACTCTAGTTGGAGATTCACCCGTGCAAAGAGACTTTGTGGGTAACTTTGTTGAGTAATGGTTTATTGTAACCGTCCTCATGGGGATAATGCTAATGAAATAACTCTGGGGATATTCCATATACATTAAAGAGATGTTGGCCGCTACTTAGCAAGACACATGTGCCAAATATTTTTAATTATGTTCATATGCATATGTTCGTTTAATTTTAGTCATTGGACAACTTTGCATTCAAAACAAAAATAGAAATTTTGCACTTCAAAATATATTTGTATTGATATTTTGCCCATGAATAGGCGTTTTTTGTACAAAGAGACGGAGATCCTAGTAAGACGAAAACGTCGAAAGGAAAACAAAGATTGAAAACAAAAATAATAGCCATGTGAAATGATCTTATTGCATTCCAACTCTACTATTGCCCCAATGTCTTCGAATGGCCCTTGTCGTTGACAGAAGTTGATTGGATTGATCTTGGACCGTTTGAACTTGGACCTTGGTAATAAAGTTGACGGTGGTGATTCCACGGGACATAGTCATACGCTTTCAATCCTTAACTTTTTCCTGGACCGCCCTTTCGGTTTTTCAGCCCACCAGGATACCCATTTTTTACCAAGTCGCCCTTTTGGGTTTTCAACTCGTCGGGTGTATAATCTTTTGCATATATCCCTAATTTTTGCCCAAACCTTTTGGTTTGCCGGGATGCCCTTATTTTTGCCTAGGTGTGTCAACCTAGAGGGTCTCTTATGCGTAGTATTTTTTAACTATGTCCGCGTTTATAGGATGTGGTAAGTTTTCACCATCCATGGTAGTCAGCATCATGGCACCACCAGAGAACACTCTCTTAACAACAAATGGCCCTTCGTAGGTGGGAGTCCATTTGCCTCTGGGATCGCCTTGTGGCAGAATAATGCACTTTATCACCAAGTCACCAACTTGATATACTCGAGGCTTGATCTTTTTGTTGAAAGCCTTGATCATACGTTTTTGGTACGTATGACCATGACAAACAACAACCATTCGCTTTTCGTCGATCAAGTTCAACTGATCCAATCTTGTATGAATCCACTCTTCTTTGCCTAGGTTTGCCTCATTCATAATCCTTAGTGAGGGGGTTTAAACTTCCACTGGTAAAATAACTTCCATGCCATAGACTAGGGAAAGGGAGTTGCCCTAGTTAATGTTCTAGTTGAAGTATGGTAGCCATGTAGAGCAAATGGTAACATCTCATGCCAGTCCTTATAGGTTACTACCATTTTCTACACAATCTTCTTAATGTTTTTGTTGGCTTCTTCGACTGCGCCATTCATTTTAGGTCTATAAGGAGAAGAATTATGATGCTTGATCTTGAACTGAGTGCAAATCTCGGTAATCATAGCATTGTTAAGGTTAGTCCCATTGTCGGTGATGATCCTTTCGGGGATACCATAGCGGCAGATGAGGTTATGTTTGATGAATATGGCTACCACATTCTTTGTGACTAAGGCAAAAGAGGCGGCTTCGACCCATTTGGTGAAATAGTCGATAGCGACAAGAATGAAGGGATTTCAATTAGAAGCGGTGGGCTTGATCTCTCCAATCATGTCAATGACCCACATTGCAAATGGCCACGGAGAAGTCATGACATTCAAAGGGATAGGAGGCACATGGACTTTGTTAGCATAGATTTGGCATTTATGACAAGTTCTTGAATGTTGATTGCAATCAGTCTCCATTATTGACCAATAGTAGCCAACTCTTAGGATTTTCTTGGCCATCGTATGCCCACTTGAGTGAGTTCCAAAGAGACCATCGTGCATGTCTTCCATAATTTCCTCTGCCTCCTTCTTGTCCATACATTGGAGCAGAGTAGAATCATGGTTGCGCTTGTACAATATTCTGTTCTTTAGGAAGAATTTGGCTGAAAATCTTCGTAAGAACTTTCTGTCATTGATGGATGCTCCCTCGGGATACTCTTGTGCTTCAAGATATCTCATAACCTCATGGTACCCAGGCCTTTTTGTATCAGTGTCAAGCTCACAGCAGTGTGCAGGTTAGTCGAATCTTTCAATTTAATCATGGGGGCTTTGTTGTCCCATATGACCTTGAATATTGAAGACATGGTTGCCAAGGCGTCAGCCAACTGATTTTCTTCCCTAGGGAAGTGCTCAAAGGTGATTTCTTCGAAGTACGGAATTAGCGATAACACAAGTTCCTTGTAAGGGATGAGATTAGAGTGTTTAGTGCCCCAATCTCCTTTTACTTGGCTAATCACTAGAGTGGAATCCCCAAACACGTTCAAATGCTTGATCCTCAAATCAATAGCAGCCTTGAGACCCAAAATGCACGCTTCGTACTCAGGCATATTGTTTGTGCAATTGAAGCATAGTCTGGCAGTGAAAGGAGTGTGGCAACCTTCAGGAGAGATGATCACATCACCAATTCCGTTACACAAGGCGTTGGAAGCCCCATCGAAGACCATAGTCCATGGGGATCCTTGTTCAGGTCTGTCATATGGTCCAGGTTTCGCACAGTCGGTCACTAGCATGATGTTCTCATCTAGAAAGTCAAAGTTCATGGACTGATAATCATCAACAGCTTGATGTGCCAAATGATCTGCTAGTATGCTTCCTTTGACGGCTTTTTGCATTGTGTATTGAATGTCGTACTCAGTCAAAATCATTTTCCACCTAGCTATCCTTCCGGAAAGATCAAGTTTCTCGAAGATGTACTTGGTTGGGTCCATCTTAGAAATCAACAAAGTGGTATGAGTCAACATATACTGTCTTAGCCGGTGAGCAGCCCATGCCAGAGCGCAACAAGTTTTCTCGAGAAGTGAATATCTAGTTTCACATTGGTAAACTTTTTGCTCAGGTAGTAAATAGCATGCTCTTTTCGGCCATACTTATCATGTTGGCCCAAAACACACCCCATAGAGTTCTCTAGTACTGTCAAGTACATGATCAAGGGTCTTCCTTCAACTGGAGGCATGAGAATATGAGGTTCTTGTAGATATCTTTGATTTTGTCGAAGGCAGATTGACATTCATCATTCCATCTGACTACCTGATCTTTCTTCAAGAGTTTGAAGATTGGCTCATAAGTAGCAGTCAAGTGAGATATGAAGCGGACGATGTAATTAAGACGACCCAAGAATCCTCTAACTTCCTTTTTAAAGTGGGGGAGTGGCATTTCTTGGATGGCCTTTACCTTGGCGGGATCAACTTCAATGCCTTTGTTGCTGACAACAAAACCTAGAAGATTTCCAGATCATGCTCCAAATGTGCATTTGTTAGGGTGTAACCTCAACTTGTACTTTTTCAACCTCTCGAATAGTTTGTACAGGTGATCGATATGTTCCTCTTCAGTTTGTGATCTGACAATCATATTATCCACATATACCTCTATTTCATGATGGATCATATCATGAAACAAAGCTACCATAACTCTTTGATATGTTGCCCCTGCATTCTTCAATTCGAACGACATGACCTTGTAGCAAAAGGTGCCCCATTGTGTGACGAAAATTGTCTTCGCCGTGTCTTCAGGAGCCATGCTTATCTGATTATAGCCAAAGAAGCCATCTGTTGTACCCCAAAATTTGCCCTCCCATTTCCTCAACATTTTCTCATCACAAGACCCTTGGAGCTCAAGAACAAGTTAGGGTTTACTCTGCTCAAGACTCCTCCTTGCACTGTTGACCCAAATTAGGGCTTGAGTTTGCACAAAGATGTTTTGACCTAAAAGGACCAAGATGACTTTCATGCTTCATGTTGGACTCACAAGTTTATCCATACAAAGTTTCAAGCCTTGATTCCAATCTTTGCCCAGTCAATTGGACAGTTGACCTAGAAATCAGCTGTATTGGGGAAAAAGTCAACTGTGGTCAATTGACAGTCAAACCTCATGATTTTTGACCCACATCAACATTATGAACTCATATGAACCATTTGGTCAAGTTTGGATCACAATTCCACAAGAAATTTGATCAGATCACCAAAAGGGCAAAATGGTCATTTTTAGGGTTTTGACTGCACAAAGGAAATTTTTGACTGTTGGACCTAGCCAATGGCAAACCAAGCTCACATATGGACTCAAGGACTTAATGTAATTGTCTTGACATGTTCAACAAATTCAAAAGATCCCAAATGCATAAGATTGACAGATGAATTTTCCAATCAACTGAGCCAAATTTGACTGTATACTGAAAAGTCAAACTTTGACTTTTTGGTCAAAATCAAGTGTCAAGATTCATTTTTCATCAAGACATGTCAAATTATGAAACTTGTTCATCAAGAAATCAAGAATTACAAATTAGGGTTTGAAATGAAGAATTTTCATAACTTAGAATTTTTCTAAGTTATGAAAATTCCTATTTTTTTCCTAACTTTGTCCCATTTTTTCATCAAGATACATTTGGATTCAAGGAAAACTCAAAACATGAAAGTTGTAGTCCATTGCAAAATCTACAACTTTTATTCACAAAGTTTCCTCAAAAGAAGCTTGTAGCTCAAGTTATGAGTTTTGGAACAAGGGTGCAAAACATTCTTAACTTAGAAATTTTTTGACCTATTTTAGGCAGGATTTTTGCCTAACTTCATGGCCACTTTTCACATGCTTCCACTTGGAATTTCAACTTGCATTACAAAGATGGATTGTAGTACACATTCCAAGCTTTCCAAATTGTCCAAGAACTTCTCAAACACCCTTGTGGTTAGGGAGAATCGAATTTGTCAATATGGGCAAAAGTCACTTTGTTCATAAGCCATGTACATGTTCATAACTTGTGCATTTTTGAAATCAGCATGTGCAAGCTAGTTACAGGCCTCTAATCTCATTTAAACTCAATAATTAAATGCCAATCCATTGTGTGCTAGCATTATTTTATGCATTTGGTCATTACATGAAGAATTAAGCCATATTTGGAAAAAGCACTTTATCCATTCTTGTAAAGTATGGCTTTATGTCAAAACATGAATCAAAGAAGTACAATGCAAATCTCTGAGGCACAAGTTATTGGACATATCCCACTGATCAAGACTAACATTTGCAGCATACTTGAGGAGCCTAGAGAAGCTTGTAAACCAACTTGACAATTTTTGCTTACATTAGAAGAAACTTGCATTTTGAAACACAAGATCACATTCATGTCAAGACAAGCCTAAGAAAACATTGTGAACACATTCCATACTCCTCAAGTAACCTAAAACACGACCAAGCCATCCTCAAGACTCCCTCATTCATCAAAACACAATTTTGTGGCAAAACAGGGTATCTTCTGCATATTGACTTCCACAGTTCATTTCCCTCGTGCGTTTTCATCCAAACCACCTCAAACACATTCAATAACATCCATACAAGCTATCCCCAACCTTAGATACAGACTGTAACAGCCATAGCATAGTTTGCCATTTTCATTTTTCTCTCTTGCAGGTTGACTTCCATGGAGTGATTCAGCAAGATTCAAAGCACACCAAGCATTGGAGAAGCATCCCTGAACTTCAAGCAAGCTGTACAAGTCCTCACATTGCCTTGAAAGTGCCTCCATTGTCATACACGATCCAAGCTGAACAGGTAAGTTTTTGAACTTCTATCTCTCTATCCAGGCATAGTTAGGCTTAAGTTTGTGAAGAAAACATGTTCTAATCATAGCCCTGAAGCCATCCATATAGTTACTTTTCATTTATATTGTGTGTGCTAAGAGTATTTGGAACCAAAACATTAGGAAAAAGTTAGGTCAGGAATTGGGGGAGAAGAAATTCTCTCTCATTTCTGAGAGTTAGATCAAGTTCTTGGTATGTATGGATTCGTGATTTGATGCTTGACATTTTTTGTGTTATAAGTTTTGCTTGAAAGTCCAAGAATCAGGATGTTTGAATCAGCATGAGAAACGTGCGTTTTTTGAAACAAACTGGCTGGAGGTTGAAGAAGATAGACTTGGGCTGGGCCTGAGTTTTGTTTTCCTTGTTGCACCACTTTATTTCACATACACCCCCCTGGCCCATTGTGTTTATTTTTATCATTTTTTGACTTTTTCTTTTTATTTCTGACTTGTTATTTTTTGCCAAAATATAAAAAATATTTAAAACATTTTTTCAACCATTTTTGCATTTTATTTGAATTTTATTTGTTTTATTTGAGTTTATACATATAAATAACATATATATCCTTTTATTTAAAATACTAAAAAATAATACAAAATACATTTTGTTTTCTGATTTTTTATTTTATTTTATCCTTTGAAAATATTTTCTAAAAACATACTTTTTTTTTTGTAAATATTAAATATTTTATTTTTTATATATATTTAATATATTTAGTAAATAATATAAATACTTATATATTTATTAGAATATTTAGGATAAAAACACAAAAATAATACATTTTTATTTTTATTAATATTTAACTTAAAAAATCACTTTTTTTACAATATACTTCCTTTTTATTTATTTTTGTGTAAATAATTAATAAATATTGCATATAATAAATAATAAATACTTCTTACTTAGAATTAGGGTTTTGCCCTAAAAAGTAAAAATATCCAAAATTATTCATTTTTATTTTTGTTTATTTGTCACATGAAAAATACCTTTTTACATACATATGAAAATCATTTTTGCATCTTGCATATTTATTTTATTTTATTTAATTATTATGCGATTAAATAATTTGAATATTCAATTTGGATGTAATAGTTTAGATTTAATTTTTCTTGCTAAATATCCCCATTTGAACACTTGTACCCCCCATCCCATAATTGTGTTGTAATAGTTTAAGACTTTAAATTTCGCACTTTAAAGCTTTCTAATTATACCATGATAGACTTAGGGTTTTGTATGCAAAAATCAACCAAAACAAATAGCTTGACCTAATTCAAAGATAACAAAGCATGAAAATGGACAACACCAATCACACTTGCACCCCTAGGGTTACTCCACTTGTTGCCTTCAATAATGGGCCATATTGCATGTTGGGTGTCTTTGGCAAAACAAAACAATATCAAATGATCATAGTCCCTCGATGACGCTTTCAAAAGTTGCCTAAACAAATGATCAAGTCCCTTAAAGGAAAAGTTGCCCAAAGACACTTGGCACCATTGCAATCATGGTCTAAACGATGACCCGCGCCCGTCTCGTTCACATCCTAACACAAGATTGTCCATCAAATACAATGGTGGAACAAAATTGTTAAAAGGGTTAAAACATAGCAAAAATCTTTGAGTAAATTTAGGGGTAGACAACTCTTGGTTACTTGCCAACTTGCAAAACAAAAACACTTGCCTATTTTTCAAAACCACACATCACAACACACTTTCAAAACAACTTTCAAAAACATTGAAAACTTTTCAAAAGACATACACCTTTGTATACATCCAAACATGGGTCATTACAAAGGTTGCCACCACATTGGCCTCTTTTTCAAAACATTTTCAAACCCACACACAAAGCACCATTTCAAACAATTGAAAGCACCATTTCAAACAATTGAAAATGCAAGGCAAGTGATCTAAGCAAGTAACTAAGAGCCCATGGATAACCATGGATAGAAAGGGTGCTAATACCTTCCCTTTCTATAATCTACTCCCCGAACCCAAGAAAACATCTCAAAGGTTTTTGCTGTGCTTTTTAACCTTTCCTTAGGATAAAATAAAAAGTCAGTGGCGACTCTTGCTCAACCGAAACATTTGAGAATACAAAATGCAAAACCTCAAGTCAGTTCTCCCATCGTATCACACCATCCATGAAAGAAAAGACTTTATGCTGAGCAGTATTATCGACCAAGACGTCAATGTATGGTAGAGGGAAGTCATCCTTGGGGCTTGCCCTATTCAGATCCCCATAGTCTACGCATATGCGAACTTTTCCATATTTCTTTGGCACTGGCACCACATTTGCAACCCATTGGGGATAGGATGTCACAGCTAGGAACCCTGCATCAAATTGTTACATCACTTCAGCTTTTATCTTCTCGAACATATCAGGCCTCATGCGATGAACCTTTTGTTTGACAGAAGGACAATCTTCTTTTGTCGGCAGACGATGAACTATGTTGTCGGTATCCAAACCTGGCATATCTTCATACGACCAAGCAAACACTTCCACATAGTCATGCAACATTTGAACTAACCTGCTCTTGACACTGTCTTCTAAGTTAGCACCAATCTTAAACTCTTTCTTGTCCGTCTAGGTACCCATATTGATGACTTCAACTGACTCTTCGTGCGGCTGAATAGCTTTTTCCTCTTGTAATAGAAGTCTGCCTAGTTCTCCAGGTATTTCACAATCTTCCCCGCCTTCGTCTTCAACTGTGTTAATTGGACATTCGAAGTGATAGTCGGTAATAGTAGAGTCATTGGAAATGAGATCCAGAGTGGGTGAGGACCTTCAAGACTGTGTGTGTGCATGTAAGATACATGGCTATTTAAAAAATGTATTTGAAAGAAATACAATGAACACAAAGATTTGAATGCAAAAGAGTCTAATGATTTGTATTGAATGATCATATGATTATATGAACATAAATAAAACCCTTGACAAATGGACCAAAGTGCCCTAGGCCAGACACATGGCTTAAAAGTCATTGTTAAATATTACAGACAAAATGTTCTTGAATTGAAAGAAAAGCAATAACAAGTAGATTACTCCTTAATGAAGGAGATCGGTACGAAGTCCTTTGTATGCCAATTCTTCAGCTCCGTTGTAGTAGGATACACCCAATCTTCAAATGCAACTTCATCATCCGAATTACCCATAACATTAACTTCATGGCTTCTAATGCACAAAGGTGGCTTTCCTGCACGAGCATGCCTCACTTCCTTCTGAGCCTTGGCGGTGAAACCCAAACCAAACTTGTACGCTTTGAATGGGATATCGAGGAGTTGCCCCCATGTATCACAACTTCCTTCTTCAATTGCAGTACGAGCATCTTTGACTGAAACCATTTTCGGCACGACCTTAAGAGTTTTGGACACATCAGAGGAACATTTGGTAGCAACAACCATTGGTGGCACAACTTCAAAGGCTTGACACGGGGTCTCAATGAATTCTCCATCCATCTCTACGTACTTGAAAGAGTTGAGGTGGCTTACCATAAACTCTTCCTCTCCACAGATGATGACAATTCTTCCCTTGACCAGATATTTGAGTTTCTGATGAAGAGTTGACGTTACTGTGATCGGTGGATCTGGAACTGACTGTTTTAAAGCTGGTTCGTGAAATGTCGCGGAAGCAAGAGTCGCCACCGTCTTTTATTTTCTCCAAATGGAAAGGACAAAAGCACAGAAAAATTCCTTAAAGAGATTGCTCTCGGTTCGGGAGGTAGGTTATAGAAAGGGAAGGTGTTAGCACCCTTTCTATCCATGGTTATCCATGGGCTCTTAGATACTTGCTCAATGTGTTTCCAAAATGTTTGCTTGCTTTTCAATTGTGGGTTTTAAAAAGTTTCTTTGAAAAATTTCAGTTCGACTCGTACGTCAGAGTGTTTGAAAAATTTGTTTTGAAAGCTTTTGAAAAGTGTCAGTGTGAAAATATTTTTGTTTGTTTTTGAAGAGAGCAAGTATCCTTGAGAACCTACCTACCCTAAGGAATTCGTCTGTGTAGATGTCCTTTAAAGTAGTGCCATCCCACCATTGAGAGGTAGGTAGCACCACCGTTGGAGGTGTTCGGGTCAATTCGAGTTTGCAGGGACATGGTGATCACCAGAGCAATGGGAAGACACCTTAGAAGCTACCCTCATGCCAGGTTCCCGGATCATGAGGACTTACTAAGACATCCTCTACTCGACGATCACCTTTCGAAAGGCGACAATGAGGCGTACCCTAGGGGTGGTGTGTGCGATTCGTGTGTCGTTTTCATTGATGTTTGTCTTGTCATGTTCATTGTGATCTACGCTTGATTTTATTATGTCCATTCATTCTTGCATGCTTATTTAACAGTTAATATTTGCGGGAAAATAAATCTAAACTATTACAAATGGCACGGGTCCACATCGCCAAAATTAAACCGGACCCGATTTAACGGAAAGTAAAACAAAAGAAATAAAAGTGCGAGAAGTTTAAGTTACAATGCTTCGGGAGAGATACATAATGAATTAAGCGAAATAAAACAAATGTGCGAATAAAATAAATTACGAACGAGGGCGTTGGACCCTTTTGCAAAATATTATTAATAAGGAATTAAAATTAAGAATTAAAAGAAAATGTTTTTTAGTATTTTTGTGTTTTTTGAGATTTAATAAAAAAAGAATTAATTAAAAACCAAAATGAAATGTTAAACCTAGTTCTAATTATTTTTAAGTTTATTATGAAAGTATTAAATTTAAACTAAATGCAACCCTAATTAGTTTACAAGTTTAATTATGAAAATAAATAAACCACTAATATTATGGCAAAAAAAAAGGAAAATTAAAAGGAATAAAAAGTTATTAAACCTAATGCTATATTTTTGGATTTTTTTATGGAAAAAAGAACTAATATTGCAAACCCTAATTTAAATTGAATTTATTTACATGCTAATTTATGTATAAGGAAATAATTAAAATAAAAATTATTTATCACATTTTTGTCTTTTCTGATTTTTTTTTATGATGTTTTTTATATTTGTGAAAAAAAATAATTAATTAAATTAAAACAAATCAGGAAAATAAAATAGCAATTAAAATAAAATAAAAAAAATAAAAAGAATTGCAAACCAGGGGGGGTGGAAGTCCCAATTTGGAGGTCTGAGCCCAGCAATCTAGCCCAATTGATTTTGGCCTTATTGACTTTTTTGAATCACATATGGTGCATTGACTCAAGCCTACAGCGTTCATCAATCTTCAGCCCTTGATTTGGATTCTCTTGGATGCGTGTATGCTTGGATGATGATGGAACATGGTATGCCTTAACACTAGCGCTGCATGGGAATTTACATTGAAAAAGAATATTGGAAATTATACAGACCTGGGACTTGAACCCAGGTCATGGGAGTCACCAACATCACACTTGGCCAGCTGAGCTATAATGCACGCTTTGTACATATAACAACAAATAAATAACAAAAATAAAAATTGGTTAGTGGCCACTAAAAAGCACAAAAACGCGCGCTGATTTGAATTAGCGTATCATACACTGCCACAATTTCGTCTTCCACACTATCCCTGTAAAACAAAAACAAAAGCAACGGTTTTATGCGCGTGGCCTTAGGGACGTTTTCAGAAAATAGCGATTAGAGCTATGCAACTCATAAATTAATCGCGACCATGACTTCTTCTTCGTCCAAGCATGCCAAATTGAATGGTGGTGGTTTGGAGTCCTGATTTTTCCTCTTTGCAAAAGCCCCAAATTCAACCTCTGAAAACCCTAAATTTCACTCATGGCATCATCGTGTATGGCAAATAAAAATACAATTAAAGGTGCTGGTTAGCTTTAAAACATCACAAGGAACAAGAATATATAATTAAAATGCAATGAGGATGTCTAAAACTGAAAACACGATCATCACTTTTTTGTTGTACAGGGAAGGTTCTATGTACCAATTCCTGGGGCTTGAGTTGATGTTAGGGATTGGAATACGTTCAGGAATTGCCAAGGAAGCTTTTGGAATAGGTTTTGTGCTTTTAATTCACCTCTAGCAATGATTTCAGAATTTGAACCTTATGGCAATTTTTCCAGTTGGCAATGGTGTCTCCTACGCAGCATTCAGTGTCCTGTGATTAGGGTTAGACTCAGTATTTATGAGGGAAGGGAATTAGGTCATTAGCTGGCCTTGATCCATGCCCATGAGAGAATTAGTCTTAGGTCTTTCACCATTAACAAACTTTCCCTTTTTTTAAGCAAGACCAAGATTTGGTGTACAACCTAACCCTAGCATGAGTTTGTGAGCTGGCACATGATATATGGAAGCTATTCCAATTCAAATGACACTATTCCATTGATTTTTAAATTTTATTTGAATTTTTAAAGATTTAAAATGAATTAAATTATCAAAAATTAAATAAAATAGAAAAATCAATGTTTGATCTTGAAATTAATCATGGGACACGTGTGTGGCATGACAAGGCTGAATCAAGTGGAAGAAAGTGGGCCCTTTTGTCAAAAATTGAAGTTTCAAGGATAGTTGACTTTTGCCATTTCACAAAAATTTCCCAACTTCTCCAATGCATAACTTGCTCAATTTTTAAGCTTTTCTCATGTTCTTGGACATTTTGGAAAGGTCTTTGAGTCCTTTAACCAATGCCTTTGGTCCCATGTCATTTTGATTTTCCAATATCAAGTTATGGCCTTTGACTTAAAGTCCCTTTTTGTTGACTTTTGAAAATGACCTATAATGTTGAAATTGATAACTTTTTGTGAGAGCATTTCTTGGACTTGAAGTATGAAGATGAGTTGTAGGAAATGTCTTTCTCTTCAAAATGAGCTTTGGATGGAATTTTTTTGATAATCCATGTGAAAGTTATGCCCTGGTCAATTTCAGTTGACTTTTTCAGCTGTCCAAATAAGGAAACTCTTGCATCTTGATGATTTTCTGAGCCAAATTTTGAGAATCATGATCAAGCATTGATCAAATGATGTTTGTGGCTTCAAAATGATATGTTGACCAAAAATTTGAACTTTTGACTGTCAAATGACCATTTTGCCCCTACAGTTGACTGTAGTGCAATTTAGGGTTTTGACTGTGCAATCTTGAGCTGAATGCCTTGAAACTTGATATGAGGATGCTTGACCATGTTTGTAAGCATATGAGACTTGATTGAGCCTTTGAACACTTCCTTTTCTTGACCAGAACCCAAACCCTAGTTTTGACTGTATAGGAGACAATTGAGCTGTGCAACCTTTGGGGAATTTTGTGACTTGGCTTGGCAATTTCTTGAAGAATATGGGAGGGCAAATTTTGGGGTACAACAGTTGCCCCTGTTCAATCTTCTTAGACCTGAGGATGCAGATTGGCGGACGTGCCTTTCGTAATCCGAGGGTAGAAGATGATTGGACACTAGAGTGCCCAGAAATTTGCGCTCACATATTGGCAGTGATGGGGGAATGGGCTTATAGATGCCATCTGGATGTTTGATTGCGTAAGAGATTCCTTGGCGAGAACCTGTATACCTGCAAAACAGAAAATGAGTACCTGACATGTTGCAGGAGCTGATTTTTTAGATGCCTGGTATAGATGTGTCCTGACTGGTTACATGAGCTGAGTCTGGAGCTTCAAACGGCGATGAAAGAACCAGGGATGGTTACTACCTTAGCATGAATGGTAAGAGAACCTTGGGTGACTTTAACTTCAACAACGCTTGTTGAGAAAAATCTTGGGTGTCTTTAACTTCAACAACGCTTGTTGAGAAAAATCTGGGTGATTTTAACTTCAACAACGCTCGTTGAGAAAAAATCTTGGGTGACTTTAACTTCAATAACGCTCGTTGAGACAAAATCTTGGATGTCTTCTACTGGGATAAGAATCAGGGAGATTTTAGGGTCGATCTGACTGAACCAGAGAGGCCTTTGACTGGGTAAGAATCAGGAAAATCTTAGGGTCGACTTAACTGAACCGGACAAGGTCTTGAAATATCTTCAACTGGATAAGCATCAGGGAGATCTTAGGGTCGATCTGACTGAACCAGAGAAAGCCTTTGACTGGATAAGCATCAGGAAAATCTTAGGGTCGATTTAACTGAACCGGACAAGGTCTTGGAATATCTTCAACTGGATAAGCATCAGGGAGATCTTAGGGTCGATCTGACTGAACCAGAGAAGGCCTTTGACTGGATAAGCATCAGGAAAATCTTAGGGTCGATTTAACTGAACCGGACAAGGTCTTGAAATATCTTCAACTGGATAAGCATCAGGGAGATCTTAGGGTCGATCTGACTGAACCAGAGAAGGCCTTTGACTGGATAAGCATCAGGAAAATCTTAGGGTCGATTTAACTGAACCGGACAAGGTCTTGAAATATCTTCAACTGGATAAGCATCAGGGAGATCTTAGGGTCGATCTGACTGAACCAGAGAAGGCCTTTGACTGGATAAGCATCAGGAAAATCTTAGGGTCGATTTAACTGAACCGGACAAGGTCTTGGAATATCTTCAACTGGATAAGCATCAGGGAGATCTTAGGGTCGATCTGACTGAACTAGAGAAGGCCTTTGACTGGATAAGCATCAGGAAAATCTTAGGGTCGATTTAACTGAACCGGACAAGGTCTTGAAATATCTTCAACTGGATAAGCATCAGGGAGATCTTAGGGTCGATCTGACTGAACCAGAGAAGGTCTTGAAATATCTTCAACTGGATAAGCATCAGGGAGATCTTAGGGTCGATCTGACTGAACCAGAGAAGGTCTTGGAATATCTTCAACTGGGATAAGTGTCAGAACGTCGCCATATCTGGTTTACATCTGGACTATATCTGGAAGGAAATCTGGAAGCAGTATCAGAACGTCACCATATCTGGTTTACATCTGAAACTATATCTAGAAGGATATCTGGAAGCAGCATCAGAACGTCGCCATCTCTGGGTCATATCTGAAACTATATCTAGAAAGAACTCTGGAAGCAGCATCAGAACGTCACCATATCTGGGTCATATCTGAAACTATATCTAGAAGGATATCTGGAAGCAGCATCAGAACATCACCATCATCTGGGTCATATCTGAAACTATATCTAGAAGGAACTCTGGAAGCAGCATCAGAACGTCACCATATCTGGGTCATATCTGAAACTATATCTAGAAGGATATCTAGAAGCAGTATCAGAACGTCACCATCATCTGGGTCATATCTGAAACTATATCTAGAAGGAACTCTGGAAGCAGCATCAGAACGTCACCATATCTGGGTCATATCTGAAACTATATCTAGAAGGATATCTGGAAGCAATATCAGAACGTCACCATCATCTGGGTCATATCTGAAACTATATCTAGAAGGAAATCTGGAAGCAGTATTAGAACGTCACCATCATCTGGGTCATATCTGAAACTATATCTAGAAGGATATCTGGAAGCAGTATCAGAACGTCACCATATCTGGGTCATATCTGAAACTATATGTAGAAAGAAATCTGGAAGCAGTATCAGAACGTCACCATATATGGGTCATATCTGAAACTATATCTAGAAGGATATCTGGAAGCAGTATCAGAACGTCACCATATCTGGGTCATATCTGAAACTATATCTAGAAGGATATCTGGAAGCAGTATCAGAACGTCACCATATCTGGGTCATATCTGAAACCATATCTAGAAAGAATTGCGTTAGTTGATAGTAATCATTTTTGTATTGATCTTTTTCCTGAAAAGGCAAAACATAATTGTATGCAAAATCATGATGCATGAACTGTATGTCTTCAAAATTAATGAGATTCGTGCCATATGATGCATATACATGCTACAATGTACGAAGATATGATGTTTATGACTGTATTTTTGTCTAAGAAAATAAATCCTTGACGGGTGCCGGGAAGTCGTATCCTGGGCTGATGTTGAGGAATAGATTTTGCTTCCGCTGGGGATGATAGTTGCAAGTATACCGGTAGGAGAAGATAACTCCGTTGGGGAATGAACTTGGCAAATGACGGATTCTGCGGGGAGAAAAGATACTCTAGTGACCATGCTGAGAAGTAATACTCTGTGGGAAGAGAGATGCCTTGCTGAGTGTTAATAGTAACCTGCTGAGGATATCCTTGTTGTTGGAAGTGTCGATAGACTTCGCTGGGGATAGGAAGACTTTGTCGACGACGCTCTTTCCGTGGCTTTTGGCTGAGGATAACCCAGTTATATCCTGTTAAGGAAATAACTCTTTGAATAAAGCCGGGAGACGCGTTCGTGTTCTGCGAGGGGATAAGCTTCCAGAATCTACTGGGGATAAGCTTATTGCTTGGGGATATGGATTCCAATTTTTCTTGGGGAAACTGGATTGGACTCTCTCGGGGGAGTATTGAACTGTATTGGTTATGTTCTTCAAGTGAACTCGCCTTGATACCTTGGAGGACATAACAATTAGATTGCTTAGACAACTCTTTATTGCCCCTGTTTCTGCAGGAGAAGATACCTGTGGAGGTGCTTGACGATTGCTGATTGACAAATCCTCTTCTGGTAGGCAAGTGACGAGATAACGGGACATAGTCGTACGCTGTGATCCCTAATTTTTGCCTGGACCGCCCTTTCGGGTTTTCAGTCCACCGGGATACCCATTTTTGCCCAAGCCGCCTTTTCAGGTTTTCGACTTGCCGGGTGTACAGATTTTTTTCATTTCATCCCTTATTTTTGCCCGAACCCTTTTGGTTCGCCGGGAAGCCCTTATTTTTGCCTAGGTGTGTCAACCTAGCGGGTCTTTGATTATGCGTATTTTTTTTTTCCGACCATGTCCGTGCTTTCAGGATGCAGGGAGTTGTCACTGTTAGGAGTGTAGTGTTGCCGTACTACCAGAAGATCTTTGTTTGATCGTCCAATGCCCCAAACGATCCAGATGGAGATTTGCCCCAGACTATTTGGCTTTTGCGAGATTCTCCGAATCTTGATTGGACTGCCCCAGATAATGGACCATGATCATGTCTGCCCCTGGATTGGAAGTACTTCTGTTCATTAGGCATTCCTCGTGCGAATTTCCCTGCTGCTCAAAAAGTCATATGCGAACAAAGTTATATTAAAAATGCAAAGCTTATGTCTGTCTTGAAGATTTTAAAAATGCATTCTTTTTTATAAAATAAGTGAATGTTTGTAAAACGTGATGTCAACTCCGTATTTACCGTAAGCCTTAAGGAGTCAGGATACCTTTCGTAACAGTATGCTTTCGAACTAACCCGTGCTTCAGCTAGGACTTTTAAGGGTTGTAACGTGGCTTGGTTCACGGTTTAAGAAACAAATGATAAAGGCTCAAATTTTATTTGTACCCACCCGCTCTTCGTGATGTTCTTCAAACCTAAACTCAGTTGATCATACGTTAGACCTTGTTTGAGTCTTTGCTCTGATTTTCCAGTGATGGTTCAGATATTGATGATTTATTCTGAATAGGCAGTCATCATTTTTTGTCGAGGGTTTGTGGGACCTCTTTCTTTTTGATTTTGTTATCCCTATTTTTTGCCTGAACTGTTTCCTTTTTTGGAATTACAAACAGCGGGATGCCCCAGTTTTGTAAGTCTTCTTCGTTGGCTTTGACTTTTTGGGCTTTTCATTTATGATTTTTTGTTGATAATGACTGCCTGTCCTTATGATTATTCGGAACCATCACTGTCTTTCTTCGTTTTGTAAGGATCTCTTTTTGGTGCCATTCGTTATGCACTCGGATCAACTGAGAGACTACCCTTCCCCAGGTTATGATTGAGGGTTTTGATTTTCGAAAATAAAAACTCCTACTTCTTTGGCTCAGAGGGGTTAGCGAGGGATTATCGTCTTTATAACTCCAGTGTTTAGGAATTGAAACAATGCATGTACCTCATCAGCGGGGTCTGTTCAAAAGCATACTGTAGATAACGGTATCGTTTTCGTCATCCTCCCTCAAGAGGCTCAGAATTATTAACCAAGAGTTGATCATCAGAAAAAATATGAAAAGAATTTTGAATATAATGAAAACAATTGTATTAATTCCCAAAACAGACGTATGCGATGCATTAATAGAATAAAGGAGTTTGCTATGACAGTAATTGTTTGTATAAGCAAAGAAAAATACAACTCAAAAATTTAAATAAACAAAGGCTTCAACGATTGGGTAACGGAGCAGTGATTATGTTCGGAGTCTCTGGCACTTCAAACTGAATCTCTCCGGCGTCAATCATATCTTGGATCTTGTTCTTGAGAGGCCAGCAGTTGTCCGTAGTATGCCCCGGGCTATCTGAATGATATGCGCACCTATCGTTGGGATGATAGTTGGGAGCCGAAGTGTTAGGATTCTGAAGGGGAGCCCTTAAGGTGATCAGCCCTGCTTTCAACAGTTGTTGCAGTGCTTGATCCAGCGATATGTTGAGTTTGGTATACTGCCGTTTCTCCTTGCGCTGCTGCCCCTGTCCTTGTTGAGCAGGTCCAGGATTGGAGATCTGGATTGCTCCTACTTCATGACGGCTCTTTTTACCGTGCACAGCATTGGATTCTTTCTTTCCATGATGAGGCTTTTTATCAGAAGGTGCAACCTCTTGAATTTTCCCAGACCGGATGCCAGCTTCTATTCGCTCTCCAGTCAAGATAAGATCTGTGAATCCAGCAGACGAATTCCCAATTAGGTGGTTGTAGAATGGACCAGACAGGGTCCCCAAGAACATATCGACAAGTTCCCGATCAGTCAGAGGTGGTTGTACCCTTCCAGCAAGATCCCTCCATTTCTGCGCATATTCTTTAAAACCTTCACTTGATCCTAACGACATACCCTGGAGTTGGGTACGCGTAGGAGCAAGGTCGGCATTATATTGATACTGCTTGTAGAAAGCAGTAGCCAACTCCTCCCAGTTACGAACCTTGGTCCCATCTAGCTGATAGAACCATTCGAGATGAGTCCCTGAAAGACTCTCCTGGAAGAAGTGGATCCACAAATTCTTGTCCACCGTATATGGTTGAATCTTCTGAACATAGGACCTGAGATGCAGCTTGGGACAAGACGCCCCGTCATACTTAGCGAAGGATGGTGCTTTGAACTTCCGAGGAATAACCACCCCCGTTGACAAACCCAGATCTCCAAAATCCAGCCCAGGTACCTGTTGGATCTCCATAGCATTCAGCCTATCCTCCAACTGTTTGTACTTGTCCTCAGCCGGAGGGTACTGTTCGTCGTCGAAATCTGTTTCATTGTCAGAGACCACTGGGCTGGGAATCCTTTCCTCTTGATGGCTGCTTTTTCCCACAGATGGAGTTGTCCTCTCAGTTTGATCCTGCAGGGTATTCCTAGATCTGCGTCTAGGGTTGAACAAAACAGTCCTCTTCTTCTTCTTTTCTTTCTTCAAGAGCAGAGCCTTCAGATCTTGTTGCCCCTGGGTCAAGTTCATGATCAACCCTTGGAACTGGGCGTTCTGAGCCTGGAGGGCCTTGATGGACTGCTCAGCTGATGATTCAGGATTCATGACGATCGGCTGAAATAAACAGCGAAAGGGTAAGCAACCTGTCAAAGGGATACCTGCAATGCAATGAGATGTATGACATGCATGCAATGATTTCAAGGACCTCGCAGGGTAAACAGAGAAACTTGTTAGAGTTGGAAACTGGCAACTTGATTGAATGAACTTCCTGTTGTAGAGAGCCCTTCTTCAAGGGTCAAAGGCTCACCATATCCAGTGGGTCATAGCCCCTGACAACCTTGGCTAGAGGAAAATAAATCCTCTTTGCCCCTTGCTAGATGTTTGATTCATCACGACCTGTATCACAAGCCCTTGAGATCCTTGAAATGGGTTAGGATGTATGCAATGGTATGATGTCATGCTATGCATGGGGTGATGTAGGTAAACCCTGTTATGAGTCCCAATTAAGGACTATAAACAGCCCCTGCAAGAAATTCAGTATACTTTGTTATGAGTCCCAATTAAGGGCTATAAACAAAACCTGCAAGAGATCTAGTAAACCCTGTTATGAGTCCCAGTTAAGGACTATAAACAAAACCTGCAAGAAATTTGGTAAACTTTGTTATGAGTCCTAATTCAGGACTACAAACAAAACCTGCGAGAAACTCAAGCGTCAGACAACAAGCATGCCAATAGTCAAGTACGAAGGCACACAAGTCACACAAGAGGAGCCCTTAGGGTTTAGGCCAGCATGGGGTCTGGGTAGTACCCTCTTGAAGTTGGTGGGTTCAACCTGTCCTATTAGAAGTAACCGGGTTCTAAGGGTCCCAATATCACGGGATTGCTTTCATTGTTCATCGTTTCGATTTAGCCACTGAACTGGCGACCGAAATATTCCAGGAAAGCAACCCTCAATTGGGTGTAGTATCGAGTATCAACCAACCTCGGACTGCACCAAAGTCAGTTATCTCACTACCCTAAAGAGGCCAAGATAGTTCAATTAAGGTTCCTAAGGTCTGTTGATGCTTCACGACACCACGCGGAGGCCCCGTACTCTCCTTGACTGAACTCAAGGGTTACCGGTACACACCAAAGTGCCACATCAACGTAGCAGACTGTTTCAACCATGTCGGTATACCCCGCACAGTTCCCTCATAGCCTTGTTGCTACTTTCTAAGAAGGTATCCCCCAGATCCGGGTTAGGATCTATAGAACTCCCAAGCAACCCACAATAATAAAGCAAGCAAAGAAGACAATTGAAAACATAGTTATGACCTAGCCCTAAGGTACACCTCACTTTAAGTTTTATATCCCCAGCAGAGTCGCCAGTTCTGTGATCGGTGGATCTGGAACTGACTGTTTTAAAGCTGGTTCGCGAAATGTCGCGGAAGCAAGAGTCGCCACCGTCTTTTATTTTCTCCAAATGGAAAGGACAAAAGCACAGAAAAATTCCTTAAAGAGATTGCTCTCGGTTCGGGAGGTAGGTTATAGAAAGGGAAGGTGTTAGCACCCTTTCTATCCATGGTTATCCATGGGCTCTTAGATACTTGCTCAATATATTTCCAAAATGTTTGCTTGCTTTTCAATTGTGGGTTTTAAAAAGTTTCTTTGAAAAATTTCAGTTCGACTCGTACGTCAGAGTGTTTGAAAAATTTGTTTTGAAAGCTTTTGAAAAGTGTCAGTGTGAAAAGATTTTTGTTTGTTTTTGAAGAGAGCAAGTATCCTTGAGAACCTACCTACCCTAAGGAATTCGTCTGTGTAGATGTCCTTTAAAGTAGTGCCATCCCACCATTGAGAGGTAGGTAGCACCACCGTTGGAGGTGTTCGGGTCAATTCGAGTTTGCAGGGACATGGTGATCACCAGAGCAATGGGAAGACACCTTAGAAGCTACCCTCATGCCAGGTTCCCGGATCATGAGGACTTACTAAGACATCCTCTACTCGACGATCACCTTTCGAAAGGCGACAATGAGGCGTACCCTAGGGGTGGTGTGTGCGATTCGTGTGTCGTTTTCATTGATGTTTGTCTTGTCATGTTCATTGTGATCTACGCTTGATTTTATTATGTCCATTCATTCTTGCATGCTTATTTAACAGTTAATATTTGCGGGAAAATAAATCTAAACTATTACAAATGGCACGGGTCCACATCGCCAAAATTAAACCGGACCCGATTTGACGGAAAGTAAAACAAAAGAAATAAAAGTGCGAGAAGTTTAAGTTACAATGCTTCGGGAGAGATACATAATGAATTAAGCGAAATAAAACAAATGTGCGAATAAAATAAATTACGAACGAGGGCGTTGGACCCTTTTGCAAAATATTATTAATAAGGAATTAAAATTAAGAATTAAAAGAAAATGTTTTTTAGTATTTTTGTGTTTTTTGAGATTTAATAAAAAAAGAATTAATTAAAAACCAAAATGAAATGTTAAACCTAGTTCTAATTATTTTTAAGTTTATTATGAAAGTATTAAATTTAAACTAAATGCAACCCTAATTAGTTTACAAGTTTAATTATGAAAATAAATAAACCACTAATATTATGGCAAAAAAAAAGGAAAATTAAAAGGAATAAAAAGTTATTAAACCTAATGCTATATTTTTGGATTTTTTTATGGAAAAAAGAACTAATATTGCAAACCCTAATTTAAATTGAATTTATTTACATGCTAATTTATGTATAAGGAAATAATTAAAATAAAAATTATTTATCACATTTTTGTCTTTTCTGATTTTTTTTTATGATGTTTTTTATATTTGTGAAAAAAAATAATTAATTAAATTAAAACAAATCAGGAAAATAAAATAGCAATTAAAATAAAATAAAAAAAATAAAAAGAATTGCAAACCAGGGGGGGTGGAAGTCCCAATTTGGAGGTCTGAGCCCAACAATCTAGCCCAATTGATTTTGGCCTTATTGACTTTTTTGAATCACATATGGTGCATTGACTCAAGCCTACAACGTTCATCAATCTTCAGCCCTTGATTTGGATTCTCTTGGATGCGTGTATGCTTGGATGATGATGGAACATGGTATGCCTTAACACTAGCGCTGCATGGGAATTTACATTGAAAAAGAATATTGGAAATTATACAGACCTGGGACTTGAACCCAGGTCATGGGAGTCACCAACATCACACTTGGCCAGCTGAGCTATAACGCACGCTTTGTACATATAACAACAAATAAATAACAAAAATAAAAATTGGTTAGTGGCCACTAAAAAGCACAAAAACGCGCGCTGATTTGAATTAGCGTATCATACACTGCCACGATTTCGTCTTCCACACTATCCCTGTAAAACAAAAACAAAAGCAACGGTTTTATGCGCGTGGCCTTAGGGACGTTTTCAGAAAATAGCGATTAGAGCTATGCAACTCATAAATTAATCGCGACCATGACTTCTTCTTCGTCCAAGCATGCCAAATTGAATGGTGGTGGTTTGGAGTCCTGATTTTTCCTCTTTGCAAAAGCCCCAAATTCAACCTCTGAAAACCCTAAATTTCACTCATGGCATCATCGTGTATGGCAAATAAAAATACAATTAAAGGTGCTGGTTAGCTTTAAAACATCACAAGGAACAAGAATATATAATTAAAATGCAATGAGGATGTCTAAAACTGAAAACACGATCATCACTTTTTTGCTGTACAGGGAAGGTTCTATGTACCAATTCCTGGGGCTTGAGTTGATGTTAGGGATTGGAATACGTTCAGGAATTGCCAAGGAAGCTTTTGGAATAGGTTTTGTGCTTTTAATTCACCTCTAGCAATGATTTCAGAATTTGAACCTTATGGCAATTTTTCCAGTTGGCAATGGTGTCTCCTGCGCAGCATTCAGTGTCCTGTGATTAGGGTTAGACTCAGTATTTATGAGGGAAGGGAATTAGGTCATTAGCTGGCCTTGATCCATGCCCATGAGAGAATTAGTCTTAGGTCTTTCACCATTAACAAACTTTCCCTTTTTTTAAGCAAGACCAAGATTTGGTGTACAACCTAACCCTAGCATGAGTTTGTGAGCTGGCACATGATATATGGAAGCTATTCCAATTCAAATGACACTATTCCATTGATTTTTAAATTTTATTTGAATTTTTAAAGATTTAAAATGAATTAAATTATCAAAAATTAAATAAAATAGAAAAATCAATGTTTGATCTTGAAATTAATCATGGGACACGTGTGTGGCATGACAAGGCTGAATCAAGTGGAAGAAAGTGGGCCCTTTTGTCAAAAATTGAAGTTTCAAGGATAGTTGACTTTTGCCATTTCACAAAAACTTCCCAACTTCTCCAATGCATAACTTGCTCAATTTTTAAGCTTTTCTCATGTTCTTGGACATTTTGGAAAGGTCTTTGAGTCCTTTAACCAATGCCTTTGGTCCCATGTCATTTTTATTTTCAAATCTCAAGTTATGGCCTTTGACTTAAAGTCCCTTTTTGTTGACTTTTGAAAATGACCTATAATGTTGAAATTGATAACTTTTTGTGAGAGCACTTCTTGGACTTGAAGTATGAAGATGAGTTGTAGGAAATGTCTTTCTCTTCAAAATGAGCTTTGGATGGAATTTTTTTGATAATCCATGTGAAAGTTATGCCCTGGTCAATTTCAGTTGACTTTTTCAGCTGTCCAAATAAGGAAACTCTTGCATCTTGATGATTTTCTGAGCCAAATTTTGAGAATCATGATCAAGCATTGATCAAATGATGTTTGTGGCTTCAAAATGATATGTTGACCAAAAATTTGAACTTTTGACTGTCAAATGACCATTTTGCCCCTACAGTTGACTGTAGTGCAATTTAGGGTTTTGACTGTGCAATCTTGAGCTGAATGCCTTGAAACTTGATATGAGGATGCTTGACCATGTTTGTAAGCATATGAGACTTGATTGAGCCTTTTAACACTTCCTTTTCTTGACCAGAACCCAAACCCTAGTTTTGACTGTATAGGAGACAATTGAGCTGTGCAACCTTTGGGGAATTTTGTGACTTGGCTTGGCAATTTCTTGAAGAATATGGGAGGGCAAATTTTGGGGTACAACAGTTACTGCCCCACGTTTATAGATCCAAGGGAGACCCAACAAACAAGAATAGGCAAGACGAATATCCATGATGTAGATGGTGGAATTGAAAATTTGTGAGCCCACCTTGATTGGAAGATCTACTTATCCATGAACTGTCCTCTTTGATCCATCGAAGGCCCTCACAATGATATCACTGGGTTTCAAGACTAAATCTTCACAATCTAGACGGTCTAATGCCCCCTTGGGAAGTACATTTAGAGAAGAACCGGTGTCGACCAGCACATGTGCTAAGGTAGTCCCTTTGCACTCGACAGAAACATGTAGAGCTTTATTGTGGTTCTTCCCAAGCGGTGTTAGGTCAGCATCTGAAAATCCCAAACCGTTATCAGCTGTCAAGCTCGCCACGCAGTTCTCAAACTGATCTGTTATTGTCTCATGGGGGACATGAGCCTTTTTCAAGAATTTGATTAATGTTCTATCATGGGCATCGGAACAGAGTAGCAACGACAACATATAAATCTTAGAAGGGATTTTCCCCAACTGCTCCACAATCTTGAAGTTGCTACTTTTTATAATCTTTAGGATCTCATCCATTTCACGAGCGGAAGGTTCTCCATCATCAACTTCCTTTGCGGGTATTTCTATTACGACAGGCTCAACAACCTTCTCTTTCCCTCTTGTATCGGTACTTGGCTTAGCGGAAGAGATGCAGACAGGTGTCTTTGTAACAACTGGTGGTGAGATATTGGGTGAAAAGATTCTCCCAGTTCGAGTTACCTTACTTGAGCCAGCTATGTTACCAACATCATCGACTTTGTCTTCTTTGATCCAAGCGTCTTGTTTTATCCCATGATAAAACACCTCAGCACCATAGTTCCCCGACACTTCCTTGTTTGAAGAGTAGGGAATTGGTCCAGGTTTGGTAATTATTAAGGGAGCAATAGTGGGTTCATTTGAAATCCTGATAGGACCTTTGGAGGAGATCCTAAGAGGCTTGTTTGAGATGGTGATAATGGAGAGATCTTCACATTTGTTAGTCAAACTTTTGGCAAGCAGCGTCTTCTCAAATAGAATTTCATGGCTATCCATCAGGCATTGAATGCCTTCCTTCAACCCTTCGCATCCATTGAGTTGTTTGGTACAGCAAACACAATCTTTCACACAGCCAGGGAAAATCCTGGCTTTCAATGGATTCTTTTTTATGACATTCAGCGGAGTAGTCAAGTCTTCGACAGAAGCAACAAAAATTGTATCTTCAACAGCATTAACACCCTTTCCATGATTTGGCATAGGTGCGGTGATTACATTCGGAGTTGGAGGAGGATCAAACTCAATAGTCTTGTTATCAATCAAGTCCTGAATTTTATTCTTCAAGGCCCAACATTAGTCAGTCTCATGCCCGAGGCTACTTGAGTGGTAAGCACATTTGGCGTTCGGGTTGTACTTTGGCGAAGACGTATCTGGGTTGGTAGGAGGATCTCTTAATGTCACCAAATTAGCCTTGAGTAAGTGTTGTAAGGCTTGAGACAGTGACATGCCTAACCTCGTAAATTGTCTTCTCAGAGTTTCAAACCATTGATGATTTGCAGATGGTCTTGGAGCAGGAGTTGGATTGGAGATTCGGACAACATTAATAGATGGATGATCATTCTTCTTGGTATGGGCCCTTGCCCCGTACACAACATTGTTTTCCTTTTTTGCAGCAAAAGGTTTCTTGACAAGATTAGAAGTGGAGGCAGATGCCATGGGAATCTTCCCACTTTTGATGCCGCTTTCAACTCTTTCACCAGTTAAGATTAACTCGGTGAAACCGGAAGAAGAACAACCAACCAACAAATTAAAGAATGGACCGGATAAAGTGCCCATAAACATGTCAATGTGCTCCCTATCAGTCAAAGGAGGTTGAACCATACTGGCCAGGTCTCTCCACTTTTGTGCATATCCTTTAAATCCTTCATTCTTTCCCATTGTCATATCTTGCAACTGTACTCTTGTCGGCGCCAAGTCGGCGTTATACCGGTACTGATAGTAGAAAGCGATATCTAAGTCTTCCAAAGTATTGATGCGGGAACCATCCCACTGGTAGAACCACTCTAGTTGTGTTCTAGTCAAGCTCTCTTGAAAAAAGTGAACCCAGAGTTTCTTATCAGCCGTGTGCGGCTGTATCTTGCGCACATAAGATTTCAGGTGAAGTTTTGGACAAGAACTCCATCGTACTTTACAAAGACTGGTATTTTGAATTTATGGGGAATGACAACCCCAAAGATCAAACTCAAATCATCAAAATCTAAACCGAGGACGGCTTGGATCTCGACGACCATCAATCTGTCTTCTAACTGCTTGTATTTGACATTGGCGGGTGGATACTGCTCGTCAAAATAATCATCATCAAACACTTGATCATTAATACAGTCAGTCTGGGTACTCTTAAGTTCACCAATCTGATTCCCGTCTTCTTCAGATGAGTCTTCCACCACCGGGATCTAACGAACCGACTCTTTGAACCTTCTGCCCATATTGACCAGGGCTCTCTTCTTGGGTTTCTTCTTAACTGCCAGCAATGCCATCATATCTTGCTGCCCCTTGGTAGGGCCAGTAGAGTCTTTTGGAATTGAGAGTTTTGTGCCTGGAGATCCTTTACAGTTTTCTCTAGATCCATCTTGTTGAAATAAACAGTAGAAAGATAAGGAAACCTGTTATGTGAAAACCTGTCTTGTTATGATGCACGGAAGATGTATACGCAAATGATTTCAAGTATTTATGGAACTTAAATTTGCATAGACAAAGGAATAAAAAAACGTCAATTTTCATTAATTAGTTCAAAATATTACAACCTACCTCTTGGGCTTACAAAATAACTCTCTAAGATAAAAAGACTGAACGCATCCTCTTCGGCGCAAGGTAGGAGTTCACACTTTGCTCTTCTTGTAGCTGCTTTGTAAGCTCCAAGACCCTCTTCTCGCTAGCATAGAATTGAGCTTCGAAAGTATCTCGTTCTTCCTTTAGCGGAATCCAACCTTTTTGCAAGTCTTCGAGAGAAGTAGGCATGTCTGGATGGAGGACAGTGTAGGGAACATCTCCTTCAACTACATGCTCCATAATAACTAGTAAGATAGAGGGATAAGGCATCACAAGTTTCTGAGCACAATCTCGTACCCACTTAAGGTAAGGCTCGAGGGGAATGGAATTCTTGTGTCCCAACGTCTTACTGTCCACTTTGCTTACCATCCTCCAAGCTCGGATAAACCTCTGACGGTAGCTTTGATCATCTCTCTCGTAGTTGAATACCACTCCTTAGATGAGCATCTCATGTGGGCCATTCCTTCAGGCATAACAAAACTGTCGTAAGGCTAAACAAGGGTTATAAGTGATACCTCCCATAATGCCAAGCAAAGGGACATTAGGGAATTCTCCACAATGATTGACGATAATAACGTTCTCCAAGGATCGGGAACACCAATGAACATCTGAATGTATGAGCGTCATCAACCTAAGGAACCACCTCAAACCTTGCTCGTTCTTCAACATATATCAGGGAAGATGAGAAATAAACCATCTTGCCAAGAGATTAGTGTAACAAACGAGGATCCATCTCTTCCTCATAGTGCGAGAGTGAAAAGAATGTAGGATATCCCCCAACAAAGTAGGCACTGGATTGCAAGACATGAAGATTTTGACAGTATTTACATCTATGAGTTGGTCAGGATTTGGAAACAAAACCATCTCATAGATGAGAAGGGCCAAGATTTCTTCAAAAGCTTGTAAGTCAAAAGAGTTCCAACAATCTTGAGCTTTCTCGAACAAGAACTTGGCTAAGAAACCTTTGAAACCACTCCTTGTTTCCCAATTAGTTATAATATCAGATTGTTGCAAGTATAATGCTTGGTGTGATGCGGTGGGAGAACTGACTTGAGGTTTTACGTTTGTGTTTGCAAATATTGCGGTTTAGCAAGAGTCTCCACCGACTTTTATTTTATCCAAAAGGAAAGGTAAAAAAGCACACTAAAGACCTTTGAGATTGTTTTTGGGTTCGGGGGGTAGATTATGAAAAGGGAATGTGCTAGCACCCTTTTCATCCATGTTTTTACATGGGCTCTTAGTTACTTGTTTTAGATCACTTGCTTTTGCTTTTCAATTGTTTGAAATGGTGCTTTTGTGTGTGGTTTTGAAAGTATTTTGAAAAGAGGCCTTTGTTTAGGCAACCTTTGTAATGATTCTTGTTTGAATGTATACAAAGGTATTTGTCTTTTGAAAAAATGTTTCAATGTTTGAAAGTTTGTTGGGAAATGTTTTGAAATTGTTGTGTGATGTTTGAAAAGAGCAAGGATGGTTTGCAAGTTTGATCAAGTAACTAGGAGTTGTCTACCCTAATCAAAAGTATTTCCTACACATTTTTAACCCTTTTGAAATTGTTGTTTTACCATTGTATTTGGTAAATAAACCTATCTTTGGATGTTAAACGGGACAGGCGTGGGTCATCGTATGACCATGATAACAATGTTGCCAAGTATCTTAGCAAGTTTTGAGAGACTAGATCATTTTTGTTTAGGCAACCAAGATAGCGTCATCGAGGGACTATGATCTTTTTGTTTTGTTTTTGTTTTGTTTTGGCAAGATACCTAGCATGCATACCATGACCATGTTTTAAGGCAATATAGTGGGTGAAACCCTAAGGGTGCTTGTGTGCATTGTGTTGTCATTTTCATGCTTTTTTTTGGTCTTGTGTTAAGTCATGCTATTTGTTTGATTTTGGTCTTTGCATACAAAACCCTAATCTTACTATCATGCATATAATACGATAAATTGCGTAAAAGTAAATCTAGGACTATTACAACAATATTATGGGGAGGGGGTACAAGTTTTGAATAAGGGGATATTACACAAAATAAAGCCCTAAAACTATTACAACCAAATTGAATTTATTTATACAAATAAATAAATAAGCAAATATTTAAATATGCAAAAAATGTTTTTGTATTTATTTTATGTATGTAAAATAAATTTATTCAAGTCTTAAAAATAAGAGAAAATAAAATGATTATTTTTGAAAGGGTGAAGAAACCCTAATTTTTGTTTAAAAAGATATATTCTATATTATTTATTCATTTTTATGTACAAGAAAATAAATAAAAATATATACAAAAATGTTAAAAAATAAAATATGTGAGAAAATGTTAATTTAAGTGTATAAATAATAAAAATAAAAATATATAATATTTTTGTATTATTTACAAATTTTATTTAAGAAAATAAGTTATATTATTATTAATAAACTATTTTTATGCCCAAAAAAACAATAAATAAAATAAAATAAAATACAAAAAATTAAGAAAATATTTTTGAGATTTTTCAATGTTTAGAAAAAATAAATAAAGTCAGAAAATATAAAAGAAATGAAAAATATACAAAAATAAAACAAATGGGCCAAGGGGGTGCAGAAAATAAAGAGGGCGGTGCAAATAGCCAGAAAAGCCAAGCCCAGCCCAATGTCACTTCATCCCTGTCCTTCAGACAAAAAATGCGCGCGCCCTTGTTCAAACTGTAACTCCTGCATACGTGCTTAAAAACGAAATCTTGCAACATGAAACTTTTAGCTTGTTAAATCACGACTCCAACCATATAAAAAACTTGATCTAACTCTAAGAAACCAGGGAGAATTTCAGTGGCCCTAAATTCTAACCTAACTTTTTCAGCATGTTCAACATCTAAATTCTCCTAGCTCATGTAATATAAATGAAATCTACGCATACGTACAACCCGAGGACATTAAGGACTATATTTTTGCTTCACAAACCTAAGCTTAATGATGCCTAAATAAGGAGTTAGAATCTTGACAATACCTGTTTCAGTTGAAGTTGGCTATGGCAATGTAGCAGCTTTGAGTGAGGCCTGAAGGTCTTTTGAGCTTGCTTGAAGTTGTATCAACCTTTCCCAATGCTTTGCTTGCTTTGAAATGGCCTGAACCTCCTTGTAGAACTCAACCTACAAAGCTTCAAATTGAAAATGGTGAAGTGTGAAAACAAGGTTACAGTTGCTTGAGAAAGGTTTGGACAGCTTAGGTGTGATGTATGGAGTGTGTCTGAAGTAGTTTCAAGCAAAACGCACGAGGCAATATGGAGATGGCTTGAGTTCTGCAGAGCCTGCCCTGTTTTGGGCAGAAGTTGGTTTTTTTGTGCTTAAGGGTGTTTGAGAGGCTTGGCAATCATGTTTTGGCTTTGTTACAATATGCTGAGGTTGTTTGAAATGAGACTTAGGCTTGCTCTTATCAGATCTTCAAGTTGTGGACTTTTTGTAAGCTTACTTGCTTTTGAAGCAAAAGTTGAAATGACAAAGGCCAAGGTTGTACAAGCTAGCTCAGGGTCTGCATAGGGCTGGGGAGCTTTTCCTGAAGTTTGTGGATGTTGTTTGTATCAAGAGATCAGGTCCATGGCTCAAGATAAACAAAATTGCATAAAGTGTGCTTTATGGAAATGGTATTGCTGCCTTTATGCCATTTTTGGAATAAATCAAAGTGCAATGCTCTAAAGCTCAGAACAAAGCCTTTTTCCAATGTATTTGCATTAAATTTATGAGTGTATAAAGGATTAGAACATGTAAACCAAGTACAAGCATGATCCAAACTGATTTGCAACTTGTATCAATGTGAAAAATGCCATGGACAAAAGTGAGAAATGGCCATTTTCTTCGATTCTCCCTAACCATAAATGACTTTGGAGAGTTCTTGGACATTTTGGAAAGCTTGTAACATTCTCTACAATCCATATTTGAAATGCATTTTGAGATTCCACTTGGAACTATGTGAAAAGTTGCCATGAAGATAGATCAAAATCCTGCCTAAACTAGGGCAAAATTTCACTAAGTTAAAAGTTTCATGGACCCCTATTCACAAAATCATAACTTGAGATCCAAGCATCTTTTTGGAAAACTTTGTGAATCAAAGTTGTAAATTTTGTGGAGGACTACAACTTTCATGTTGTAAGTTTTCATTGAATCCAATTTCATCATGGTGAAAAAGTTGGGGGAAAATAAGAAATTTTCATAACTTAGAAAAATTCTAAGTTATGAAAATTTTCAAACTTAAACCCTAATTTTCAAAATTAGGTTTCTTGGTGAACAAGTTTCATGTTTTGACACATCTTGATGAAAAATGACCCTTGGCACTTGATTTTGACCAAAAAGTCAAAGTTTGACTTTTCAATGTACAATTGATTTTTGATCAGTTGACTGAAAATTCATCTGTCAATCCAATGCATTTGTGATCTTTTGAACCTTGTGATTAGGTAAAGATGATGCCATTGAGTCCTTGAAACCATGCTTTAACCCAATTTGCCATTGGCTAGGTTAAAAATCAGAAATTGCCCTCCTACAGTCAAAACCCTAATTTTGACCATTTTGCCCTTTTGATGATCTGATCAAATTTCTTGAGGAGTTGTGGTCCAAACTTGATCAAATGGTCCATACGAGTCTATAATGTTGATGTGGATAAAAAATTATGAGGTTTGACTGTAAATTGGCCACAATTGACTTTTTACCCAATACAACTGATTTTTAGGTCAACTGTCCAATTGACTGGGCAAAAATTTGATTCAAGGCTTGAAACTTGGTATGAGCAAACTTAGGAGTCCAACATGAAGTATGAAAGTCACATGAGGCATTGAAAGTCCAAAAATCCTTGTGCAAACTCAAACCCTAATTTCAGGTCAACAGTGCAAGGAAATGTCTTGAGCTGAGCAAACCCTAATCTGATCTTGAATCCAAGAAGTCTTGTGAGGAGAATCTTGATAAAATGAGAGGGAAAATTTTGGGGTACAAAAGCTGCCCCTGTTCAATCTTCTTGAACCTGAAGAGTTAGACTGGCGAGTTTTCTGTTCGTGACTCAAAGGTAAAAGATGATTGGACACTATAGTGCCCGTAAATTTGCACTCGTCAGAAATGTTGTTGAGGAAATGGGCTTAAAGATGCCATTTAGAGTAGTGGTAGAATCTTGTTGGAGATGGGCTTAAAGATTCCATCCAAGAATGTTGCACTGCAAGTTGTAAGTCAAAAGAATGAGTATCAGAATGGTGTCCGTATTTGGAACGTATCTGAACTATATCCGGAGACTGAGTCTGTATGAGCAATGGAATGGCGTCCGTGTCTGGAGCATATCCGAGCTGTAACTGTACTTGAATCTGAATAAATAACAGAATGAATTCCGTGTCTGGAGTGTATCTGTATTGTATCTGAATTTGGAATTTGAATAAGCGACAGAATGGCATCCGTGTATGGAGCGTCTCTGGGCTGGGGAAAAAGTCAGAATAAGTGACAGAATGGCAACTGTGTCTGGAGCGTATCTGGATTGTATCTTGAATAGGCGACAAAATGACTTCCGTGTTTGGAGTGTATCTGAGCTGGGGAAACATTTTGAATGAGTGACAGAAAGGCAACCGTGTCTGGAGCGTATTCGTACTGTATCTTGACTTTGAATTCCGAATGAGTAATAGAATGACTTTCGTGTCTGGAGTGTATCCGTACTGTATCTGAATAAGATATTTGAATGATTAACATAATGAGTTCCGTGTCTGGAGTGTATCCGTACTGTATCTGAATAAGAGATCTGAATGAGTAGCAAAATGACTTTCGTGTCTGGAGTGTATCCGTACTGTATCTGAAATCTTTGAATATTTGTTAAAGACAACTTTTAATCTTATCCTGAAAAGGGTAAAATGTTAGCTGAAACCCAAAGTTGTGTTGCATGTAAAGTATGATGCAATAAATGTGTTCTATCAATGTTTATGATATATGAATGTAATGTATGCGCATGTAAGCTGATTTGTTGTATTGCTGAGGAAAATAAATCCTTGATGGCTGGGGATAGTAAATCCTTTGACTGCTGCCGGGGAAAATAAATCCTTGACTACTGTTGGAGATTCAAAATCTTTGACAACTTCTATGGGGATGTGAGAATCCTTCACGACTTTCCTGGGGATAGGGATCCTTCAAGTATTTGGAGTTGGAGTATTGACAAAAGTTCTGCTTGGGGAAGTAATTCCATGTACTGCCTGAGAAATCTACTTGGAGAATCCAGAGAACTTTGAAGACTTCTACTGGGGGTTAAATAATGGAAATCCTTACTCGGCTAGGGAATAGGGAAAACTCTGGCGATCTCTACCGGGGATCAAACAAAGGAAAACCTTGATCTGCTGGAGAATAAGGAAGGCTCTGATGGCTTCCGCAGGGAATTAAGAATGAGAATCTTCGATCTCCTGGGGAATTTGAATCCTTGGGGAGTTCATGCTGGGGAGTCAAGCATGAGAATCTTCGATCTGCATGGGATTAAAAATTCTAACAAATTCATGATGGGGAGTAATGAAGACTCTGACAACTTCACCGGGGAATCAAGAATGAGAATCTTCATTCTGTTGAGGAGTAAAAACTCTGTGGTGAAGAAGGCTTCCTGGTGGAGAGTAAGTGAAAACTCTGGGGGAGTAGCTATACTGTTGGGGAGATCAGGAGTTTGGGTTGTATGCCAATCTACTGAGGAATTATCCTAGGTTGGGGATAAAAGTTAACTATTATCTGGTTGATTTTCAGGCTTTAAGACAACTTGCTGGGGAAATTGGGGAAAACTGAATGGTTCCCGCTGGGGATTGATAGTTGGAAATTTGACTTGACTGGGGAAGAAGGTGTCATCTCCGCTGAGGGTCTGTAGTTCAAAGTTTTTACTCCTCTGGGGATTGATAGTTGAAAATTTGACTTGACTGGGCAAGAAGGTTTCATCTCCGTTGAGGGTCTGTAGTTCAAAGTTTTTACTCTGTTGGGGATTGATAGTTGGAAATTTGAATTGACTGGGGAAGAAGGTTTCATCTCCGCTGAGGGTCTGTAGTTCAAAATTTTTACTCCGCTGGGGATTGGGAGCTTGAAGTTCTAACTCTGATGGGAATTAAGGATTTTAAATTATAACTCCGCTAGGGATATGTATTTCAAGGTTTTAGCTCCGCTGGGGATCTAGATGATGTACTGTAGGGGATTTCTCATGGAATAGCCTAAAGACGTTTTCCTATACTTTCAACCTGTCAGTAATTATTCTTCCCCATTTCGTTTATTTGCAAACAGTGATTATATTCAAATGCATATGCTCATTAATAAATCATTGGACGTTTTCAAATAAAACACAAGTGTAAAAAAGAAGAAAAGGCAAATAGTTTTCTGCACTTTGAAGTATCTTTGTATTAACTTTGTGTAAGTATTTTGTACAATGGAGACAAACATCCTAGTAAGAGAACGTTGCCATAAAAAATGAGAAAAATTTATACAAAGAAAGATGGCTATGTAAAAATTCCAAGGGGTTCCCATTCTACTATAGCCTTCGTAACTCTGAATATCCTGTCCATTCGTTGCTTCGTCCGAAGATGATTGAACTGATCAGAAGCCCAGAGCTTGTCCATGAAGAGATTATCCTTAAAGTGATCCGACGAGACATAGTCATACGCTTTAATTCCTTAATTTTTGCCTGGATCTCCCTTTCGGGTTTTCGATCCACCAGGAAACCCTTTTTTGCCTAAGTCGCCCTTTCAGGTTTTCAACTTGCCGGGTGTAAAATTTTTTTGTTTATCCCTAATTTTTGCCTGAACCGCCATTTCGGGTTTTTGATTCACCGGGATGCCCATTTTTGCCTAGGTGTGCAGATTTTTTGTTTATCCCTAATTTTTGCCTGAACCGCCCTTTCGAGTTTTTGATTCACCAGAATGCCCATTTTTGCCTAGGTGTGTCAACCTAGCGGGTCATTTACGCGTAATATCTTTTGACTATGTCTGCGTTTGCAGGGTGCGGCAGGTCATCACCGTCCATGGTGGTTAATATCATTGCCCCACCAGAAAATATGTTTTTGATCACAAATGGTCCTTCATAAGTAGGAGTCCATTTTCCCCTGGGATCACTTTGCGGCAAGATGATGCGCTTGATTACCAGATCCCCGACTTCATATGTTTGGCGCTGACTTTCTTGTTGAATGCCTTGATCATCCGTTTTTGATACGTCTGACTATGAAAAACAGCAGCAAGTCTCTTCTCGTCAATCAAGTTAAGTTGATCAATCCGGGTCTGAATCCAATCGTCTTCACTCAAACCAATATCTTTCATGATTCTCAAGGAGGGAATCTCAACCTCGATAGGTAAAACAACTTCCATGCCATATACTAAAGAATAGGTTGTTGCCCCAGTTGATGTACGTGTTGTGGTACGGTACCCGTGGAAAGCAAACGGTAACATCTCATGCCAGTCCTTGTAGGTGACTGTCATCTTTTGTATGATCTTCTTAATATTTTTGTTCGCAGCTTCGACATCACCGTTCATCTTCGGTCGATAGGGAGATGAATTGTGATGTTGAATCTGGAACTGCTCGCACAAGGCGGTAATTATAGTGTTGTTAAGGTTTGTACCGTTGTTAGTGATGATCCTTTTAGGGATGCCGTACCGGTAAATGAGTTCTGTTTGATGAAGCGGACAACAATATTCTTTGTAACATATGCGAAGGAAGCTGCTTCGACCCACTTAGTAAAGTAGTCAATGGCTACCAGAATGAAACGGTGTCCATTGGATGTTGTAGGCTTGATCTCTCTAATCATATCGATTCCCCACATCGCGAATGGCCAAGGAGCTGTTAAGACATTGAGAGGAACTGGAGGTATATGTACCTTGTCCGCATAGATTTGACATTTGTGACAAGTCCTGGAATATTGATAGCAATCAGCTTCCATGGTAGACCAGTAATAGCCTGCCCGTAGAATCTTCTTAGCCATCGTATGCCCGCTAGGGTGAGTGCCAAAAGTACCATTGTGCAGTTCAGCCATGATCTGCTCAGCTTTAACCTTGTCCACATAACGGAGAAGAATGCAATCATGATTGCGCTTGTATAGGATGCCATTGCTCAAGAAGAACTTTTCCGAGAACCTCCTTAAGAACTTCTTATCGTTGACTGAAGCTCCTTCAGGGTATTCTTGAGCCTCGAGATACCTTTTGACTTCATGAAACCAGGATCGGTCCACTACTTCTTTGATATTAATCTCGTGACAATGTGCAGGTTCGTCCATCCGTTCAATGGTGATTTGGGGAGCCTCATTATCCCAGTTAAGTTTAAACATGGATGACATTGTAGCTAGAACATCCGCTAGCTGTTTTTCTTCTCGCGGGAAGTGCTCGAAGGTAATCTGCTCGAAATGAGGCAACAATGTCAAGACATGTTCTTTGTAAGGGATAAGGTTTGGATGTTTAGTATCCCACTCTCCTTTGATCTGACTGATAACCAAAGCTGAGTCCTAAAACACAACCAAAGATTTGATTCCCAAGTCAATTGCAGCCTTGAGACCAAAGATACAAGCTTCATACTCGGCCATGTTGTTGGTGCAGTTAAAGCAAAGTCTGGCGGTGAAAGGTGTATGGCAGCATTCTAGGGAGATGAGTACCGCGCCGATACCGTTGCAAAGTGCATTTGAGGTACCATCAAAGTACATGGTCCATCGGGATCCTTGTTCAGGTCCGTCATATGGCCTGAAATCTTTAACGTTGTCCAATGTCATGATATCTTCGTCAGGGAAGTCAAACCTCATGGATTGGTAATCTTCAACAGCTTGATGGGCCAGATGGTCAGCTAGCACACTCCCCTTTATAGCTTTTTGGGTCGTGTACTATATATCGTATTCCATTAGGATCATCTGCCATCTAGTGATTCTTCCAGATAAAGCAGGCTTCTCAAAGATGTACTTGATTGGATCCATCTTAGAGATCAGCAAAGTGGTATGAGTCAACATATACTGCCTTAGCCGGTGAGCAGCCCATACCAAAGCGCAACAAGTTTTCTCGAACAGTGAGTATCGGGTCTCACAGTCGATAAACTTTTTGCTAAGGTAATAAATGGCATGCTCTTTTCGGCCAGACTCGTCATGTTGGCCCAGTACGCACCCCATTGAATTCTCTAGGACAGTCAGATACATGATTAGCGGTCTTCCTTCGATGGGTGGTGTTGTACCCCAAAATTTGCCCTCTCATTTTGTCAACATTTCTCATCACAAGACTCTTGAAACCCAAGACCAAGCCAGGGTTTGCTCTGCTCAAGACATCTCCTTGCATTGTTGACCTAAACTAGGGTTTGAGTTTGCACAGGGATGTTTTGACCTGCAATGCCCAAAGTGACTTTCATACTTCATGTTGGACTTATAAGTTTACCCATACCAAGTTTCAAGCCTTGAATCAAATTTTTGCCCAGTCAATTGGACAGTTGACCTAGAACTCAACTGTATTGGGGAAAAAGTCAACAGTGACCAATTTTTAGTCAAACCTCATGAATTTTGACCCACATCAACATTATGAACTCATATGAACCATTTGATCAAGTTTGGACCATAATTCCACAAGAAATTTGATCAGATCACCAAAAGGGCAAAATGGTCATTTTTAGGGTTTTGACTGTACAAAGGCAATTTTGACTGTTTGACCTAGCCAGTGGCAAATTAAGCTCAACCTTGGAATCAAGGACTCAATGACATCATCTTGACCTATTCAACAAGTTCAAAAGATCTCAAATGCATAGGATTGACAGATGAATTTTTCAGTCAACTGATCAAAATTTGACTGTACACTGAAAAGTCAAACTTTGACTTTTTGGTCAAAATCAAGTGCCAAGGGTAATTTTTCATCAAGATGTGTAAAATTATGAAACTTGTTCATCAAGAAACCCAAAATTGCAAATTAGGGTTTGAAATTGAAAATTTTCATAACTTAGAAATTTTCTAAGTTATGAAATTTTCTTAATTTTTCCTAACTTTGTCCCATATTTTCACCAAGATGCAAATGGATTAAAACAAAACTTACAACATGAAAGTTGTATTCCTCCATAAAGTCTACAACTTTGATTCACAAAGTTTTCTCAAAAGAAGCTTGGATCTCAAGTTATGAATTTTGGAACAAGGGTCCCTAAAACTTTTAACTTAGAGAAATTTTGCCCTAGTTTAGGCAGGATTTTGACCCATCTTCTTGGCCATTTTTCACATAGTTCCACTTGGAGTATCAAGTTGAATTTCAAAGATGGATTACATTACTTGTTGCAAGCTTTCCAAATTGTCCAAGAACTCCTCAAACACATTTGTGGTTATGGAGAATCGAATGCTTGAAGTTGGAAAAAACTCACTTGGTAACCATGGCCAATACATGTTCATACAAGTTACAAAATCTGACCAAACTAGCTTTGTACTTAATTACAGGCCTCTAAACCAATTTACACTCAAAAATTGAATGCAAATACATTGGTTAGAGGCATTGTTCTGATCAAGGGAGCATTATACAATGAACAATTCCATTTTGGGCATAAAGATAACACTTCCATTTACATAAAGCATGCTTTATGTCAAGTATCATTTCTTGAGCCATACACCAAGCCCTTTTTTGTAAACAAGGCTCCATAATGTCAGGCAAAGTTCAACAACTTTGTGCAGCTAGGTTACAAGCTAGTACAGTCCTTGCATTGTCAACTCTCACTTTTTGCTTCAAAACCAAGTCATTGTGCCAAAAGTCCATAACTTGCACATCTGATATATTCAACTCAAGCCAAGATTTCAAACAAGTTTCTCACATTACACTAAGCCGTAAACACGAGCTAGCAACCTATCAAACACCCTTGTACACCAAAAACACCATTTTCTGCCAAAACAGGGCAGGACCTGCAAATCACAAGCCAAATCACATTCCACTCGTGCGTTTTGCTTGCAATCAGTTCCAATACCTTCCATTCAACTCACTCAAGCTATCCCAAACCTCCATTGCCAACTGTAACTCCATTTACAGTGTTCACCATTTTTGTTTTGAAGCTTTGCAGGTTGAGTTTTGTAGAAAGATTCAGGCCATTTCCAAACAAACTAAGCATTGGGAAAGGTCCAGGGAACATCAAGCAAGCTCAAAAGAACCTCAGGCCTCACTGAAAGTTGCTGCATTGTCCAACTTGAATCCAACTGAAACAGGTTTTTCATCAACTTCTATCTCTCTATTTAGGAACATTTAGCCTTAGGTTTATGAATGAAATATGTAGTACGCATTGCCCTGAAACCATACATATGCTCAGTTTTCATTTATATTAAACGTGCTAAGAGAATTTCATCCATGAACTTTCTGAAAAAACTAGGTTAGAAATTAGGGCCAGACACATTCTCTCTGGTCTTTGAGAGTTAGATTAAGTTTTTTATATGGTTAGAATCATGGTTTGATGCTCTACAAGTTTCATGTTTTGAGTTTTGTCAAAAGATCACAAATACAGGAGATACGAGTTTGTACACAACAGGCGCGTGTTTTCAAAAGTCTGGAGGAAGAAGATGAAGCTGATGGGCTGGGCTTGTTTTTTTTTTTTGCTTCTAACACCTTCTTTTTCAGTTTCATACCCCCTGACCCAAATTCTTGTATTTTTATTATTTTTGCATTTTTATTTCATTTCTAACTTTATTATTTTATTTCCAAACATAAAAAATGCTCAAAAAATATTTTCATGATTTTTTACATTTATTTGGCATTTATTTAAATTTAATTATAATGCAAATAATACTTTTATTTTCATTTCTTATTTTTATTCACACCAAAAATATTTTCTTGAATATATTTTATTTTTGTAAATATTTTATTTTATTTTTATATATACTTAACATATTTAATATATACATATATACATATATACTTTATTTTATTAAAAACATGGAATAAAAATACAAAAAAAAATAGTACATTTTATTTTTATTATTATCTTATACTAAAAAACACTTTTTCAATATATTTTTTATTTTTGTACATATTAATATATTTTTGTATGATAATAATATATAATATTATTTTCTTTAAGGAAAATTAGGGTTTACCCCTTAATTAAATAAAATCAACTTTTTTTTAATTATTTATTTTAATTTCTTCACACCTTTTTTTTACAATAAAAATACTTTACATACATAAATAAATAAAAACTTCTTTTTTGCATAATACATTTTATTTAATATTTGTTTATTTTGCCCATTTAAATATTGTTTGCATTTGAGATTCAATTTGGATGTAATAGTAACTAGGGTTTTATATTTCTTGTCAAATACCCCCTATCCAAAATTGTACCCTCTCCCTATATCAAAGTTGTAATAGCTTAGATTTATTTTTACGCACTTAAACGCTTTCAATTATGCCATGATTAGAGAATTAGGGTTTGTATGCCAAAATCAAAACCAACAAATAGTTTGACCTAATCAAAGACAAAAATGCATGAAAAACAAACACAATACACACTTGCACCCCTAGGGTTACAATCCACTTGTTGCCTTCAAAAATGGGCCATGGTATGCATGTTAAGTACTTTGGCAAAATAAAAACAAAACAAAAGATCATAGTCCCTCGATGACGCTATTTTGGTTTCCTAAACAAAAATGATCAAGTCCCTCAAGAAAATTGCCAAAAATACTTGACACAATTGCTATCATGGTCTATACGATGACCCACGCCTGTCCTGTTTAACATCCTAACACAAGGTTGTTCACCAAATACAATGGTGAAACAACACTGTTAAAAGGGTTAAAAACATAAGAAAGATCTTTGAGTAAAATAGGGTAGACAACTCTTAGTTACTTGATCAAAAGCTTGCAAAAACATCCTTGCCATTTTCAAACACACTTCACAACACAAATTCAAAATCCAACTTTCAAACATTGAAAACTTTTCAAAAGACAAAAACACCTTTGTATACATTCAAAACAAGAATCATTACAAAGGCTGCCACAACGATGGCCTCTTTTCAAAACATCTTTCAAAACCACACACAAAGCAACATTTCAAACAATTGAAGAGCACCATTTCAAACAATTGAAAAGCAAAGAAAGTGATCTAAACAAGTAACTAAGAGCCCACAGATAACCGTGGATAGAAAGGGTGCTAATACCTTCCCTTTCTATAATATACTCCCCGAACCCAAGAAAACATCTCAAAGGTCTTTCCTGTGCTTTTTGACCTTTCTTTAGGATAAAATAAAAAGTCGGTGGCGACTCTTGCTAAACCGAAACATTTGCAAACACAAACGCAAAACCCCAAGTCAGTTCTCCCACCGTATCACAGGTGGCATCAATATAGGAGGTTCTAGCAAATACTCCTTGATTTTATCGAAAGAAACTTGACAGTCATCATTCCATTTAACCACCTGATCTTTCTTCAACAGCTTGAAGATTGGTTCACAGGTAGATGTTAGGTGAGAAATGAACCTTGCAATGTAGTTTAAGCGTCCCAAGAAACCTCTGACCTCCTTCTCAGTGCGAGGAGCAAACATTTCTTGTATAGCTTTGACTTTGGCAGGATCAACCCCGATGCCTTTGTTGCTGACAATGAAACCCAAGAGTTTATCGGACCTGACTCTGAAAGTGCATTTGTTAGGGTTCAGTTCGAGCTTGTACTCCTTTAACCTGATAAACAGCTTTTGCAGATGGTCAAGGTGTTCTTCTTCAGTTTGTGAACGGGATATCATGTCATCTACGTAGACCTCTATCTCATGATGTATCATATCATGAAACAAAGCTACCATGTCGCGTTGATAGGTTGCCCCGACATTCTTCAGTCCGAATGACATCACTTTGTAGCAGAACGTACCCCATTGTGTAATAAAAGTAGTTTTCTCCATTTCACCAGGGGCCATTTTGATCTGGTTATATCCTGAGAATCCGTCTATGATTGGCATTCTGAAAGACCCTTCGATTGGCATTCTGAAGGAGCATTTCGATTGGCATTCTGAAGGAGCACTTCGATTGGCATTCTGAAAGAACCTTCGATTGGCATTCTGAAGGAGCATTTTGATTGGCATTCTGAAAGACCCTTCGATTGGCATTCTGAAGGAGCATTTCGATTGGCATTCTGAAGGAGCACTTCGATTAGCATGAAACAACACCTTTCGATTGGCCTGTTAACAAAGCCTTTCGACTAGTACCCTTCGATTGATCTTTGGACAAGGGCCATTCGAAGGAGGTCACCAAGAGGGCGCTCAATTCAAAAGTGTCCAGGTTCATTCAAGAGACACAAATGTTTCAAAAAAGGAAATCTTTTAATGTGTCCGTTTCTTGTCTCATGGCATTTAATGGCCTGTTTAATGGCTGTCTCTTGCCATTACTGCACCCTCACGCCCCTATAAATACAGAGGCCATCATACATTACAACAGACAAAAATATACAATGAAACACACAAAAACTCTGCAGGAGAACACACAGAAAAATTTCCTCAAAGAGCCAAAGCAGTCCTTCAGATCAAAGGTGCCCACGCCCAGAAGCCCTCAGATTAAAAGTGTCTGCATCCAGAAAGTGCCCAGATCGAAGGTGCCTACATCCAGGAAACGCCCAAATTAAAAGTCCAATCTGCTGGTAAGAAAGGGTAAACTATCCAACCTCATATTTGCATAATACATCCATACTGGTTGTTACCTTCAATTTTCTATCCTAGACAAGATCAAGAGGCCTGGGTTTGGCACCCAGGCCATGTCCATCATTTGCTAATATTTGCTGCAGACATAGCCTGAAGAGACCCAGCAAGCGCATTATCGAAGGGCCTGGGGTTCAATACCCAGGCCCTGCATTTTATTTTGCTAACATGCTTTTGCAGGTATAACATCCCAGATCGAAGGAGAGCCCTTCTCTGGATTGAACCTATTAGCATGCTGGATCGAAGGAGGCATCTCATTCCTGGATCGAAAGCCATGACCTCCATGATCGAAAGACAATCCTCTTCCCTGGATCGAAGGCTACTCACGCCTTATTGTCTGGCCCAATCGAAAGGACCATTTCCCTCCCTGGGTCGAAACTCCTTTTTTTCCCTGGATCGAACGAAACCCCCCTTGTATTTTATTTTTGTTTTCATTGACATCTTTTTATCTTTTTTAATTAACATTAAAATAAAAAAACCACAAAAAACATTAGGTTAGTTTTAAACAAATTAATTAATTACTTTAACTTCATTTTATCAATTTAAAATAAACTAGACCTAGGATTATTTAATTCAAATATTTTCTTAACCAAAAAAACAAAAAAAAGATTTTCTTATTTACTTAGAAATTTCTTAGACGTCTCTTTTCCCTGTTTTACGCGTGTTTATTTTATTGTAACTGCCTACTGGGATGTAATAGCTTAACTAAGACTTTTACTTTACTGCTTTATTCCCCAATTTTGGACATGTAAATAATCCCCCTCCCCGAAGCCTTGTAATAGCGTAGGATTTACAATTCCCGCACATGAAATTCCTGTACGTATATTAATTGTTTAGATGTATGCTAACTAGGATTGCATGACAAGATTAACTCTTAACTTAAAATCAACCGTAGCTCACCATAACATGTACAAAGATAATATAAACTGAAAAAATAATACACTCGCACATGCCACTCTTAGGGTACACCTCACTTGGTTGCCTCAAACGTGGTCATTGAGTATAGGATGTTTTAGAGGTCGCCCTCCTGTCTAAAGATCAAAGTTGCCTCGAAAAGGTTGCCTCGATAAAAAAATTATCTAAGACATTAGGGTTACCGCTAAAGCATTCTAACATTGCTTTAGTGACCACACGTCCCTTTAATCGAATTGACCCGAAAACTCCAACAACGGTGCTACCTACTCCTCAATAGTGGGATAACACTGTCTAAAGGACATTTGCACAATTTAATTCCTTTTTGAGTAAGTAGAGGTTCTTAAGTACTTGCTCCTTTTAAAACAAAACAAAAACTTTTCGCACTTACACTTTCTTCAAAAACAAAACTCTTTTCAAAACCCACAATCACAAAGAAAAGCAAACTTTTGAAAACATAGTGAGCAAGTACCTAAGAGCCCGTGGATAACCACGGATAGAAAAGATGCTAACACCTTCCCTTTCTATAATCTACCTCCCGAACCCGAGAAAAATCTCGAAAAGGAATTTTTCTGTGCTTTTGTCCTTTCCTTGTTTGGATAAAATAAAAGACGGTGGCGACTCTTGCTTACCGTGACACTTTGCAAAAACAAACGCAAACGCGAACCAGCATTCCAAAAACAGTCAGTTCTCGTTCCCACCGATCACATGGCTCTTCTTGGATCCCTTTCCCTCTATCATCAACAGCAGCAGAGGGGACAACCACAGGAGTTACAACTTCTTCAATAATTGGAGTTCTCGCAGATATGTTGACCGATACAGGGGTAACCTTAGGAGCAGCTGAGGGTCCAAAGATTGCCTTTGGAGGGGCAATCTCCGGAGAGAAAATTCTTCCACTGCGGGTGATTTTGCTCGTTCCGGCAATGTTTCCAATGTCAGAAGTCTCTTTATCACAACTCTCTTCAGTTGATTCAATTTGTTTAACACTGTGGTAAAAGATATCCCCCCCATAGTTCCACGGTATTAATTTGCCGGACTTGTATGGGACGGGCCCGAGCATAGTTATTTTCAAAGGTGCAATCTTCAGAGCGGATGTAATCTTAACAGGTCTTTTGGAGACCTTGGAAATATTAGCGGATATGGTAATTATTGAAACATCATTGAAAGGAGTCGGTGTAACAGGAGTCTTTCAAAAAGGATTTCTTGGTTATCCATTAGGCGCTGGATGCATATCTTCAACAATGGACAGTCAGTTGGTAAGGATGAACAAAGGCAGCAATCTTCTTCACAACCTGGGAAAATCCCAGCCTTCAGCAAATTTAACTTGATTATCGGTAACAGAGTCATCAAATTATCAACAGTAGCAACAAAAAGATCTTCTTCAACAACATGGGCATTGTGGCCATGCTTTGGCATTGGAGTAGAGATCACATTCGGCTTTTCAGGGGCGTCGAATTGAACTTCTTTACCGTCTATCAAATCCTGAATCTTATTTTTGAGGGCCCAACAATTGTTGGTGTCGTGCCCCAGGCTGTCTGAATGATAATCACACTTAGCGTTTGAATGGTAGTAAGGAGAAGATGTATTCGGATTCTTCGGGGCCTCTTTCAAACTTGCAAGGTTTAACTTCAAGAGATGGGGTAGAACCTGAGCAGGAGTCATGTTTATCCGGTTGAATTTCCATACAGTCCTTTCCACCTGTTGTACCCCAAAATTTACCCTCTCATTTCACCAACATTTTCTCACCACAAGACTCTTGGAACTCAAGATCAAGCTAGGGTTTGCTCTGCTCAAGACACCTCCTTGCACTGTTGACCTAAATTAGGGTTTGAGTTTGCTCAAGGATGTTTTGACCTACAATTCCCAAAGTGACTCTCATACTCCATGTTGGACTCACAAGTTTATCCATACCAAGTTTCAAGCCTTGAATCAAATTTTTGCCCAGTCAATTGGACAGTTGACCTAGAAATCAATTGTATTGGGGAAAAAGTCAACTGTGGCCAATTGGCAGTCAAACCTCATGAATTTTGACCCACATCAACATTATGAACTCATATGAACCATTTGATCAAGTTTGGATCACAATTCCACAAGAAATTTGATCAGAACACCAAAAGGGCAAAATGGTCATTTTTAGGGTTTTGACTGCACAAAGGCAATTTTTGACTGTTTGACCTAGCCAATGGAAAATCAAGCTCAACCATGGACACAAGGACTCAATGACATTGTCTTTACCCATTCAACAAGTTCAAAAGATCTCAAATGCATAAGATTGATAGATGAATTTTTTAATCAGCTGATCAAAATTTGGCTGTATACTGAAAAGTCAAACTTTGACTTTTTGGTCAAAATCAAGTGCCAAGGGTCATTTTTCATCAAGACATGTCAAATTATGAAACTTGTTCATCAAGAAACCCAAAATTGCAAATTAGGGTTTAAAATGGAAAAATTTCATAACTTAGAAATTTTCTAAGTTATGAAATTTTCTTATTTTTTCCTAACTTTGTCCCATTTTTTCACCAAGATGCAAATGGATTCAAACAAAACTTATAACATGAAAGTTGTAGTCCATCACAAAGTCTACAACTTTGAATCACAAAGTTTTCTCAAAAGAAGCTTGGATCTCAAGTTATGAGTTTTGGAACAAGGGTACCTAAAAATTTTAACTTAGAGAAATTTTGCCCTAGTTTAGGCAGGATTTTGACCCATCTTCAGGGCCAGTTCTGCATTTTGCAAGCCACCATCAAATTCCCTCGTGTGTTTTGTCCAAATCTACTTCAAACACATTCCAATTAACATACCTGAGCTATCCAGACCATTCACAAGTTGCTGTAACTCCATTAACACACATTGCCAATTTTGTTTGGAAGCTTTGCAGGTTGAGTTCTGTAGCACGATTCAGGCCACTTCAAAACAAACTAAGCATTGGGAAAGCTTTAGTGGACATCAGGCAAGCTCAAAAGAACCTCAAGCACCATTGGAAGTTGCTGCATTGTCCAGCTCGAACTCAACTGAAACAGGTATTTCATGAACTTCAATCTCTCTATTTAGGAATAGTTAGACTTAGGTTTGTGAATGAAAGATGTTGTATTCATAACCCTGAAACCATACATGTGCTTAGTTTTCATTTATATTAATCGTGCTAGGAGAATTTCATCCATGAACTTTCTGAAAAAACTAGATTAGAAATTAGGGCCAGAGAAATTCTCTCTGGTCTTTGAGAGTTAGCTTGAGTTTTTTATATGGTTAGATTCGTTGTTTGATGCTCTACAAGTTTCATGTTATGAGTTTTGTCAAAAAAGCACAGAATCAAGAGATAGCAGTTTGTACACAGAAGGCGCGTTGTTGTTTGAACAAAGGAAGAAGATGAAGTAGCTGGGCTGGGCCTAGTTACTTCCTGCTTTTCACACCCCATTTTTCAACTTCACACCCCCTGGCCCATTTCTTGTATTTTTATTATTTTTACATTTTTATTTCATTTCTGACTTTTATATTTTATTCTCAAACATAAAAAATGATCCAAAAATATTTTCATAATTTTTTTACATTTATTTGGTATTTGTTTTTATTTTTACTAGCATAAAAACCTTTTATATACTTTTATATTATTTTGTTTAAATTTAAAAATATTGAAAATAATACTTTTATTCCATTTCTTATTTTTATTCACATTAAAAACATTTTCTTGAATATATTTTATTTTTTGTAAATAATTTACTTTATTTTTACATATTTAACATATTTAATATATATATATATATATATATATATATATATATATATATATATATATATATATATATATATATATATATATATATATATATATATATATATATATATATATATATATATATATATATATATATATATATATATATATATATATATATATATATATATATATATATATATATATATATATATATATATATATATATATATATATATATATATATATATATATATATATATACACACACACATATACTTTTGTTTTATTAAAAACTTAGAAATAAAAAACACAAAAATATTATCTTTTATTTTTATTATTATTTATATTAAAAAATACCTTTTTTTTGGATATATTTCATTTTTATACATGTTAATACATTTTTGTACATAAATAATACATTATATTTATTTTCTTAAGAAATTAGGGTTTTTTGCCCTAAAAACAAATAAATTAACTTTTTATTTAGTTATTTACATTTCTTTACATAAAAAATACTTTTTGCATACATGAAAAAATAAAAACTTTTTTTGCATAATACATTTTATTTAATATTTATTTATTGTATTTATTTAAATATTGTACATTTAAATATTATGTCTTGCAAATTCAATTTGGATGTAATAGTAATTAGGGTTTAATTTCTTGTCAAATAATCCCCTATTCAAGCTTGTACCCCCCTCCCTATATCATGTTGTAATAGTGTAGAATTTAAATTCTCGCACCTTTAAATGCTTTCAATTATGCCATGATTAGACTTAGGGTTTGTATGCAAAATTAAATCAACAAATAGTTTGACCTAATCAAAGACAAAATGCATGAAAAACAAACACAATGCACACTTGCACCCCTAGGGTTTCAATCCACTTGTTGCCTTCAAAAATGGGCCATGATATGCATGTCAAGTACTTTGGCAAAACAAAAACAAAACAAAGATCATAGTCCCTCGATGACGCTATCTGAGTTGCCTAAACAAAAATGATCAAGTCCCTCAAGAAAATTGCCAAAAATACTTGATACAATTGCTATCATGGTCTATACGATGACCCGCGTCTGTCCCGTTTAACATCCTAACACAAGGTTGTTCACCAAATGCAATGGTGAAGCAACATTGTTAAAAGGGTTAAAAACATAAGAAAGATCTTTGAGTAGACAAATCTTAGTTACTTGATCAAAACTTGCAAAAAACATCCTTGCTATCTTCAAAACACACTTCACAACACAATTTCAAAACCCTACTTTCAAACATTGAAAACTTTTCAAAAGACAAAAACACCTTTGTATACATTCAAACAAGAATCATTACAAAGGTTGCCACAACGATGGCCTCTTTTCAAAACATCTTTCAAAATCACACACAAAGCACCATTTCAAACAATTGAAGAGCATCATTTCAAACAATTGAAAACCAGAGCAAGTGATCTAAGTAAGTAACTAAGAGCCCATGGATAACCATGGATAGAAAGGGTGCTAATACCTTCCCTTTCTATAATCTACTCCCCGAACCCAAGAAAACATCTCAAAGGTCTTTCCTGTTCTTTTTGACCTTTCCTTAGGATAAAATAAAAATTCGGTGGCGACTCTTGCTAAACCGAAACATTTGCAAACACAAACGCAAAACCTCAAGTCAGTTCTCCCACCGTATCAGAGAACTAGCGACTCTGATGGGGAAAATTTTAAAAGTGGAGTAACCTTAGGGCTTAGATCACCCTTTGCATGATTATATTGTTTGCTTTGATTGCTTTACATTTGGTTCTCTTGTTTGTACTTGAAATCCTCTACCCGGATTTGGGAAACATTCATAGGTAAATAGCAATACGTTGTAGAAACTGTGCGGGGTATACTGACATGGTTGAAGCAATAGATATATTAGTGCGACATATTTGTGAGTACCGGTAGCCTTTGAGTCAATCAAAGAGAATATAGAGCCGCTGAGTGATGTCATGAAGCACTAATGAACTCTTAGAACCTTACTTGACCATCTTGGCCTTTTATTAGGGGTAGTGAGATGACCGGATTTGGTGCAGTCCGAAGTTGGTAGATACTCTATACTACACTCATTGAGGGTTGTTTTCTTGGAATATTTTGGTTTCTAGTTAAGTGGCTAAACCAAAACAATGAACATTGAAAACAACCCAGTGATATTGAGCTCCTTAGAACTCGATTACTATTTATAGGACAGGTCGAGCCAACTAAACTCAAGAGGGTACTTACCTATGAAACCTCATGCAAGCCTGAAACTAGGGTTTTGTATGACTTGCTTGTACATGTGTTTGTGCATCCATCATGAACATCATAAAGCATCATATGCATCCACTAACCATTTCAAGGGTTTGGATCTTCATCTTTGTTCTTGTTTTGTAGGTCATGGAATCTCTTCGCAGGAAAACAATTCAAGTCAACCTTGTAAGAATCCCTCCTCAACTCAAGGAGCTCACTTCCAGGATCCCAGAGAATTCTCTCTTCAGTGAAAGACATGGTAGAATTCTCAGCTTGGTCAACTCCAACATTGAAGAAGACATGGTGAAAGTTCTATTCCAGTTCTTTGACCCCCTACACCACTGTTTCACATTCCATGATTACCAGCTAGTACCCACTTTGGAGGAATTTTCTCAACTCCTGAGAATTCCTATTCTTCATCAACTACCCTACAACGGTACGGAAAAAGAACCAAAGCCTGAAGATGTTGCTCAAGCATTACACTTGCAACCATCTGACATCAAGGGACATTGGGAAACCAGAAGTGGTGTCAAGGGATTCTTGGCAAAGTTTCTGTTCGAGAAGGCACAAGACTGTTGGAATTCTCTGGATCTACAAGCCTTTGTAGAGATTGTGGCACTCCTCATCTATGGGTTGGTCTTGTTCCCAAACCCTGATCAGCTTATAGATGTGAATGCTGTCAAGATTTTCATATCCCGGAATCTGGTACCTACATTGCTTGGGGACATCCTACACTCATTTTACACCCGAACAATGAGGAAAAGAGGTGTTCTCATGTGTTGTACTCCTCTCCTAGCAAGGTGGTTTATTTCTCACCTTCCACAATCAGTTTTGAAGAATGAGCAGGGTTTAAGGTGGTCGCAACGGTTGATGACCCTCACACATTCTGATGTTCATTGGTGTTCTCGGTCCAGAGAAAATGACATCATCATTGATCGTTGTGGGGAATTCTCTAATGTCCCACTACTTGGCATTATGGGAGGCATTACCTACAACCCATGTTTAGCTCTAAGACAATTTGGATATGATCGGAGGGATGGCCCTCATGACATGCTGATCCCTGACCTAGTTTTTGACTTCGACAACGATGCGCAAGGACTTCGACAAAGGTTCATCAGAGCTTAGAGGATGCCCAACAAAGTGGATAGTAAGACACTGGGGCACAAGAATTCCATCCCCCTTGAGCCTTACCTCAAGTTGGTGCGAACCCGTACCCAGAATCTTATGATGCCATATCCTCACATTTTCCCCTTGATCAAAGAGCCTGTTATGGAAGGAGAGGTTCCATACACCATCCTACATCCTGACATGCCAACATCATGGGAAGAAATGCAAAAGAGTTGGATCCAACTCAAAGAAGAACATAATACTTTTGAAGCCAGCTTCTATGCCAGTGAGAAGAAGGTTTTGGAGCTTACCCGCCGACTTCATGAGGAGGAAACTCTCAACACTTACATCGCACCAAAGAGGATGCGCAATGTCTTTTTACATTAATAATTTTGTTATATTTTGCCCATGGGGAACTTATGTACTAACAATTTCTTCTTAATATAACGTGTGTTCCTTTTTGTTTGCAACAAATTTGAATTTATGAATCCTTGAATGCATTACATGAATAACATATCATTCATCATATGCATAAACAGGTATTCACACCAGGTTTCCTTATCTTTCTGCTGTTTATTTCAGCAAGATGGATTTGGAGCAGACGGTTAAGGATCTGCAAGCACGGAATTCTCAATTCCAGCAACTCCTCATGACCTTAGCAAAGGGTCAAGAGGACCTCAAAGCACTGTTGGAGAAAAATAAAGAGAAAAAGAAGAAGAGGCCTGGAGTAGCCACTTTTGGTAGAAGGTTTGAAAGCAATGCCAGAAAAGTTCTCGAGTTCCCTTCAATGTCTAATGAAGGGACTGGTAAAGGAAAAGGGGATGCGGTACCTTATGAATCTGAAGTTGAAGAAGAGCAAGAGGAAGAAGACGAAGATTACTCCGAACAGCAATATCCCCCGGCGGATGATAAATATAAGAATCTAGAGGATAGATTGGCAGCCATGGAGTTGCAGAGGGTACCTAGTTTAGATTTTGAAGAACTAGGGTTGGTCGCTGGGATCGTTATTCCTCCCAAGTTCAAAGTACCCACATTTGCTAAGTATGACGGTTTGTCCTGCCCAAAGATGCATATGAGATCTTATGTCAGAAAGATCCAACCCCACTCATCTGATAAAGACCTTTGGGTACACTTTTTTAAAGACAGTTTGTCAGGCACACAGTTGGACTGGTTCTATCAACTCGAGAGATCAGAGGTTCACAATTAGGAAGACTTAGCTGTTGCTTTCTACCGTCAATATCAATACAACGCTGATTTAGCGCCCACTCGTACTCAACTATAGAGTATGGGTGTGTCTTCTAATGAAGGATTTAAAGAGTATGCCCAGAAGTGGTGTGATATGGCTGGAAGGGTGCAGCCACCATTATCGGATAGAGAACTAGTTGACATGTTTCTGGGGACCCTTTTATCCCTTTCTTCAATCATTTAATTGGGAGTTCCTCCGCGGGATTTACTGAACTAATTTTGACCGGCGAAAGGGTCGAGGCCGGTATTAAAAGTGGTAAGATTCAGAAAGATTCCTTCGTATCCACCGCTGTTAAGAAAACCTTCCCAGCTAAGAAGGAAGCCTCTGCTGTTTATTCTCAGAAAAGTCAAGGAAAAACCGAGCGTCAGCCAACTGTAGGGGCTGTGATGATTCAAAACTCTTCAAATGATCAACCTCGCGGCAATCCGTCAAGACCTAATCAACAACGGGTAGAAAGGCCACAACGACAGTTCACCCGAATCAACATGACGCCAGCGCAAGTACTCTCTCATTTGTTAAAGCTGAATCTTACCAGTTTGAAGGAAGCACCAAAGAACCCTAACACCTCCTCTCCATACTACCACTCCAATGCCAAGTGTGCTTACCACTCTGACAGTGTTGGGCATGACACGAATAATTGTTGGGCGCTTAAGAACAAAATCCAAGACCTGATTGACGCCAAGGAAGTAGAATTCGATGCGCCCGAAAAGCCAAATGTGATTTCTTCCCCAATTCCTAAGCACGGTCATAATGTTCATGCCGTTATGGAAAACCTGCATGTTACTGATGTTGCTGACCTTTTGACTCCGTTACTAGTAATTAAAGAGAATTTGATGAGAGGCGGGATATTTCTTGGTTGTGGAAAAGACTGCTACTTTTGTTTAAACGTACGAGCTGACTGTCCAATGTTGAAGTCAGGTGTCCAACGCCTGATGGATACCCAAGAGATACTCTTCCAGAAGACCCCTGTTGATACCTTCACTCCTGTTACTCCTGCTACTTTTGCTACTTCAACCAACGATATTGCAATAATAACCATTTCCACCAATCTTCCCAAGGCTTGTAGAAGGCATGTCAAGATTACACCTGATCTTGAATTTGTACCTTTAAAAATCACCATGTCGGGGCCTGTCCCGTATCAATCTAGCAAAACGATACCATGGAACTATGGAGGAGAAATCTTCTATCATGGTATCAAGCAGATTGAAGCAGTCCAAGAGAATTCTGAAGAGGAAATCCCTGATATAGGGAACATTGCGGGTACAAGCAAGATAACCCGCAGCGGCCGAATCTTTTCTCCGGAGATTGCTCCCCCCCGAGCAGTTTTCGGACCCTCGAAAGCTTCTGCACCTGTTAAGTCATCTGGGCGAGACCCGATAATTGAAGAATTGGATACTCCTGAAGTAAGACCATCTGTTGATAATACCGATAAGGGTAGGGGGATACTAGAAGTGCATGTCAGGAAGAAGGCTCATGTTGTGGTTATCCCCGAAACCACCCAGAAAGAAATGGATAAAATCTTGAAAATAATCAGAAAGAGTGACTACGACATCGTGGAACAGTTAGGGCAGACCCCTTCTAAAATTTCAATGTTAGCTCTTCTTCTCTGCTCTGAGGCCCATGCTAAGGCCTTAATCAAATTTTTGAAGGCGGCCCATGTACCCCAAGAGACTTCGATTGACCAGTTTCAGGAGTGTGTGGCCAGTCTTACTGCTGATAATGGCCTTGGCTTTTCTGATGCTGACTTAACTCCCAAAGGAAGGAAACACAACGACGCGCTACATGTCTCAGTTGAATGCAGGGGAACCACCCTCGCCCATGTCTTAGTTGATACTGGTTCTTCCTTGAATGTGCTGCCGAAGAAAGCCTTAGATCGTTTGGACTGCGAAGGATTGACCCTCAAACCTAGTAACATCGTTGTTAGGGCCTTTGATGGGTCCAAAAGAATGGTTCATGGAGAGGTTGACATTCCTATCAAAGTAGGCACATAAGTTTTCAACTCCACCTTTTATGTGATGGACATCCGTCCGTCGTATTCGTGTTTGTTAGGAAGACCGTGGATCTATTATGCCAGGGAAGTTACCTCCTCTTTGCACCAAATGCTGAAATATCCTGTTAAGGGTAAGATTATAACAGTGCACGGCGAGGAAGATTACATGATAAGTCACCTCAATTCCTTTCTCTATGTGGAGTTGGATGGCGAGTTCATCGAAACGCCTTTCCAACATTTTGAGGAAGTTTCTCCTGAGATAGCAGTTGCGAAGACAATGGTTGAGGTGCCTATCATTCCCAAGCATGCGCCTAGGATGGCATCTCTCAAGGACGCAGAGGCGGTGATCAAAGAAGGGAAGAGTACAATATGGGGGAAATTGCCTGATTTTCCCCATAAGACGGACAAATTTGGACTAGGGTTTACAACTGTAGGACAAAAAGCTATGCGTCGCTCCAAGACTGGAAGGCCACCTGTAAGGATCACTCACCATGAAGTTAATGTTGTTGAACATGAAGATGAAGAGAACAACTTCGAAGATTGGATCTTTCCAACCGTCGAAGGGGGTCTAAGAAACTGGGAAGCAAAGGATTTTATTCCCATCACCTTTATCAACCAGTAATTTTATCTTTGAACAATTTCTTCTTTCGGTCTGTAATAACTAAAACAATTCGCACACTATTTTCACCTTATGCATTGCCCGGGGCATATAGGTCCGTTTATAAGGGCTTGATTTTCTTCATTATCATATGCCATGTTTTAATGAATCATTGGACGTTTTCATAAACTGTTGTGTTCATTTTCTTTCCTTTTGCATTTTTGTTTGTTTAAGGATGGCTATCCCTTACACACACCCACACTCACAAATGCAGGTACCCATCCACTCCAGATTCCATGGGTGACTATTCTGTTTTAGCCTTCGACAACTCTGAAGATTTGGTCAATCATGATGAGTATGAAGTTGATGAAGACTGTGAAGTGCCGGGAGAGTTAGCCAGACTTTTACAACAAGAAGAAAGGGATATTCTGCCTCATGAAGAGTTGCTAGAAACCATCAACTTGGGGACAGAGGAGGACAAGAAAGAAGTAAAAGTGGGTGCCAACTTAGAACCAAGTGTCAAGGAGCGCTTAGTGCAGTTGTTGAACGAATATGTTGAAATCTTCGTCTGGTCTTATGAAGACATGCCAGGGTTAGACACAGATATTATGGTTCACCGTCTCCCTACAAGATAAGATTATCCACCGATTAAGCAAAAGGTCCGCCGAATGAGGCCTGACATGTCTGAGAAGATCAAAGCTGAAGCAATGAAGCAATTCAACGCTGGCTTTCTGGCTGTTACTTCCTATCCACAATGGGTTGCTAACATTGTGCCCGTGCCTAAGAAGGACGGAAAAGTCAGAATGTGTGTGGACTATCGGGACTTAAACAGGGCTAGCCCTAAGGATGATTTTCCACTACCACACATCGACATCTTGGTTGACAACACAGCTCAACACAAGGTTTTTTCCTTCATGGATGGATTCTTGGGATACAACCAAATCAAAATGGCCCCCGAGGACATGGAGAAAACTACTTTTGTCACGCAGTGGGGTACCTTCTGCTACAAAGTGATGCCACTCGGACTGAAGAATGCAGGGGCAACCTATCAACGCGCCATGGTAGCTTTGTTTCATGATATGATACATCATGAGATCTAAGTTTACATAGACGGCATGATAGCTCGATCACAGACAGAAGAAGAACACCTTGATCATTTGCAAAAGCTGTTTGCTAGGTTGAAGGAGTATAAGCTCAGACTGAACCCAAGCAAGTGAACTTTTGGAGTTAGGTCTGGTAAACCTTTGGGATTTATTGTCAGCAACAAAGGCATTGTGGTTGATCTAACTAAAGTAAAGGCTATACAAGAAATGCCTGCCCCCCGCACTGAAAAGGAGGTTAGAGGATTCTTGGGACGCTTAAACTATATCGCGAGGTTCATCTCTCACCTGACATCTACCTGTGAGCCAATTTTCAAACTGCTGAAGAAAGATCAGGTAGTTGAATGGAACAATGATTGTCAAGTTGCTTTTGATAAGATCAAGGAGTATTTACTAGAACCTCCTATTCTGATGCCACCCGTCGAAGGAAGGCCGTTAATCATGTATCTGACTGTCTTGGATAACTCAATGGGGTGCGTACTGGGCCAACATGACGAGTCTGGCCGAAAAGAGCATGCCATTTATTACCTTAGCAAAACGTTTACCGACTGTGAGACTCGCTACTCACTGCTCGAGAAAACTTGCTGCACTTTGGTATGGGCTACTCGCCGGCTAAGGCAGTATATGTTGACTCATACCACTTTGATAATTTCCAAGATGGATCCAATCAAGTATATCTTCGAGAAGCCTGCTTTATCTGGAAGAATCGCTAGATGGCAAATGATCTTGACCGAGTATGATATCCAGTATACTACCCAAAAAGCTATAAAGGGGAGTGTACTAGCTGACCATCTAGCTCATCAAGCCGTCGGAGATTACCAATCTATGAGATTCGACTTCCCCGACGAGGACATCATGACATTAGACAACATTGAAGGTAACAGACCGTATGACAGACCTGAACAAGGATCCCGATGGACCCTGTACTTTGATGGTGCTTCAAATGCACTTGGTAACGGTATCAGTGCGATACTCATTTCTCCGGAAGGTTGCCATACACCCTTCACTGCCCGACTTTGCTTTAACTGTACCAACAACATGGCTGAATATGAAGCTTGCATCTTTGGTCTCAAGGCTGCTATAGACTTGGGAATCAAATCTTTGGTCGTATTTGGGGAGTCGGATTTGGTTATCAGTCAAGTCAAAGGAGAGTGGGATACCAAACATCCTAATCTTATCCCATACAAAGAACATGTCTTGACATTGTTGCCTCATTTTGAGCAGATTACCTTCGAGCATTTCCTGTGAGAAGAAAATCAGTTAGCCGATGCTCTGGCTATAATGTCTTCCATGTTTAAACTCAACTGGGATAACAAGGATCCCCAAATTACCATTGAGCGAATGGATGAACCTGCACACTCTCATGAGATTAATACCGAAGAAGTAGTGGAACAACCCTGGTTTCATGAAATCAAAAGGTATCTCCAGACTCGAGAATACCCTGAAGGAGCTTTCGTCAATGACAAAAAGTTCTTAAGGAGATTTGCCGCCAAGTTCTTCCTAAGCAATGGCATCCTTTATAAGCGCAGCCATGATTGTGTTCTACTTCGTTGTGTGGACAAGGTTGAAGCAGAGTTGATCATGACCTAAATACATAGTGGCACATTTGGCACCCACTTGAGCGGACATATGATGGCTAAGAAGATTCTAAGGGCATGCTACTACTAGTCTACCATGGAAGCTGATTGTCATAAACATTCTCGTACTTGTCACAAATGCCAAGTCTACACCGACAAGGTACATATTCCTCCTGTTCCTCTCAACATTCTGACAGCTCCTTGGCCATTCGCAATGTGGGGCATTGACATGATTGGAGAGATCAAGCCTACGACATCCAATGGATATCATTTCATCTTGGTCTCTATTGATTACTTTACCAAGTGGGTCGAAGCAGCTTCCTATGCCTCTGTTACAAAGAATGTGGTTGCCCGCTTCATCAAGTAGAACCTCATATGTCGGTATGGTATCCCCGACAAGATTATCACTGACAACGGTACAAATTTGAACAATACTATGATCACCACTCTGTGCGAGCAGTTCAAGATTTATCATCACAATTCATCTCCCTACCGGCCGAAGATGAACGGTGTTGTTGAAGCCGCAAACAAAAATATCAAGAAGATCATTCAAAAGATGACAATCACCTACAAGGACTGGCATGAGATGTTACCGTTTGCTCTGCATGGATATCATACCACGGCACGTACTTCAACAGGGGCAACTCCTTTTTCGTCTGTATATGGCATGGAAGCTGTTTTACCTATGGAAGTTCAGATTCCTTCCTTGAGGATTATGAAGGATGCCAGTTTAAGTGAAGACGATTGGATTCAAATCCGGCTTGATCAACTTAACTTGATCGACGAGAAACGACTTACTGCTGTTTGTCATGGTCAGACGTATCAAAAACGGATGATCAAGGCCTTCAACAAGAAAGTCAGGCGTCAAGTATATCAAGTCGGAGATCTTGTTATCAAGCGGATTATCTTACCGCAAAGTGATCCCAGGGGCAAGTGGACTCCTACCTACGAAGGACCATTTGTGATCAAGAGCATCTTTTCTGGTGGGGAAATGATTCTGACCACCATGGACGGTGACGACTTTCCGCACCCTGCGAATGCAGACATAGTCAAAAGATACTACGCATAAAACGACCCGACAAGTTGAAAACCCGAAAGGGCAACTTGGGCAAAAATGGGCATCCCGGTGAACCGAAAACCCGAAAGGGCGGTTCAGACAAAAATTAGGGATAAAACAAAAAATATATATACACCCGACAAGTTGAAAACCCGAAAGGGCGACTTGGGAAAAAAGGGGTTTCCCGGTGGATCGAAAACCCGAAAGGGCGATCCAGGCAAAAGTTAGGGAATTAAAGCGTATGACTATGTCTCGTCGGATCACTTTAAGAACAATCTCTTCACCGACAAAGCTCCAAGCTACTGATCAATCCAGTCATCGGCGGACGAGGCAGAGAATGGACGAGATATTCGAAGTTGTGAAGGCTATAGCAGAATGGGAATCCCATGGAATTATTACACATAGCCATCTTCCTTTTGTATAAAAATTTTCTCAATTTTTACGACAACATTCTCTTACTAGGATGTCTGTCTCCTTTGTACAAAAATACTTACAAAAGTTAATACAAAGATACTTCAAAGTGCAGAAATTTGTTTACCTTTCTTTGCCTTTTTACACTTATGTTTTATTTGAAAACGTCCAATGTTTTGTTAAATAGGCATATGCATTTGAATATAATCATTGCTTACAAATAAAACGAAATTGAGAAAGGATAATTACTGATAGGTTGAAGGTGTAGGAAGATATCTTTGTGCCATTCCAAAAGAAATCCCCTGCAATACTTTGTTCAGATCCTCAACAAAGCTAAAACCTCGGAGTTCATGTCCCCAGCGGAGTTAAGCTTTAAGATCCCCAACGGAGCCAGTACATTCTAAAACTGGATTCCCCAACTGAGTTAAGTTTCAAAGTTCCCATCAGAGTTCAAACTCCCGATCCCCAATGGAGCCCGAAAACCCTGAAATACCTGTCCCCAGCGGAGCCAGAATATTCTAAACCTTCTTCCTTAGCAAAGTCAAATTTCCAACTGTTCAACTTCCCCCAATTTCCCCAGCGGGCTATCTTAAAAGTCTAAAAACCAAGAAAATAACAGTTAACTTCTTGGCTTATCCCCAACCAAGATGATTCCTCAGTAGTTTGGCATACAACCCAAAGCTCCTGATTTCACCGGCCGAGTAAACATTCTCCCCAGAGTTATCTCCCAGCAAGATCAAAGATTCTCGGTCTCATTTCTCCAATCAGAAGCCTCCCAGGTTTTAACTCCCCAGTAGAGATTTTCAGAGTTTTCCCTATTTCCCAGGAAAGTCATGAAGGATTCTCGTTCCCCGCAGAAGTTGTCAAAGGCCTCGTTAATCCCCACAAATCGCCGAGGATTTTCAATCTCCAGCAGTGGTCCCAGGATTTCTCTTTCTCAAACAATCAAGGATCTTTAATCCCCAGGCAGTCAGCAAGGATTTCTCAACTTCAGCAATCAAAGATTTTGAATCCCCAACATCGGTCAGGGATTTACTTTCCCCGGCAGTAGTCAAAGATTTCATTATCTCCAATTATCAAGGATTTATTTTCCTCAGCAAGACAGCCACGCAGCTTACATGCACATCCATTACATTCATATATCATGAACATTGATGAAACACATTTCATTGCATCATACATATCATGCAACATAACTTTGTGTTTTAGCTAACATTTTACCCTTTTCAGGATAAGATTAAAAGGCTATCATCAACAATTTTTCTGATACAGTCTGGATACACCCCAGACACGGAGGTCATTCTATTACTCATCCAGAACTTCAAGTCAAAATACAACACGGATACACCCCAGACACGACGGTCATTCTACTACTCCTTCAGACTTCAGCAATCCGATACAGACTAGATACGCTCCAGACACGGCAGCCATTCTATCTCTCATTCAGATTTAACTATCAACTACAAGCTCAGATACGCTCCAGGCACGGATTCCATTTTGGACCTTACACCAGAAGTTTGATTCTCCCCAGTGCAGTTGCCACAGAAGTCATTCTATCACTTATTCAGATCCCAGTTACAGTCTCAGATACACTCCAGACACGGAAGTCATTATGCTAATCATACAAATCTCAATCCCAGTTACAGTCTCAGATACACTCCAAACACGGAAGTCATTTTGCTACTCATACATATCTCAACTCCCAGTTACAGTCTCAGATACACTCCAAACACGGAAGTCATTCTGCTACTCATACAGATCTCAACTTCAGATACAATACAGATACACTCCAGATACGGCAATCATTCTGATATTCATTCAAAGAATCAAATACAGTTATAGCTCAGATACGCTCCAGAAAGGGACGCCATTCTTTTGCTCGTACAGACTGTCTCCAGATACAGTTCAAATGCATTCCAGACACGGATACCATTTTGACGCTCATTCTTCTGACCTACAACATTGCATTTCAACAAACATTCTTGGATGTCATCTTTAAGCCCATCTCCAGCAAGATTCCACCATCTCCAAATGGCATCTTTAAGCCCATTTCCTCAGCTATATTTTGACGAGTGCAAATTTACGGGCACTTTAGTGTCCAATCCTCTTTTACCTTCGAGTCGCGAAAGGCAAACTTACCAATCTAACTCTTCAGGTTCAAGAAGATTGAACAGGGGAAACTGTTGTACCCTAAAATTTTCCGTCTCATATCACCAACATTTTCTCATCACAAGACTCTTGGAACTCAAGATCAAGCTAGGGTTTGCTCTGCTCAAGACACCTCCTTGCACTGTTGACCTAAATTAGGGTTTGAGTTTGCACAAGGATTTTTTGACCTACAATGCCCAAAGTGACTTTCATACTCCATGTTGGACTCACAAGTTTGTCCATACCAAGTTTCAAGCCTTGAATCAAATTTTTGCCCAGTCAATTGGACAGTTGACCTAGAAATCAACTGTATTGGGGAAAAAGTCAACTGTGGCCAATTGGAAGTCAAACCTCATGAATTTTGACCCACATCAACATTATGAACTCATATGAACCATTTGATCAAGTTTGGATCACAATTCCACAAGAAATTTGATCAGAACACCAAAAGGGCAAAATGGTCATTTTTAGGGTTTTGACTGCACAAAGGCAATTTTTGACTGTTTGACCTAGCCAATGGCAAATCAAGCTCAACCATGGACACAAGGACTCAATGACATTATCTTGACCCATTCAACAAGTTCAAAAGATCTCAAATGCATAAGATTAACAAATGAATTTTTCAGTCAACTGATCAAAATTTGACTGTATACTGAAAAGTCAAACTTTGACTTTTTGGTCAAAATCAAGTGCCAAGGGTCATTTTTCATCAATACATGTCAAATTATGAAACTTGTTCATCAAGAAACCCAAAATTGCAAATTAGGGTTTAAAATGGAAAATTTTCATGTTAGAAATTTTCTAAGTTATGAAATTTTCTTATTTTTTCCTAACTTTGTCCCATTTTTTCACCAAGATGAAAATGGATTAAAACAAAACTTATAACATGAAAGTTGTAGTCCATCACAAATTCTATAACTTTGAATCACAAAGTTTTCTCAAAAGAACCTTGGATCTCAAGTTATGAGTTTTAGAATAAGGGTACCTAAAACTTTTAACTTAGAGAAATTTTGCCCTAGTTTAGGCAGGATTTTGACCCATCTTCTTGGTCATTTTTAACATAGTTCCACTTGGAGTTTCAAGTTTCATTTCAAAGATGGATTATATTACATGTTGCAAGCTTTCCAAATTGTCCAAGAACTCCTCAAACACCTTTGTGGTTAGGGAGAATCGAATGCTTGAAGTTGGCAAAAACTCACTTTGTGACCATGGCCAATACATGTTCATGCCACTTGCCAAGTCTGACCAAGCTAGCTTATTACACAATTACAGGCCTATAAACCAGTTTGTACTCCATAATTTAATGCAAATCCATTGAGCCAATGCATTGTCTTGGTCATTAGGGTATTGTACACAAGTTTAATCCCTAAATGGTAAAAGGCACATTTCCATTTTTGCAAAAGGTTGCTTTATGTCAAACCACTAATCCTTGAGCCTTGAACAAGATCTTATGCTGTCAACCAAATCCACAAACTTGGGGCCAAGCTTGCACAATGTATGTAGGGTTAGAGCTAGCCTGTACATGCCTGCTTTTTGTCACTTCTCAATTTGCTTCATAACCAAGGCATTATGCAAAAAGCCAACATCTCACATATCTGATAAAACCAACTCAAGCAAAGTGGTCAAACAAGTTTCTCATACCCTAACAAGTCAGAAGCACGAGCCTTTCACTCCTAAATCACCCTCATACTCCAAAACCCCATTTTCTTGCAAAATAGGGCCAGTTCTGCATTTTGCAAGCCACCATCAAATTCCCTCGTGCATTTTGTCCAAATCTACTTCAAACACATTCCAATCAACATACCTGAGCTATCTAGACCATTCACAAGTTGTTGTAACTCCATTAACACACATTGCCATTTTTGTTTGGAAGCTTTGCAGGTTGAGTTCTCTAACACGATTCAGGCCACTTTAAAACAAACTAAGCATTGGGAAAGCTTCAGTGGACATCAGGCAAGCTCAAAAGAACCTCAAGCACCATTGGAAGTTGTTGCATTGTCCAGCTCGAACTCAACTGAAGCAGGTATTTCATGAACTTCTATCTCTCTATTTAGGAATAGTTAGACTTAGGTTTGTGAATGAAAGATGTTGTATTCATAGCCCTGAAACCATACATGTGCTTAGTTTTCATTTATATTAATCGTGCTAGGAGAATTTCATCCATGAACTTTCTGAAAAAACTAGGTTAGAAATTAGGGCCAGAGAAATTCTCTCTGGTCTTTGAGAAATAGCTTGAGTTTTTTATATGGTTAGATTCGTTGTTTGATGCTCTACAAGTTTCATGTTATGAGTTTTGTCAAAAAAGCACAGAATCAGGAGATAGCAGTTTGTACACAAAAGGCGCGTTGTTGTTTGAACAAAGGAAGAAGATGAAGTAGTTGGGCTGGGCATGGTTACTTCCTGCTTTTCACACCCCATTTTTCAGCTTCACACCCCCTGGCCCATTTCTTGTATTTTTATTATTTTTACATTTTTATTTCATTTCTGACTTTTATATTTTATTCTCAAACATAAAAAATGATCCAAAAATATTTTCATAATTTTTTACATTTATTTGGTATTTGTTTTTATTTTTACTAGCATAAAAACCTTTTATATACTTTTATATTATTTTGTTTAAATTTAAAAATATTGAAAATAATACTTTTATTCCATTTCTTATTTTTATTCACATTAAAAACATTTTCTTGAATATATTTTATTTTTTGTAAATAATTTACTTTATTTTTATCACGACCAGATAACAGTCGATCTTATTTTCCTCAGCAAATCACTGTGAAGCCTGGAGCATGACCAGATAGCAGTACATTTTTACCTCTTCGACTAAGAGATGATTCCCCAGTAGAATAACAGACGACTGAATCTCCTAAAGTTCTACTTTTCCCAAGACAGAGACTAGCATCCCCCAGCGTAGTCCTCCTCAACAACAGGTGTACGGGCTCTTGCAAAGGAATCTCTTATGTGATCAACGCCTCCTTTGGCAGCATCTTTAAGCCCATCTTCCGAAATCAACCTCCAAATTGCATCTATAAGCCCATTCCCGATATCACAAGACAAATACCACTTCATGCGAGTGCAAATTCCTGGGCACTCTAGTGTTCAATCATCTTCCACCTTTGGATCACGAACGACAGACAAGCCAATCTACATCCTCAGGTTTAAGAAGATTGAACAGGGGAAGCTGTTGTACCCCAAAATTTTCCCTCCCATATTTCTCAATACATTTCAAGTGAGGTCCTCAAATTGCTCAAGGAAGTCCAAGGGTTCACCAGACAAACTCTCTCCTAAGGCAGTCTACCTAAAATTAGGATTTCAATTTGCATCAAGGTACTTGATTCCAAAGCATCCCAAGTGCTCACCATTGTCCTAATATGTTCTCAAGATCATCCATGTCAAGTTTCAAGTCTTGCAGAGGAAGTTTGCTCAGTCAATTGCCTAAAGGCCTGAAAATCGACTATGCTAGGGCAAAAGACAATTGTATCCTACATACAATCAAACTTCAAGATTTTTGGTCAACATACTAATTTTGAAGTATTATTCATCATTTGATCAAGGTTTGATCATGATTCCTCAAGGATTGCTCACAATTCATCAAAACCCAAAAGTTGCTAAATTAGGGTTTTATAGGAAAAGTCAACTCAATTTTGACCAAGCATAACTTTTTCATACTTTATCAAAAATGACCCATCCAAAGCTCATTTTGAAGAGGATGTAATTACCCACAATTCATATTCATCTCCCAAGTTCAAAATATGCACTCACAAGAAGATATAAATTTGGACATTATAGGTCATTTTAGAAAGTCAACAAAAACACCTTTTTTGTCAAAGCTTCATACATGAACATGGAATACTAAATTGAGATGAGACAAAAGGGGTTGCTTAGAGGACATCTTAAGCTTTCTAAAAAGTCCAAGAACACCTCTCTAGGGTCAAAATTGAGAGAGTTATGCATTGGCAAAGTTGACCTTTTTTGCAAAATTGCCAAAAGTCAAATGTGGCCAAAATTGCAATTTTTGTCAAATGGGCTCAACTTTTTATACTTGCATTGAGTTTGTAACATGACCCACGACCCATGATCCTTTCTATTTGTCATTCTTTTATTTTTGTCATTTATTTTGATTTTATTTCAATTAAATCAAATAAAATCAAAATAAAATCATGAAAATATCAAAAACTAATCAAAGCTTGAGATTTTGTGCATGTTTAGGTCTATTATACAGCTGGAGATGGAATCAAATCGTGCAAGCTTCATTTGGACACAAAAAGATTGGATTTTCTCAATTTAGAAAGATTTGCACTAAGAATCAAATCATGAATCAATGATCATTATTGGAGAAGATTTGAAACCAAATTGCAACCCTAATTCATTCTTGGGTACATAAGGAAGATGTTTAGATCAAAAACAAAGGGAGGAGAGGCGTGAAAACAAGAAAGAAAGTTTCAAAAAAATTGGAAAAAGTGGCACACTGATTTCTAAGTTCCAGGCCAATTCAAAGTCTTCTAGCCATCCCAAACGTTTGTTGGACATCCCAGGAACGTGTTTCAACCATTAACAAGCCTTCTCACATCCAGAAACGCACTGTAAGAGTCCCTCGATATACATGTTTTTTTGAATTTGTATATCATAATTCTGACATTGTTAGCATGTTTTATTGACATATCCTTAATCCATGAGTTATTTGTAAGCTAATGGTGATACTTAATTGCATTTTCATTAACTGTACATCAAGAAGCCATAGTTAGGGTTCTTGCTTCTTTTTTGGGGTTTTTGTGTACAAAAACAATTGGCCATGGAGAGTGGTACCATGATGCTCGTGAGGTTGCAACGAGTTAATTGGTACCAATGGTATTGATTTATCATGCAGGGATAAGATTTTGGAACGGACAAGGGTTATACCTACACTCATTGTCCGTAGGTAAAGGTGTTTGGTCTAAAATGACAGAGGCACGAGGAAGATGATAATGTGGAACTCCCTGACTTGCCCATTCAAATCTGCGCATGCTTTGATAATTATTATTTTGTTTTTCTATATAATGTTTGCTTGTTGTTCCATGTACAAATAACCAAGCCAGCTCAGCTGGTCATCATGCAGCGTAAAAATTCCAAAGGGCCTGGGTTCAATCCCCAGGTCCCCATATTATTCCATATTGTTTTTCTTTGTGTAATCAGGCGCGCTAGCATCCAAGGCATCCACCATGCATCATCAATATCTCATCATCTAAATCATCAACATGCTAGATCCAAGGGCCATCCCTTGGAGGTCTACCATAGGCATGAGTCAAACGCCCACACAGGATCTGGAAAGTCAAACGGGTCAGACACTTTTTGGGCTCAGGTCTGCCATTAACACCCCCTCCTTTTTCTATTTACATCAAGCCTTTTTTCTTTTTCCTTCCTAATTATTTCTTTTATTTAATTTGTTTAATTTATTTTCTAACAAAATAATTTCTTTTTTCACAAAAAAAATCATAAAATCAATTTCACAAATTTAGAATTAGGTTTTTATTTTATTTTATCAAATTTAATTTTAGTTAAATTTAATTTAGGACTAATTCTAACTTTTTTTCATATATTTAAAATAAATTAGAAAAAATTAGGGTTTGTTCTTGATATTAATTCTTATTTCTTTTCTCAAAATAAAAAATGCAAAAATAGGTTAATTTAATTATTTTTCTTAATTTAAATTAATTAGTAATTAGGTTTCTTTATTTATTCAATTAAACTCTATTTTTCTCAAAATAACACCAAAACCATAAAAAATGATTTTTCTTTCAATTAGGTTTAGACGGGGTCAAAACCCTAATTTCTCTCGTTCTCGATTCATCACGCGCATTTATTATTTTTTGTGATATTAATGTAACTGCTCATGGTATGTAATAGTTTAATTAGGATTTTCTTTTATTTATCGTTTTACGGGTTTTTTGGCTATGTAATTTATCCCCTACCCCGAAGCCTTGTAATAGCGTAATTTTTATTTTCTCGCATTGTAATTCTCGCAAATATTAACTGTTAGATGTATGACAATAGGATTGTATGACAAGATTACATGACAATTTAAAATGGCTAGCAAACCCTAATGTGCAAAGATAATAACTTGAAATCAAATCACTCGCACATGCGCACTCTTAGGGTATACTCTCACTTCGGTTGCCTTCGGTAAACGATCATTAAGTATAGGGTGTTTTAGTGGTTGTCCTCTTGTCTAAACAAAGATCAAATGTCCCGTTCGAAAATTTTGCCTCGGAAAGATTGCCTCGGAAATGTTGCCTCGAATATGATCTTAAGACATTAGGGTTATTACTAAGACGTTCTAACATTGCTTTACTGATTGCACGTCCCTTTCGAGTTGACCCTTACAACTCTGACAATGGTGCTACCTACTCCTCAATAGTAGGATAACATTGTCTAAAGGAAACAAGAACATAAACAATTCTTTTTTCGAGTAGGTAGATGCTAGTAGGTACTTGCCCAAATCAAACTTTTTTTCACACCAAACACTTTTCAAACAAAGTTTTCAAAAACAACTTCGTAACACTCTTGAAGACAGAAGCAAGGGTTAAAACGAAGTAAAAATAAAAACTTTTCAAAACAAACACACACCAACAATTTTCAAAAGATGATCTAGTACCTAAGAGCCCGTGGAAAACCACAGATAGAAAGGGTGCTAATACCTTCCCTTTCTATAATCTACCCCCCGTACTCAAAATCTCGAAAAAGGAATTTTTCTGTGCTTTTGACCTTTCCAGTTGGATAAAATAAAAGTCGGTGGCGACTCTTGCTTACCGCGACATTTTGCGAACACAAACGAAAAACGCAAACCAGCATTTTCTAAAACAGTCCGGTTCTGCCACCGTATCACAATTTGCAAATGATTTCAAGGATTTATGGAACTTAAATTTGCATAGACAAAGGAATGAACAAACGACAATTTTCATTAATTAGTTCAAAAGATTACAACCTGTCTCTTGGGCTTACAAAATAACTCTCTAAGATAAAAAGACTGAACGCATCCTCTTCGGTGCAAGGTAGGCGTTCACACTTTGCTCTTCTTGTAGCTGCTTTGTAAGCTCCAAGACCCTCTTCCCGCTAGCATAGAATTGAGCTTCGAAAGCATCTCATTCTTCCTTTAGCTGAATCCAACCTTTTTGCAAGTATTCGAGAGAAGTAGGCATGTTTAGATGAAGGACAGTGTAGGGAACATCTCCTTCAACCACAGGCTCCATAATAACTGGTAAGATAGAGGGATAAGGCATCACAAGTTTCTGAGCACGATCTCGTACCCACTTAAGGTAAGGCTCGAGGGGAATGGAATTCTTTTGTCCCAACATATTACTGTCCACTTTGCTTACCATCCTCCAAGATCGGATAAACCTCTGACGGTAGCTTTGATCGTCACTCTCGTAGTCAAATACCACTCCTTGGATGATCATCTCATGTGGGCCATCCCTTCGGGCATAACCAAACTGTCGTAAGGCTAAACAAGGGTTGTAAGTGATACCTCCCCTAATTCCAAGCAAAGGGACATTAAGGAATTCTCCACAATGATCGATGATAGTAACATTCTCCAAGGATCGGGAACACCAATGAACATCTGAATGTCTGAGCGTCATCAACCTATGGGACCACCTCAAACCTTGCTCGTTCTTCAACACAGATCAGGGAAGATGCAAAAAAACCATCTTTCCAAGAGAGGAGTGCAACACATGAGGATCCATCTCTTCCTCATAGTGCGAGAATGAAAAGAATGTAGGATATCTCCCAACAAAGTATGCACTGGATTCTGAGACATGAAGATTTTGGCAGCATTTACATCTATGAGTTGGTCAGAATTTGGAAACAAAACCATCCCATAGATGAGAAGGGCCAAGATTTCTTCAAAATCTTGTAATTCTAAAGAGTTCCAACAATCTTGAGCTTTCTCAAATAAGAACTTGGCTAAGAAACCTTTGACACCACTCCTTGTTTCCCAATTAGTTGTGATATCAGATTGTTTCAAGTGTAATGCTTGGGCAATATCCTCAGGTTTTAGATCTCTTTCCGTATCGTTAAAGGGTAGTTGATTGAGAGTGGGAATCCTTAAGAGTTGTGAAAATTCTTCCAAAGTTGGCACAAGTTGATAATCGGGAAAAGTGAAGAAATGGTGTAGAGGGTCAAAGAATTGGAAGAGCACCTTCATCATATCTTCATCAGTGTTGGAGGTAACCAAGCTTAGGAGGCGACCATGTCTTTCGGTGAATGGATAATTATAAGGAACCCTTGATGCTAACTCTTTGAGTCGAGGAGGAATTATTATGAGATTTACTTGGAAAGTATTCCTGCGGATAGAAGCCATGTCCTACAAAACAGAACAGAGATAAATCCCAAAAATCCTTGAAATGGTTAGTGATAATGAGTATGATGTTATGATGTTTATGATGTCATGTACAAGTAAGCATATACAAACAAGGAAAATAAGTCCTTAGGTTTAGGCTTGCATGGAGTCTTATAGGTAAGTACCCTCTTGAAGTTTAGTTGGCTTAACCTGTCCTAGAAATAGTAACCGGGTTCTAAGGGATCTCAATATCACTGATTTGTCTTCTCGGGTATTATTTCAGCGCAAGCCTCTTTCACAGCGGCCGAAATATCCCGAAAAGTCAAACCTAAATGAGTGTAGTATCGAGTATCAACCAACTTCGGACTGCACCAAATCCAGTTATCTCACTACGTCATAATGGCCAAGTTGGTCAAGTAAGGGTTTTAAAGTCAGTTAGTGCTTCATGACACCATACAGCGGCCCCGTATTCTCCTTGACTACTCAAGGGATATAGGTACCCACAAATGTGTCACACTAACGTAGATATTTCTTAGACAATGTCGGTATATCCCGTGCAGTTTCCATAATGTATTGCTACTTACCTATTAGGTATCCCAAATCCGGGTAGAGGATTAGAACAAACCCAAACAAGGAACCAAAATGTAAAGCAAACAAATCAAACAATGAAAGCAAGTAAAGGTGATCAAGCCCTAAGGTAACCCCACTTTTAAGTTTTTCCCCAGCAGAGTCGCCAGTTTTTTGATGCGGTGGGAAAACTGACTTGGGTGTTTTTCATTTTATGGCAAGTGTTGCGGTTAGCAAGAGTCGCAACTGACTTTTCTTTTATCCAAAAGGAAAGGTTGAAAAGAACAGGAAAGACCTTTGAGATTATTTCTTGAGTTTTGGGGATAGATTATGAAAAGGGAAGGTGTTACACCCTTTTAATCCATAGGTATCTATGGACTCTTAGTTGCTTACTAGATCACTTGCTTTTGTTTGAAAATGTGCTTTGTGTAGTTTTTGAATGTATTTTGAAAAGGCGCCTTCGTTTAGGAAAACTTTGTAATAGTTCTCGTTCGTAAGAACGTATACAAAGTGTTGAGCTTTTGAAAATATTTCATGTTTGGAAAATGTTTTGAAAGTGTTTTTGAAAGTCTTGGTGTTTGTTTTTGAAAATAAGCAAGGATATTTGATTTGAAAATGAGCAAGCAACTAGGAACAATCTACCTACTCAAAAGTCTTTGTTCATTTCTTCCTTTCCTTTGATATTGCTATCTTACCATTGATTTGGTAAGAAGCCTTATCTTTGGATGTAAAGGGACGGACGTGGGTCATCGTATAGTCATAATAGCAATGTTGTGAGATATCTTAGCATTTCTCTTTGAGGGACTAAGATCATTTTGAAAGGAAACATTGATAGCGTCTTCGAGGGACGATGATCTTATATTTTTTATTACTTTTTGCTAAGATATCCCACATGCATAACATGGCCATTTTTTGTAAGGCAACAAAGTGGAATTACCCTAAGGATGAAAATGTGCAAGTGTGTTTGATTTACATGCATTGTTTATCTTGAATTAGGGTTTGCTACTTGTTGGTTTTAGTCTTTCCATACAAACCATAATTTACTAGCATTTATATAAATCGATAAATTGCGGAAGTAAAATTACTAAGCTATTACATCATGAGGGGATGGGGTATACAAATTTATAAATGGGGATTTTGCAAGAAAATTAAACCTAATTATCTACTACAACCATATTGAATAATGTACAAGAATTAAAAATAAAATAAAAGAATATAAATGGAAAAAGAAATAACTTATGTTTGGTTTTCATGAAAGGGTTTTAACCTAATTAAAGAAAAATGATTTAATTAAAATTAAACAAAATTAAACTTAAACTAATTAAGAAAGAAATTAAGTTAAAACATTTTTAGGGTTTTTTATATGGAAAGATTTTTAATTAATAAAAATAATATGAAATTAATTAACTAAAAGAAAACTAAATTATAAGTTAATTTTAATTAAAAAAAGAAAATAAAATAATAATTAAACCTAAGTCTAGAATTTAATTATTTAAGAAAATAAATTAATTTGTTAAGAAAATGTTTTTAGTCTTTTTTGTTTTATAAAGAAAAATAAAATGTATAAGTGTAAATAATAAATAAAAATATTTTTATATTTTTCATTAATAAAAATAATAATATTGATAATAATGATAGTAATAAAAATATAATAAAGAAAAAAAGAAATAAAATAAAAAAAAGAAAAAAAATAATAAAAGAAATTGGGCCACATGTGCAAAAGTAAGGCAGGGGGTTAGAGGTCCCATATACATGCGTGCTACCTTTGCCACTGGGGTGGTTGTACATCTGTTAACATTGGTGAAATAATAAACATCTAACACAAATTAAGTCTTGAATGTAACTTCATCTTCAACCTCCAGCCATGGATCATGTAACTTCACCATTTCTCAACAAAAATGAAAGATGCAAACATGAAAGTTGCTCCATTTTTGCATACGAATTAACCATATAAATATCGTAAGATATAAATCAAAGATGAATTAGAATTTCTGAAAGTACCAAATTCTGACCTAATTACTGTCAGAAATTCAATCCTAAAATTCTCCTAGCTCAAGCAATATAAATGAAATCTATGGACATTACAGTTTCAGGGCAATGATGTCTACATTTTATCTTCACAAATGCAAGCCTAACAATGCCTAAATGAGAAGTTATAAGTTCAAAAAATATACCTCAAAACTGGAAATCGTGAAATGAGTTTGAGCTGCTTTCAAGGAGTTGTGATGATCAGATTAGCTTCCTCAAGTTCCCAGGAAGCCAATGCAATGATTAGCTTGAGCAACGGATGGCTAGAATGGCTTGGAGAAGTCAATGTGCAGACTCTATTTTTTGGTTATGGAGGTTATGGTAAATTGTGTTACAATTCTAGAATAAGGATGTGGATGAGTTGTATTTGATGTAAGGAAGCTTTAGGAAGTGAAAAGCCAAAGAACACACGAGGGAAATGGAAGTTACAAGTTCAAAGTCATAAACTGTGCAACAATGGAGTTTTTGGGAAATTTATGGCTTGAGGGAGTTTGGGAGTGTTTCAGAGTGTTAATGCTCATGTGTTAACACACAAATAGTGCCTATATTTATAAGCAACAAGTTTGGAGGCTTGTCTTTGATCAGAATTCAAAATCACATGTTTAAGCATAACATGTGATTTTTGAGAAATCAAGTTTCAATGTCTTGTGTACTTGCTAATGTAGAGTGGTTATGATTTAAACAAGTTTGCTTCTGACTTTGTAGATGGAGTGTGATCAGAGGGAACAAGTTAGATGCTCAAGAATTAACTTTGTGCATAAAGCTTGCTTTTCAAGAATGACATTCTTCACTTTCTTCCCAAAATGGCAATGTGAATTGGATAAAGCTTAAACCACTTGGATTATAGCTCAAAAGTTTGTGTAATACATTAATGATGGATATATACACAAGTTAGAAGGCATGTAAAGCAAGATTATGCATCCTAACATTGAAATCGAGTTATGTGTTCATCAAGAAATGACTTGTAATTCAAGAATGAAACCCTAACTTCTTGCCTTCGATTCTCCTTGCTCAAGCATGATCTTAATTAGTTCTTGGACATTTTGGAAAGCTTGTAACATCCTCTAAAACCTCTATGTTGGACATTTTTGAATATTCATCTTGGAACCATGTGAAAAATTATCATGAAGTTAGGTCAAAATCCGGCCTAAACTAGGACAAAATTTCACTAAGTTTCCAAGTTTCATGAACATGTCTTCACAAAATCATAACTTGAAATCCATGCATTTCTAGAAGAATTTGTGTTCTACAATGTTTTAGATCTCATTGAGATCTATAACTTTCATGTTGGAAGTTTCTTTTGAATCATCTTGCATCATGGTGAAAATTTAGCTCAAAGTTATGAAAAAATATGTATTTTCCAACACTTAGAAAAATTTCTAAGTTTAGAAATTTTGACTTTTCAAAATGAAATCTTGACTTTTCAAAAATTCAAGATTTCATTTTGAAAATTCAAAATTTCTAAACTTAGAAATTTTTCGAAGTGTTGGAAATTCACTTTTTTTCATAACTTTGAGCCAAATTGACTTTGTTGGAAATTGCACAAGGACAAATGGACTTTTAATGCCTCATATGACTTTCATGGATCATTTTGAACCCTCAAGGTTGATCATGTCAAGTTTCAAGTCTTGGATCACGTTTTTGCTCAGTCAATTAATTAGTTGACCTAAAATCAGTTGTATTAGGAAAAAAGTCAGTTGTGGTCAATTTACAGTCAAACTTCATAAATTTTGATCCATATCAACATTATGAACTAATATATGTCATTCGATCAAGTTTGGGTCACAATTCCTCAATAAATTTGATCAGATCATCAAAAGGGAAAAATGGTCAAAATTAGGGTTTTGACTAAGAAGGTGCAATTTCTGATTTTTGACCTAGCAAATGATTGATTGGTTCAAGGCATGATCTCAAGGATTCAAATGCATCATTTTTACCTAATAGCATGGCTCAAAACATTTCTCAAGATCAATTGATTGACAAATGAATTCCAGTCAACTAATGAAAAAGTCAATTGTACACTAAAAAGTCAAACTTTGACTTTTTGGTCAAAATCAAGTACCACAGATCACAATTCATCAAAACATGTAAAAATATTAAACTTGTTCATCAAGAAATCAAAAAGTCAAGATTTCATTTTGAAAAGTCAAAATTTCTAAACTTAGAAATTTTTCAAAGTGTTGGAAAATTCATATTTATTTCATAACTTTGAGCCAAATTTTCACCATGATGATAGATGATTAAAAAGAAACTTCCAACATGAAATTTGTAGATATCAATGAGATCTAAAACATTTTAGAACACAACTTCTTCTATAAATGCATGGATTTCAAGTTATGATTTTGTGAAGACATGTTCATGAAACTTAGAAACTTAGTGAAATTTTGCCCTAGTTTAGGCAGGATTTTGACATAACTTCATGACAATTTTTCACATGGTTCCAAGATGAATCTTCAAAAATGTCCAACATATAGGTTGTAGAGTATGTTACAAGCTTTCCAAGATGTCCAAGAACTCATTGAGATCATGCTTGAGCAAGAATAATCGAAGGCAAGAAGTTAGGGTTTCATTCTTGAATTACAAGTCATTTCTTGATGAACACATAACTCAATTTCAATGTTAGGCTGCATAATATTGCTTTGCAGGCCTTCTAACTTGTGTATCTATCCATAATTAATTGATTACACAAACTTTTGAGCTATAATCCAAGTGGTTTAAGCTTTATCCAATTCACATTGCCATTTTGGGAAGAAACTGAAGAATGCCATTCTTGAAACGCAAGCTTTATGCATAAAGTCAGTTCTTGAGCCTCTAACTTGTTCCCTCTGATCACACTCCATCTAGAAAGTCAGAAGCAAACTTGCTTAAAGCATAACCACTCTACATTAGCAAGTACACAAGACATTGAAACTTGATTTCTCAAAAATCACATGTTATGCTTAAACATGTGATTTTGAATTATGATCAAAGACAAGCCTCCAAACTTGTTGCTTATAAATATAGGCACTATTTGTGAGTTAACACATGAGAGTTAACACCATGAAACACTCTCAAACTACCTCAAGCCAGAAATTGCCAAAAAAACTCCATTGTTGCACAATTTCTGACTTTGAACTTGTAACTTCCATTTCCCTCGTGCGTTCTTTGGATTTTCACTTCCTAAAGCTTCCTTACATCAAATACAACTTATCCCCATCCTTATTCTAGAACTGTAACACCATTTACCATAACCTCCATAACCAAAAAACAGATTCTGCACATTGACTTCTCTAAGCCATTCCAGCCATCTATTGCTCAAGCTAATTATTGCATTAGCTTCCTAGGAACTTGAGGAAGCCAATATGATCATCACAACTCCTTGAAAGCATCTCAAACTCATTTCACGATTTCCATTTTTGAGGTATATTTTTTGAACTTCTATCTTCTTATTTAGGCATTGTTAGGCTTGCATTTGTGAAAATAAAATGTAGACAACATTGCCTTGAAAATGTACATGTCCGTAGATTTCATTTATATTGCTTGAGCTAGGAGAATTTTAGGATTGAATCTCTTAAAATAATTAGGTCAGAATTTGGTACTTTTAGAAATTCTCATTCATCTTTGATTTATAGCTTATGATATTTATATGGTTGGATTCGTATGGAAAAATGGACCAACTTTCATGTTTGCATCTTTCATTTTTGTTGAGAAATGGTGAGGTTACAGGATCCATGTCTGGAGGTTGAAGATGAAGTTACATTCAGGACTTGATTTGTGTTATATGTTTATTATTTCACTAATGTTAACAGATGTACAGCCACCCTAGTGGCAAAGGTAGCGCGCATGTATATGGGAGGTCATGGGTTCAACATTTAACGCGCTACCTTTTGTTTTTATGCTGACCTCTAACCCCCCGCCTTACTTTTGCACCCCTGGCCCAATTTCTTTTATTATTTTCTTTTTCTTATTTTATTTTATTTATTTATTTTCTTTATTATATTTTTATTACTGATATTATTATCATTATTATTATTTTTATTAATGAAAAATATAAAAATATTTTTATTTATTATTTACACTTATACATTTTATTTTTCTTTATAAAACAAAAAAGACTAAAAACATTTTCTTAACAAATTTATTTATTTTCTTATATAATTAATATTTAGACTTATGTTTAATTATTATTTTCTTTTATTTTTTTAATTAAAATTAACTTAGAATTTAGTTTTCTTTTAGTTAATTAATTTCATATTATTTTTATTAATTAAAAACCTTTCCATATAAAAAACCCTAAAAAATGTTTTAACTTAATTTCTTTCTTAATTAGTTTAAGTTTAATTTTGTTTAATTTTAATTAAATCATTTTTCTTTAATTAGGTTAAAACCCTTTCATGAAAACCAAACAAAAATAATTTCTTTGTCCATTTATATTCTTGTATTTTATTTTCAATTCTTGTACATTATTCAATATGGTTGTAATAGATAATTAGGTTTAATTTTCTTGCAAAATCCCCATTTGTAAATTTGTATACCCCCTCCCCTCATGATATAATAGCTTAGTAATTTTACTTTTCGTAATTTATCGCTTTGTATAAATGCTAGTAAATTAGGGTTTGTATGGCAAGACTAAAACCAACAAGTAGCAAACCTTAATTCAAGATAAACAATGCATGTAAATCAAACACACTTGCACACTTGCACCCTTAGGGTAATTCCACTTTGTTGCCTTATAAAAAATGGTCATGTTATGCATGTGGGATATCTTAGCAAAAAGCAATAAAAAATACAAGATCATAGTCCCTCGATGACGCTATCAATGTTGCCTTTCAAAATTATCTTAGTCCCTTAAAGAGAAATGCTAAGATATCTCACAACATTTCTATCATGAATATACGATGACCCACGCCCGTCCCTTTACATCCAAAGATAAGGCTTCTTACCAAATCAATGGTAAGATAGAAATATCAAAGGAAAGGAAGAAATGAACAAAGACTTTTGAGTAGGTAGATTGTTCCTAGTTGCTTGCTCATTTTCAAATCAAATATCCTTGCTTATTTTTAAAATAAACACCAACACTTTCAAAAACACTTTCAAAACATTTTCCAAACATGAAATATTTTCAAAAGCTCAGCACTTTGTATACGTTCTTACGAACGAGAACTATTACAAAGTTTGCCTAAACGAAGGCACCTTTTCAAAATACTTTCAAAAACCACACAAAGCACATTTTCAAACAAAAGCAAGTGATCTAACAAGCAACTAAGAGCCCATAGATAACTATGGATGAAAAGGGTGCTAACACCTTCCCTTTTCATAATCTACCCCCCGAACTCAAGAAATAATCTCAAAGGTCTTTCCTGTTCTTTTCAGCCTTTCCTTTTTTATAAAAGAAAAGTCGGTGGTGACTCTTGCTAACTGCAACATTTACGATAAAACACAAAACACCCAATTCAGTTCTCCCACCGTATCAATGAACAAGCGACTCTGTTGGGGAAAAACTTAAAAGTGGGGGTTACCTTAGGGATAAATCACCTTTACTTGCTTTCATTGTTTGATTTGTTTGCTTTACATTTTGGTTCCTTGTTTGGGTTTGTTCTAATCCTCTACCCGGATTTGGGATACCTTATAGGTAAGTAGCAATACATTATGGAAACTGTGTGGGGTATACCGACATAGTCTAAGCAATAGCTACGTTAGTGTGACACATTTGTGGGTACTGGTAGCCCTTGAGTAGTCAAGGAGAATATGGGGCCGTTGTGTGGTGTCATGAAGCACTAACTGACTTTAGAACCTTTACTTGACCAACTTGGCCATTAGGACGTAGTGAGATAACTGGCTTTGGCGCAGTCTGAAGTTGGTTGATACTCGATACTACACTCATTGAGGTTTGACTTTTCAGGATATTTCGGTCACCATGAAAGAGGCTTGCGCTGAAACAATGCCCAAGAAGACAGATCAGTGATAATGAGATCCCTTAGAACCCTGTTACTATTTCTAGGATAGGTTGAGCCAACTAAACATCAAGAGGGTACTTACCTATGAGACTCCATGCAAGCCTAAACCTAAGGACTTGTTTTCCTTGTTTGTATATACTTACTTGTACATGACATCATAAACATCATAACATCATACTCATTCTCACTAACCATTTCAAGAATTTTTTAGATTTATCTTTGTTCTGTTTTGTAGGACATGGCTTCTATCCACAGGAATACTATCCAAGTCAATCTCGTAAGAATTCCTCCTCAACTCAAAGAGTTAGCATCAAGGGTTCCTGAGAATTCTCTATTCACCGAAAGACATGGTCGCCTCCTAAGCTTGGTTACCTCCAGCATTGATGAAGATATGATGAAGGTTCTCTTCCAATTCTTTGATCCTCTACACCATTGCCTCACTTTCCCGATTATTAACTTGTGCCAACTTTGGAAGAATTTTCATAAATCTTGAGGATTCCCATTCTCAATAAACTACCCTTTAATGGTACAAAAAGAGATCCAAAACCTGAAGAGATTACCCAAGTGTTGTACCCCAAAATTTTCCCTCTCATTTTATCAAGATTCTCCTCACAAGAGTTCTTGGATTCAAGATCAGATTAGGGTTTGCTCAGCTCAAGACATTCCCTTGCACTGTTGACCTGAAATTAGGGTTTGAGCTTGCACAAGGATTTTTGGACTTTCAATGCCTCATGTGACTTTCATACTTCATGTTGGACTCCTAAGTTTGCTCATACCAAGTTTCAAGCCTTGAATCATATTTTTGCCCAGTCAATTGGATAGTTGACCTAAAAATCAGCTGTATTGGGGAAAAAGTCAATTGTGGCCAATTTACAGTAAAACCTCATAATTTTTTATCCACATCAACATTATAGACTCATATGGACCATTTGATCAAGTTTGGACCGCAACTCCTCAAGAAATTTGATCAGATCGTCAAAAGGGCAAAATGGTCAAAATTAGGGTTTTGACTTTATGAGGGCAAGTTATGATTTTTAACCTAGCCAATGGTAAATTGGGTTCAATCATGGTTTCAAGGACTCAATGCCATCATCTTTACCTAATCACAAGGTTCAAAAGATCACAAATGCATTGGATTGACAGATCAATTTTCCAGTCAACTGATCAAAAATCAATTGTACACTGAAAAGTCAAACTTTGACTTTTTGGTCAAAATCAAGTGCCAAGGGTCATTTTTCATCAAGATGTGTCAAAACATGAAACTCGTTCACCAAGAAACCTAATTTTGAAAATTAGGGTTTAAGTTTGAAAATTTTCATAACTTAAAATTTTTCTAAGTATGAAAATTTCTTATTTTTTTCCAACTTTTCCCAACTTTTTCACCATGATACAATTGGATTCAATGAAAACTTCCAACATGAAAGTTGTAGTCCTCCACAAAATATACAACTCTATTTCACAAAGTTTTCCCAAAAGATGCTTGGATCTCAAGTTATGATTTTGTGAATAGGGGTCCATGAAACTTTTAACTTAGTGAAATTTTGCCCTAGTTTAGGCAGGATTTTGACCTATCTTCATGACAATTTTTCACATAGTTCCAAGTGGAATATCAAAATTCATTTCAAAGATGTATTGTAGAGCATGTTACAAGCTTTCCAAAATGTCCAAGAACTCTCCGAAATCATTTATGTTTATGGAGAGTCGAAGAAAAGAAAAATGGTCATTTCTCACTTTTGTCCATGGCATTTTTCACATTGATACAAGTTGAAAATCAGTTTGGATCATGCTTGTACTTGTTTTACAGGTTCTAATCCTTTCTAAACAATTAATGCAAATACATTGGACAAAGGATTTGTTCTGAGCTTTAGATCATTGCACTTTGATTTATTCCAAAAATGGCATAAAGGTAGCAATACCATTTCCATAAAGCACACTTTATGCAATTTTGTTTATCTTGAGCCATGGACCCGATCTCTTGATACAAACAACATCCACAAACTTCAGGAAAAGATCACCAACCCTATGCAGGCCCTGAGCTAGCTTGTACAACGTTGGCCTTTGTCATTTCAACTTTTGCTTCAAAAGCAAGTAAGCTTGCAAAAAGTCCACAACTTAAAGATCTGATAAGAGCAAGCCTAAGTCTGATTTCAAACAACCTCATCATATTGTAACAAAGCCAAAACACGATTGCCAAGCCTCTCAAACACCCTTAAGCACAAAAACACCAACTTCTACCCAAAATAGGGCAGGCTCTGCAGAACTCAAGCCATCTCCATATTGCCTCGTGCGTTTTGCTTGAAACCACTTCAGACACACTCCATACATCACACCTAAGCTGTCCAGACCTTTCTCAAGCAACTGTAACCTTGTTTTCAAACTTCACCATTTTCACTTTGAAGCTTTGTAGGTTGAGTTCTACAAGGAGGTTCAGGCCATTTCAAAGCAAGGAAAGCATTGGGAAAGGTTGAGACAACTTCAAGCAAGCTCAAAAGACCTTCAGACCTCACTCAAAGCTGTTACATTGCCATAGCCAACTTCAACTGAAATAGGTATTTGTCAAGATTCTAACTCCTTATTTAGGCATCATTAAGCTTAGGTTTGTGAAGCAAAAATGTAGTTCTTAATGTCCTCGAGCTGTACGTATGCGTAGATTTCATTTATATTACATGAGCTAGGAGAATTTAGATGTTGAACATGCTGAAAAAGTTAGGTTAGAATTTAGGGCCACTGAAATTCTCCTTGGTTTCTTAGAGTTAGATCAAGTTTTTTATATAGTTGGAGTCGTGATTTAACAAGCTACAAGTTTCATGTTGCGAGATTTCGTTTTTAAGCACGTATGCAGGAGTTACAGTTTGAACAAGGGCGCGCACATTTTTTTGTCTGAAGGACAGGGATGAAGTGACATAGGGCTGGGCCTGGCTTTTCTGGCTATTTGCACCACCCTCTTTATTTTCTGCATCCCCTTGGCCCATTTGTTTTATTTTTGTATATTTTTAATTTCTTTTATATTTTCTGACTTTATTTATTTTTTCTAAACATTGAAAAATCTCAAAAATATTTTCTTAATTTTTTGTATTTTATTTTATTATTTTTATTATTTTTTTGGGCATAAAAATAGTTTATTAATAATATAACTTATTTTCTTAAATAAAATTTGTAAATAATACAAAAATATTATATATTTTTATTTTTATTATTTATACACTTAAATTAACATTTTCTCACATATTTTATTTTTTAACATTTTCGTATATATTTTTATTTATTTTCTTGTACATAAAAATGAATAAATAAATAATATAGAATATATCTTTTTAAACAAAAATTAGGGTTTCTTCACCCTTTTAAAAATAAGCATTTTATTTTCTCTTATTTTTAAGACTTGAATAAATTTATTTTACATACATAAAATAAATACAAAAACATTTTTTGCATATATATATATATATATATATATATATATATATATATATATATATATATATATATATATATATATATATATATATATATATATATATATATATATATATATATATATATATATATATATATATATATATATATATATATTATTGCATATTTAAATATTTGCTTATTTATTTATTTGTACAAATAAATTCAATTTGGTTGTAATAGTTTTAGGGCTTTATTTTGTGTAATATCCCCCTATTCAAAACTTGTACCCCTTCCCCATAATATTGTTGTAATAGTCCTAGATTTACTTTTACGCAATTTATCGTATTATATGCATGATAGTAAGATTAGGGTTTTGTATGCAAAGACCAAAATCAAACAAATAGCATGACTTAACACAAGACAAAAAAAAGCATGAAAATGACAACACAATGCACACAAGCACCCTTAGGGTTTCACCCACTATGTTGCCTTAAAACATGGTCATGGTATGCATGCTAGGTATCTTGGGAAAACAAAACAAAAACAAAACAAAAAGATCATAGTCCCTCGATGAAGCTATCTTGGTTGCCTAAACAAAAATGATCTAGTCCCTCAAAAACTTGCTAAGATACTTGGCAACATTGTTATCATGGTTATACGATGACCCACGCCTGTCCCGTTTAACATCCAAAGATAGGTTTGTTTACCAAATACAATGGTAAAACAACAATTTCAAAAGGGTTAAAAATGTGTAGGAAAGACTTTTGATTAGGGTAGACAACTCCTAGTTACTTGATCAAACTTGCAAACCATCCTTGCTCTTTTCAAACATCACACAACAATTTCAAAACATTTCCCAACAAACTTTCAAACATTGAAACATTTTTTCAAAAGACAAACACCTTTGTATACATTCAAACAAGAATCATTACAAAGGTTGCCTAAGCAAAGGCCTCTTTTCAAAATAATTTCAAAACCACACACAAAAGCACCATTTCAAACAATTGAAAAGCAAAAGCAAGTGATCTAAAACAAGTAACTAAGAGCCGATGGAAAACCATGGATGAAAAGGGTGCTAGCACCTTCCCTTTTCATAATCTACCCCCTGAACCCAAAAACAATCTCAAAGGGATTTCCTGTGCTTTTTTACCTTTCCTTTTGGATAAAATAAAAGTCGGTGGTGACTCTTGCTAAACCGCAACATTTGCAAACACAAACGCAAAACCTCAAGTCAGTTCTCCCACCGCATCACAGAACTGGCGACTCAGCTGGGGAAAATTCTAAAAGTGGGGTTACCTTAGGGTTTTAGATCACCTTTACATGCTTATCTTGCTTGACTTGATTGCTTTACACTTTGGTTCTATTGTTTGGGTTTGAATCCTCTACCCGGATTTGGGAAACATTCATAGGTAAATAGCAATACGTTGTGGAAACTGTGCGGGGTATACCGACATGGTTGAAGCAATAGCTATATTAGTGTGACATATTTGTGGGTACCGATAGCCTTTGAGTTAATCAAAGAGAATACGGGGCCGCTGAGTGATGTCTTGAAGCACTAATAGACTTTTAGAACCTTTACTTTACCAACTTGGCCTTTTTAGGAGTAGTGAGATGACCGGCTTTGGTGCAGTCCGAAGTTGGTAGATACTCGATACTACACTCATTGTGGGTTATTTTCTTGGAATATTTCGGTCGCCAGTAAAGTGGCCAAACTGAAACAATGAACAGAGAAAATAATCCAGTGATATTGAGCTCCTTAGAACCCGGTTACTATTTATAGGACTGGTTGAGCCAACTAAACTTCAAGAGGGTACTTACCTATGAAACCCCATGCAAGCCTGAAACTAGGAACTTGTGTGATTTGTTTGTACATATATACTCGTGCATAACATCATGGACATCATGAAGCATCATATGCATCCACTAACCATTTCAAGGATTTGGATCTTCATCTTTGTTCCTGTTTTGTAGGTAATGGATTCACTTCGTAGGAAAACTATTCAAGTTAACCTTGTAAGAATTCCTCCTCAACTCAAGGAGCTAGCTTCAAGGATTCCTGAGAATTCTCCATTCACCGAGAGGCATGGTCGTCTTCTCAACTTAGTCACTGCCAACACTGAGGAGGATATGCTGAAAGTTCTTTGACCCTTTGCATCATTGCTTTACATTTCCTGATTACCAAATTGTGCCTACTTTAGAGGAATTTTATCGACTCCTGAGGATTCCTATTCTCCATCAACTACCCTTCAACGGTACGGAAAGAGATCCAAAGCCTGAAGATGTTGCTCAAGCCCTACACTTGCAACCATCTGATATCATAGGCCATTGGGAAACTAGAAGTGGTGTCAAAGGTTTCTTGTCAAAGTTTCTGTTTGAGAAGGCCTAAAGCTGCTGGAATTCATTGGACTTAGATGCTTTTGAGGAGATTGTAGCTCTTCTCATCTATGGATTGTTCTTGTTCCCAAACCCTGATGAACTCATAGATGTCAGTGCTGTTAAAATCTTCATGGCTCGCAACCCAGTGCCTACATTGCTTGGAGATATCTTGCACTCTTTTCACACTCGAACAATGAGGAAAAGAGGTGTTCTCATGTGATGTACTCCTCTACTGGCAAGATGGTTTATTTCTCATATTCCCCAATTAGTCTTGAAGAATGAGCAAGGTTTGAGGTGGTCACAACGATTGATGACTCTTACACATTCAGATGTTCATTGGTGTTCTCGATCCCGAGAAAATGTTATCATCATTGATCGTTGTAGGGAATTACCTAATGTCCCTCTACTTGGCATTAGGGGAGGTATTACCTTCAACCATTGCTTGGCTCTGAGACAGTTTGGGTATGCCCGAAGGGATGGCCCACATGACATGCTGATTCCAGATTTGGTTTTTGACTTCGACAACAACGATCAAGGACTCCGACAAAGGTTCATCCGAGCTTGGAGGATGCCCAACAAGGTGGTCAGTAAGACCTTGGGACACAATAATTCCATCCCCCTTGAGCCTTACCTCAAGTGGGTACGAACCCGCGCCCAAAGTCTTATGATGCCTTACCCCTACATTCTCCCGGTGATCAAAGAGATTGTTATGGAAGGAGAGGTTCCATACACCCTCCTACATCCTGACATGCCAACATCACTAGAAGACTTACAAAGGAGTTAGATACAGCTCAAGGGAGAACGCGATACTTTCGAAGCCCAATTCTACGCAAGTGAGAAGAAGGTTTTGAAACTTACTCGTCAACTTCATGAAGAGCAGACTCTCAACACCAACATTGCACCAAAGAGGATGCGCAACGTCTTTTTACCTTAGAATTTTGTATTATTTTGCCCATGGGGCATTGATGTACTAACAAATTCTATCTTATTAATATGACGTGTGTTCCTTTTTGTTTAAAACAAATTTGAATTTCTGAATCCTTGAATGCATTACATGAATACATATCATTCATCATATGCATAAGCAGGTCTTCACACCAGGTTTCCTTATCTCTCTGCTGTTTATTTCAGCAAGATGGATATTGAGCAGACGGTCAAAGACTTACAAGTGCAGAATTCACAGTTTCAACAGCTACTTCTGACCTTGGCAAAGGGGCAGGAGGAGCTCAAAACTCTATTGGAAAAGGAAAAAGAGAAAAAGAAAAAGAAGAGGGCTGGTGTGGCTACCATGGGTAGAAGATTTGAAGGTCAAGCTAGAAGGGTTCTGGATTTCCCCTCAACATCTGATGAAGGGGTGAGAAAGGGTAAAGAGACTGCAGTGCCTTCTGACTCTGAGGAAGAAGAAGAAGAAGAAGAAGAAGAAGAGGATGAAGACTATTCTGAGCAGCAGTACCCTCCTGCAGATGACAAATACAAGAACCTGGAAGAGTGTCTAGCTGCCATGGAGATACAGAGAGTGCCTGGGCTGGACTTTGAAGAGTTAGGGCTGGTTTCTGGAATTGTAATTCCCCTAAGTTTAAGGTGCCTCTATTTGCTAAGTACAATGGGTTGTCTTGTCCCAAGATGCACCTGCAGTCTTACGTCAGGAAAATCCAACCACAATCTTTTGACAAGGATCTGTGGGTTCATTTCTTCCAGGATAGTTTATTGGGGACGCAGTTGGATTGGTTTTACCAGTTGGAGAGGTCTGATGTGCATAATTGGGAGGATTTGGTAGCTTTTTTTTACAAGCAGTGTCAATATAATGCGGACTTAGCACCAACCCGTACTCAATTAAAGAGTATGGGCATGGTCTCAAATGAAGGTTTCAAAGAGTATGCCCAGAAATAGAGAGACTTGGCGGGACAAGTACAACCACCTCTATCTGAGAGGGAGTTATTAGATATGTTCTTGGGTACACTGTCAGGTCCCTTTTTCAATCACCTGATTGGAAGTTCGTCTGCGGGGTTCACCGAGTTGATTCTAACTGGTGAGAGAGTTGAAGTCGGCATAAAAAACGGGAAAATTCAAAAGGATGCATTTGCTTTCGCTGCCATCAAGAAGCCTTTTCCAACAAAGAAAGAAGTCTCAGTTGTCTACTCCCAAAGAGGTCAAGGAAGAGTTGAGCGTCGGCCAGCGGTGGGGGCCGTAATGATTCAGAAGTCTGCAGATGATCAGCCTAGAAACAATCAACCCAGAACCAACCAAACAAGGGTGGTGTGATACGGTGAGAGAATTGACTTGAGGTTTTGCGTTTGTGTTCGCAAATGTTTCGGTTTAGCAAGAGTCGCCACCGACTTTTTATTTTATCCTAAGGAAAGGTCAAAAAGCACAGGAAAGACCTTTGAGATGTCTTCTTGGGTTCGGAGAGTAGATTATAGAAAGGGAAGGTATTAGCACCCTTTCTATCCATGGTTATCCATGGGCTCTTAGTTACTTACTTAGATCACTTGCTCTGCTTTTCAATTGTTTGAAATGGTGCTCTTCAATTATTTGAAATGGTGCTTTGTGTGTGATTTTGAAAGATGTTTTGAAAAGAGGCCATCGTTGTGGCAACCTTTGTAATGATTCTTGTTTGAATGTATACAAAGGTGTTTTTGTATTTTGAAAAGTTTTCAATGTTTGAAAGTAGGGTTTTGAAATTGTGTTGTGAAGTGTGTTTTGAAGATAGCAAGGATGTTTTTTGCAAGTTTTGATCAAGTAACTAAGAGTTTTCTACTCAAAGATCTTTCTTATGTTTTTAACCCTTTTAACAGTGTTGCTTCACCATTGCATTTGGTGAACAACCTTGTGTTAGGATGTTAAACGGGATAGATGCGGGTCATCGTATAGACCATGATAGCAATTGTGTCAAGTATTTTTGGCAATTTTCTTGAGGGACTTGATCATTTTTGTTTAGGCAACTCAGATAGCGTCATCGAGGGACTATGATCTTTGTTTTGTTTTTGTTTTGCCAAAGTACTTGACATGCATATCATGGCCCATTTTTGAAGGCAACAAGTGGATTGAAACCCTAGGGGTGCAAGTGTGCATTGTGTTTGTTTTTCATGCATTTTGTCTTTGATTAGGTCAAACTATTTATTGATTTAAGTTTGCATACAAACCCTAAGTCTAATCATAGCATAATTGAAAGCATTTAAAGGTGCGAGAATTTAAATTCTACACTATTACAACATGATATAGGGAGGGGGTACAAGCTTGAGTAGGGGATTATTTGACAAGAAATTAAACCCTAATTACTATTACATCCAAATTGAATTTGCAAGGCATAATATTTAAATGTACAATATTTAAATAAATATAATAAATAAATATTAAATAAAATGTATTATGCAAAAAAAGTTTTTATTTGTTCATGTATGCAAAAAGTATTTTTTATGTAAAGAAATGTAAAGAACTAAATAAAAAGTTAATTTATTTGTTTTTAGGGCAAAAAATCCTAATTTCTTAAGAAAATAAATATAATGTATTATTTATGTACAAAAATGTATTAACATGTATAAAAATGAAATATATCCAAAAAAAGGTATTTTTCAATATAAATAATAATAAAAATAAAAGATAATATTTTTTTGTTTTTTATTTCTAAGTTTTTAATAAAACAAAAGTATATGTGTGTATATATATATATATATATATATACAGGCTTTACAGTGACTTACTGGGGAGATGAGATTAAACTTGCTATCTGGTCGTTCTCCAGGCTTTGCAATTTCTCAATTCTTATCTGGGCGTGCTCCAGGCTTCAGAATGAATCAAGTGTTATCCGGTCGCATCCGGGCTTCAACTTGAATTTAAGGCTTACTAATATTCGATCGATTTCCGGGCTTCATAGTAATTGGCCAAGTAAATTGTTATTCGTCGAACTCCGAGCTTCACAGTACCTCATGATGTTATCTGGTCATGATCCAGGCTTCAGTATCCTTTGCCGTTATCTGGTCGTGATCCAGGCTTCACGGTGTCTTATATCATTATCTGGTCGAGTCCAGGCTTCATGGTATCTTGTATTGCTATCTGGTCAATTTCCAGGCTTCACAATACATTGTTGAGGGGTTAAGCTGTTTTCCGGTCGATTTTAGGGCTTCAGAGCTTGTGTTTATGGTATACCACTATCTGGTCGATTCCAGGCTTCATGGTATCTTGTACTGTTATTTGGTCGATTTCTAGGCTTCACAGTAACTTGCTGGGGATTCAACTATTTTCCGGTCGATTTCTGGGCTTCATAGCTTTGAATTTGGGATATACCACTATCTGGTCGATTCCAGGCTTCGTAGTATTTGGGAGAAATCAAGATATTATCCGGTCGAATCTGCGCTTCATAACTTGAACTGGTACAAAAATCTTGGCATTGATTCCACTGAACCAGAGAAAACCTGTGAGAATTTCATTGTATCTTTCCCTGAAAGGTAAAGAGTTAGTCGTATGTAATGTCGTGATGTATGACATGTATTGAGTAATGATGTTCTCAAAATAAATGAGATTGTGTTGTATGATGCATATGCGCATGCTATGATGTATGGATATGCAATGTTCTTGTGATATTCTCTAGCTGGGGAGAATGGATCTGGGATTGTTGTTGGACCGTATAAAGAGTTGAGTTTTTCGTTCTCGCTGTGGATAACGACCGAGATGATTAGCCGGAGACTTGTGTCTGTTCTGTTCGAGAACATTCTTCCGGGAGAGACTCTGCTGGAGAATAAACCTGTAGGAGAATGGCTCTGTGGGGAAGAGAGATACTTTGTCGGATGATCTGCTGATTTGGAGAAATAACTCCGCTGGGGATGAATTACCGTTGCTGGTGATAATGAACCCTGTCGGGGATTGAATTTCTACCTGTGGAAGAAATAAACTTCACTGATGGTGAACTTCTATTGTTGGTTATAGATAAGCTCTTCTTGGGGAGAATTTGCCGATTCATTCGCGAATATGAGCCTCGGCTGGGGAGAGTTATCACCACTGTCTTTGGATACTTCCTACTCTGCGGGGAGTGTATGTATCTTTAGTCATATTCTCAAGCTGGCTTTATCCTTGTACCTGGTGGGTAGAGCAACTGTAAGGTTTGGACATTTCTGTTTGCCCCTGTTCCTGGAATTACGAGTAATTATCTTTTGTTTCACATGTAAATATTTATGAGCAGCAATCACTCTCAAATACATATATCAAAAATGAATCATTGGACGTTCTTGCAAAACAAAATAGAAAAAGAAAAAACAATTTGGAATTTCTTGTGACAATGAATTGTATTGATTTTGAAGTTGGCTTGTAATAGGCGTTTTGTACAAGAGGCTGACGTCCTAGTAAGAGAATGCCGCCGAAAGATAGAAATGATACAGTTTGTGAAAAAGAAAGAAAAAACAGCTATGTGAAACAATCCCATTGGGTTCCAACTCTGCTATTGCCCTTATATCTTCGAGCATCTCATCACTTTGCTACTTGGTCGAAGGTAGATCAGATTGATTGGCACCGTTTGAGCTTGATAGTCGATACCGAAGTATGGTCGCAAGATGGTCCACTGAGACATAGTGTTACGCTTCGATCCCTAATTTTTTCCTGGACCGCCCTTTCGGGTTTTCAGTCCACCGGGATACCCTTTTTTGCCCAAGTCGCCTTTGCAGGTTTTCGACTTGCCGGGTGTACAGTTTTTTTTAAATTTTCATCCCTTACTTTTGCTCGAACCTTTTGGTTCACCGGGAAGCCCTTATTTTTTCCTAGGCCAGTCAACCTAGCGGGTCTTTGATTATACGTAATATCTTTTCACTATGTCTGCATTGACGGGGTGAGGAAGGTCGTCACCATCCATGGTGGTTAGAATCATAGCTCCTCCCGAGAAAATGTTCCTAACCACAAATGGCCCTTCGTACGTAGGGGTCCATTTTCCCTTGGGATCACCTTGCGGCAGTATGATGCGTTTGATCACTAAATCCCTGATTTGATATTCTTGTCGTCTGACTTTCTTATTAAAAGCCTTGATCATTCGCTTTTGATACGTCTGACCATGACAAATAGAAGTAAGTCTCTTCTTGTTGATTAAGTTCAGCTGATCAAGTCGGGTCTGGATCCAGTCGTCTTCGCTCAAACCTGCATCCTTCATAATCCGGAGAGAAGGTATCTGGACTTCGATGGGAAGGACTGCCTCCATGCCATACACCAGAGAATAGGGTGTTTACCCTGTTGATGTCCGCACTGAGGTACGGTACCCATGAAGAGCGAATGGTAACATCTCATGCCAGTTTTTGTATGTCACTATCATCTTCTGCACAACCTTCTTGATGTTTTTATTAGCTGCTTCAACGGCCCCATTCATCTTCGGCCGATAGGGAGAAGAGTTGTGATGTTGTATCTTGAACTATTTGTAGAGCTCGGTAATCATCATATTGTTGAGATTTGTACCATTGTCAGTAATGATCCTCTCCGGTACACCATATTGACAAATCAAATTGTGTCGGATAAACCGTGCCACAACGTTCTTGGTTACTGTAGAAAAGGAAGCTGCTTCAACCCACTTTGTAAAATAATCAATAGCCACCAGAATGAAAAGATGTCCGTTAGATGCAGTAGGTCTAATCTCGCTGATCATGTCGATGCCCTACATTGCAAAAGGCCAAGGAGCTGTCAAAACATTCAGAGGGATTGTAGGTACATGTACCTTATCAGCATATACTTGGCACTTATGATAGGTCCGAGAATGCTGATAACAATCGGCTTCCATAGTGGACCAATAATATCCTGCCCGCAGGATTTTCTTCGCCATAGTATGTCCACTAGAATGAGTTACGAAGGTACCTTCGTGTAGGTCTACCATGATCCTTTCTGCCTCGCTTTTGTCTACACATCGCAGTAAGGTTGAATCATGGTTACGCTTATAAAGGATCCCATTGCTGATGAAGAATTTCGCAGCGAACCTTCTCAAGAACTTCTTATCATTAACAGATGCCCCCTCGGGGTACTCGTGAGCCTCAAGATACCTCTTTACCTCGTGAAACCAGGGTTTATCTGTTACCTCTTCAGTCTCAATATCACAGCAATGTACGGGTTCGTCCAACCTGTCAATGGTAATTCGGGGAGCTTTATTGTCCCACCCGACTTTGAACATAGAAGACATGGTAGCTAGCGCGTCCGCTAACTGATTCTCTTCTCTCGGGAAGTGTTCAAAGGTTATCTCCTCGAAGTGTGGGAGAAATGTCAGTACATACTCTTTGTAAGGAATAATATTTGGGTGCTTCGTATCCCACTCGCCTTTGATCTGACTGATCACTAGAGCGGAGTCTCCAAATACACTTAAGAACTTAATCCTTAGGTCAATAGCAGCTCGAAGACCCAGGGTACACGCTTCATACTCCGCTATATTGTTGGTGCAGTTAAAACATAATCGGGTGGTGAATGGAGTATGACAGCCTTCAGGATATATGATCACAGCGCTGATGCCATTACCCAACGCGTTTGAGGCTCCGTCAAAATACATAGACCATCGGGATCCCTCCTCATGTCATTCATCTGGTCCAGGTTCTTCACAGTCGGTCACCGACATGATGTTCTCATCCGGGAACTCGAAATTCATGGATTGGTAGTCATCCACGGCCTGATGTGCCAAATGATCCGCCAATACACTCCCCTTGATTGCTTTTTGAGTTGTGTATTGGATGTCATACTCAGTTAAGATCATCTTCCATCTTGTTATTCTTCCGGACAAGGCAGGCTTCTCGAAGATATACTTGATCGGGTCCATCTTTGATATCAATAAGGTGGTGTGAGTCATCATATACTGTCTCAGCCGGCGAGAAGCCCATCCTAAAGCGTAACAAGTTTTCTTGAGCAATGAGTATCGGGTCTCACAGTCGGTAAAATTTTTGCTAAGGTAGTAAATAGCGTGCTCTTTTCGGCCAGACTCATCATGCTGCCCCAGCACGCACCCCATTGAATTATCTAGTATTGTCAAGTATAAAATCAAAGGTCTTCCTTCGACTGGAGGCATCAAAATTGGTGGCTCTTGGAGGTATTCCTTGATTCTTTCGAAAGCGGCCTGACATTCATCATTCCACTCTACCACTTGATCTTTCTTCAGCAGTTTGAAGATTGGCTCACAAGTAGTAGTCGGATGTGAAATAAACCGGGCAATGTAGTTCAGACGTCCCAAAAAGCCTCTAACTTCCTTTTCTGTGCGGGGAGCCGACATCTCCTGTATAGCTTTCACCTTGACAGGGTCCACTTGAATACCCTTATCACTGACGACGAAACCTAACAGCTTACCAGACCTTACCCCGAAGGTGCACTTGTTTGGGTTTAACCTTAATTTGTACGTCTTCAACCTGTCAAACAGTTTCTGGAGATGATCAAGGTGTTCTTCCTCAGTCTGGGACCTTGCAATCATGTCATCAACATAAACCTCAATCTCATGGTGAATCATGTCGTGGAACAAAGCGACCATGGCGCGCTGATAAGTTGCCCCAGCATTCTTCAACCCGAAAGGCATGACCTTGTAGCAAAAGGTGCCCCACTGTGTAACGAAGGTCGTCTTCTCCATTTCTTTGGGAGCCATCTTGATTTGATTGTAACCAGAAAAACCATCCATGAAGGAGAAGATCTTATATTGTACGGTGTTGTCGACCAGAACATCGATGTGAGGAAGTGGGAAATCATCCTTGGGGCTCGCCCTGTTCAGATCTCTATAGTCCACACACATCTGTACTTTACCATCCTTCTTAGGCACAGGAACCACGTTGGCAACCCACTGTGGATAAGAAGTGACAGCTAGAAATCCGGCGTCAAACTGTTTCATGACCTCAACTTTAATTTTCTCAGACATTTCATGGCGCATACGGCGAACTTTCTGCTTTACCAGAGGACAATCTTCTTTAGTTGGCAGGCGGTGAACCACAATATCAGTTTCCAAACTGGGCATATCTTCATAGGACCAGGCAAAGATCTCAACATAGTCGCGTAACATCTGTATCAACTGTTGTTTAACACTAGGCTCCAGATTTGCTCCTATCTTGACCTCTTTCCTGTCTTCTTCTGTACCCAAATTCACTGATTCAACTGGCTCTTCATGGGGCTGTATGGCCCTCTCTTCCTGTAGTAACAGTCTAGCAAGTTCTCCAGGTACCTCACAATCATCCTCACCTTCGTCCTCGGCTTGGTTGATCGGATTTTCGAAGTCATAACTGGAAGTAGCAGAGTTGTTGTCAATGGGATCCATAGTGGATATGGATCCGCATTATGATATGTGAGTGTGTGTAAGAGCATATCTGTTTTGATAAAGTGAGACAAAAAAGAAAAACAAGGAACGCAAAATTTGTAATGCAAGAAACATCCAATGTTTTATTGATGATATATGAAAATGACAAATAATAAGCCCTCACAAACAAAGCCAAAATGCCTCGAGCAAGGCACCGGGCCATAAAGTTTCAAACTATTTATTACAAACTTCAAAACAAAAGTCAATTACTGTGAAATAAAGGAAACAAGTATGAAGTCTTTCGGCGTCCAGTTGTTCAATCCTCCATTGGTTGTAGGGTAGATCCAACTGTCAATGTCTGAATCTTCTTCACCATCTTCAATCACATTAACTCCCGGATTACTGATATGCAGAGGAGGTCTTCCAATCCGCGCGTGCCTAACAGCCCTTTGAGCCCCTGTAGCGAAGCCCAAACCAAATTTGTCAGTTTTGTGCGTGAAATCAGGGAGCTGACCCCAATTTGCACACCCACCTTCTTTAATTACAACCCTGGCATCCTTGAGAGAAGCCATCTTCGCCGGAGGTTTGTCGGTAGCAACTTCAGTTGACGCCAAGGTCTGGGGGACTTCTTCAAAGTTTTGATAAGGGGTTTCAATGAATTCCCCATCCATCTCCATATAGTGAAAGGAATTAAGATGACTCACCATATACTCCTCTTCACCCTGCACCATGACAATCTTCCCTTTTACCGGATATTTCAACATTTGATGGAGCGTGGAAGTCACTGCCCCAGCCTTATGAATCCAAGGGAAACCCAGCAAGCAAGAATATGATGGTTGGATATCCATCACATAAAAGGTATATGCAAAAGTCTGAGAGCCAACTTTAACAAGGACGTCCACCTCCCCGTGCACCATCCTTTTTGACCCGTCGAAATCCCTGACCACAATATTGCTCGGCTTTAGAATCAAACATTCACAATCCAGACGGTCTAATGCTTTCTTTGGAAAAAAATTCAATGAGGACCCAGTATCCACTAGTACATGGGCCATAGTAGTGCCCCTGCACTCAATCGAGACGTGCAAAGCATCATTGTGATTTCTTCCTTTAGCAGTCAGATCTACGTCTGAGAAACCTAGCCCATTGTTGGCAGTCAAACTAGCTACACAGTCTTTGAATTGGTCGGCCGAAGTCTCCTGCGGCACATGCGCAGTTTTGAGGAAAGCAATTAAAGCCTTTGCATGGGCTTCAGAGCACAATAACAAGGATAACATGGAGATTTTTGACGGGGTCTGTCCCAGCTGCTCGACTACGTTGTAATCGCTCTTCTTGACAATCTTCAGAATTTCCCCTATCTCCTGCTTAGAGGTTTCTATAATGATCATCTTATGCGCCTCCATCTGGGCAGGCTCACCTGTGATTTCTTTGCTCCGAGTCCCAGATGGCTCGGCGACAGGGGTGATAACTGGAATAGGAATTGGAATAGTAGTTGATGTACTAGCAGATGGAATGACAATAGGTTTGTGGATAATTGGAGGGGAAATTTCAGGAGAAAAGAGTCTTCCACTTCTGGTGACATTGCTAGCTCCGACAATATTGCTAATATCAACTTCCTCACCCTTTAAAATTTTCTTAACTCCATGGTAATACACATCTGCACCGTAGTGCCAAGGGATAGCCTTATCCGAAGTGTATGGGATAGGACCAGGGACAGTAATTATTAACGGAGCAATTCCTGGAACAAATGTAATCCTAATAGGTTTTCTCAAGGAAACCTTGGAAGGATTGGCGGAAATGGTTATGATGGCAACATATTAAATTGGAACCAACGGAATCATAGTCTTTTCGAACAGGATCTCTTTGTTATCCATCAGGCATTGAACACCTGATTTCAATAAGTGGCAACCAGTAGGCAGAATTGAACACAAGTGGCAACCTTTGCCACAGCCCGGAAATAAACCGACCAACAATAGATTCTTCTTAACTGTCATCAAAGGAGTAGAAATTTCTTCCACGGAGGTCACAAATAAATCATCGTCCACAACATTTACTCCATGACCATATTTGGGCATGGGAGCAGTTATGACGTTGGGCTTCTCCGAAGCTTCAAACTCAATCTCTTTGGCTTCGATCAAGTCTCGCACCTTGTTTTTCAAGGCCCAACAGTTGTTTGTATCATGACCTGGACTTTCAGAATGATAGGTGCAACGGGCGTTTGGGTTATATTGAGGAGATGTGGTGTTGGGATTCTTCGGGGCCTCCCTCAGAGTTACCAGATTGGTCTTCAATAGCTGTGGTAGAATTTGAGACAAGGTCATATTGAGCCGAGTGTACTGCCTCTGTGGTCTCTCCACCCTTTGTTGATTGTTGCATTGTGGAGCAACTATGGGTCTTGATATCACTACTGTGTTTACTACTTGACGGTGTTCAGGTCTACTTTGACTCCTCGAGCCGTAGACTGCACTAGCTTTCTTCTTACTGGTGAAAGGCTTCTTTACTGCACTTGATGAAGTATCTTTTTATATCTTACCACTTCGGATACCAGCTTCTACTCTCTCCCCAGTCAAGATCAACTCAGTAAACCCAGATGATGAACTTCCAATCAGATGATTGAAAAATGGACCAGATAGCATCCCCAGAAACATGTCAACCAACTCCCTATCAGACAAAGGGGGTTGGACTCTTCCAGCCAAATCTCTCCACTTTTGAGCATAGTCCTTAAAACCTTCGCTTGCACCCATAGACATACCCTGAAGCTGAGTATGAGTGGAAGCAAGGTCGGCGTTATACTGATACTGCTTGTAAAAAGCAGCAGCAAGGTCTTCCCAGTTTCGGATGTTATCTCCTTCCAATTGATAAAACCATTCAAGATGAGTCCCTGATAGACTATCTTGAAATAAATGTACCCACAAATTTCTATCAACAGTGTGGGGTTGAATTTTTCGGACATACGAGCGAAGATGGAGTTTTGGACAGGATACCCCGTTGTACTTAGCAAAAACTGGAGCTTTGAACTTATGAGGCATCACCACTCCTGATACCAATCCCAACTCTCCAAAATCTAAACCAGGGATTTTCTGAATCTCCATAGCACTCAGGAGGTCTTCTAGTTGTTTGTACCTATCCTCAGCAGGAGGATATTGCTCCTCATCATAATCTGTATCATCATCAGAGATTGCAGGACTGGGGCCATTTTCTTCTTCTTTATTCTCCCCTTCCTTGGATGAAAAGGACAGATCAACTTTTTGTTTCAACCTATCCCCAAACCTTTTACCCATACTCAGAAGAACAACCTTCTTCTTCTTCTTCTTCTTCTTCTTCTTCTTCTTCTTCTTCTCTTTCTCTTTCAGAATGAGAGCTTTCAAATCCTCTTTCCCTTTAGCCAAGCTCAAGAACATCTCTTGGAATTGAGCATTTTGTTCCTGAAGATCTTTGATAGCTTGATCAGAAGTTATAACTGCTGAAATAAACAGCGAAGAAAATGAGAAACCTGTAATGGTACCTGTAATGGTGTTCATGATAACGGGATGCGTATGTAATGATTTCAAAGACTTTGGGAGATTTAAATTTTCAAACCAAAAAATAAACAAACTTTAGTAGATTAATCTTGTAAAAAGGTTCAACAATGCTTTTAAGGCGTTACAAAGAAATAAACGGAAAACAAATCTAAACTAGAAAAAGCAAAATCAGAAATCCCATGGATGCTTCCCCTTGGTGCTGACATAGTCATTGATCGTTCTTTCATTCTCGAGTTGCCTGGTGAGCTTCAAGATCTTCCTTTCTTGCTCATGGTACTTTTCCCGGTAGGTATCCCTCTCCTCTTTCAGCTGAATCTAGGATCTCTTCAATGCCCCAGGATCAGTGGGCATGTAAGGATAAAGGACTGTGTAAGGAACGCCCTCTTCATTGGTGGGCTCCACAATCACTGGCAATACAGCTTCGTAAGGCATCCTAAGCCTTTGGTCTCGAGCTCGGACCCACTGGAGATAAGGCTGCATAGGGAGAGAAGTCCTTGGTCCTAGCTCTTTGGGATAAGATCTATTCACCATGCCCCAAGCTCGTCGTATAAACCATCGGTGATCCTCGTCAACGTTAGAAGACATGGTAGCTAGCGCGTCCGCTAACTGATTCTCTTCTCTCGGGAAGTGTTCAAAGGTTATCTCCTCGAAGTGTGGGAGAAATGTCAGTACATACTCTTTGTAAGGAATAAGATTTGGGTGCTTCGTATCCCACTCTCCTTTGATCTGACTGATCACTAGAGCGGAATCTCCAAATACACTTAAGAACTTAATCCTTAGGTCAATAGCAGCTCGAAGACCCAGGGTACACGCTTCATACTCCGCCATATTGTTGGTGCAGTTAAAACATAATCGGGTGGTGAATGGAGTATGACAGCCTTCAGGATATATGATCACAGCGCTGATGCCATTACCCAACGCGTTTGAGGCTCTGTCAAAATACATAGACCATCAGGATCCCTCCTCAGGTCCTTCATCTGGTCCAGGTTCTTCACAGTCGGTCACCGACATGATGTTCTCATCCGGGAACTCGAAATTCATGGATTGGTAGTCATCCACGGCCTGATGTGCCAAATGATCCGCCAATACACTCCCCTTGATTGCTTTTTGAGTTGTGTATTGGATGTCATACTCAGTTAAGATCATCTTCCATCTTGTTATTCTTCCGGACAAGGCAGGCTTCTCGAAGATATACTTGATCGGGTCCATCTTTGATATCAATAAGGTGGTGTGAGTCATCATATACTGTCTCAGTCGGCGAGCAGCCCATGCCAAAGGGCAACAAGTTTTCTTGAGCAATGAGTATCGGGTCTCAAAGTCGGTAAAATTTTTGCTAAGGTAGTAAATAGCGTGCTCTTTTCGGCCAGACTCATCATGCTGCCCCAGCACGCACCCCATTGAATTATCTAGTATTGTCAAGTATAAAATCAAAGGTCTTCCTTCGACTGGAGGCATCAAAATTGGTGGCTCTTGGAGGTATTCCTTGATTCTTTCGAAAGCGTCCTGACATTCATCATTCCACTCTACCACTTGATCTTTCATCAGCAGTTTGAAGATTGGCTCACAAGTAGCAGTCGGATGTGAAATAAACCGGGCAATGTTGTTCAGACGTCCCAAAAAGCCTCTAACTTCCTTTTCTGTGTGGGGAGCCGACATCTCCTGTATAGCTTTCACCTTGACAGGGTCCACTTGAATACCCTTATCACTGACGATGAAACCTAACAGCTTACCAGACCTTACCCCGAAGGTGCACTTGTTTGGGTTTAACCTCAATTTGTACGTCTTCAACCTGTCGAACAGTTTCTGGAGATGATCAAGGTGTTCTTCCTTAGTCTGGGACCTTGCAATCATGTCATCAACATAAACCTCAATCTCATGGTGAATCATGTCGTGGAACAAAGCGACCATGGCGCGCTGATAAGTTGCCCCAGCATTCTTCAACCTGAAAGGCATGAACTTGTAGCAAAAGGTGCCCCACTGTGTAACGAAGGTCGTCTTCTCCATTTCTTCGGAAGCCATCTTGATTTGATTGTAACCAGAAAAACCATCCATGAAGGAGAAGATCTAATGTTGTGCGGTGTTGTCGACCAGAACATCGATGTGAGGAAGTGGGAAATCATCCTTGGGGCTCACCCTATTCAGATCTCTATAGTCCACACACATTCGTACTTTACCATCCTTCTTAGGCACCGGAACCACGTTGGCAACCCACTGTGGATAAGAAGTGACAGCTAGAAATCCGGCGTCAAACTGTTTCATGACCTCAACTTTAATTTTCTCAGACATTTCAGGGCGCATACGGCGAACTTTCTGCTTTACCGGAGGACAGTCTTCTTTAGTTGGCAGGCGGTGAACCATAATATTAGTGTCCAAACTGGGCATATCTTCATAGGACCAGGCAAAGATCTCAACATAGTCGCGTAACATCTGTATCAACCGTTGTTTAACACTAGGCTCCAGATTTGCTCCTATCTTGACCTCTTTCATGTCTTCTTCTGTACCCAAATTCACTGATTCAACTGGCTCTTCATGAGGCTGTATGGCCCTCTCTTCCTGTAGTAACGGTCTAGCAAGTTCTCTAGGTACCTCACAATCATCCTCACCTTCGTCCTCGGCTTGGTTGATCGGATTTTCGAAGTCATAACTGGAAGTAGCAGAGTTGTTGTCAATGGGATCCATAGTGGATATGGATCTGCATTATGATATGTGAGTATGTGTAAGAGCATAGTTATTTTGATAAAGTGAGACAAAAAATAAAAACAAGGAACGCAAAATTTGTAATGCAAGAAACGTCCAATGTTTTATTGATGATATATGAAAATGACAAATAATAAGCCCTCACAAACAAAGCCAAAATGCCTCGAGCAAGGCACCGGGCCATAAAGTTTCAAACTGTTTATTACAAACTTCAAAACAAAAGTCAATTACTGTGAAATAAAGGAAACAAGTATGAAGTCTTTCGCCGTCCAATTGTTCAATCCTCCATTGGTTGTAGGGTAGATCCAGCTGTCAATGTCTGAATCTTCTTCACCATCTTCAATCGCATTAACTCCCGGATTACTGATATGCAGAGGAGGTCTTCCAATCCGCGCATACCTAACAGCCCTTTGAGCCCCTGTAGCGAAGCCCAAACCAAATTTGTCAGTTTTTTGCGTGAAATTAGGGAGCTGACCCCAATTTGCACACCCACATTCTTTAATTACAACCCTGGCATCCTTGAGAGAAGCCATCTTCGTCGGAGGTTTGTCGGTAGCAACTTCAGTCGATGCCAAGGTCTGGGGGACTTCTTCAAAGTTTTAATAATGGGTTTCGATGAATTCCCCATCCATCTCCACATAGCGAAAGGAATTAAGATGACTCACCATATACTCCTCTTCACCCTGCACCGTGACAATCTTCCCTTTTACCAGATATTTCAACATTTGATGGAGCGTGGAAGTCACTGCCCCAGCCTTATGAATCCAAGGGCGACCCAGCAAGCAAGAATATGATGGTCGGATATCCATCACATAAAAGGTAGATGCAAAATTCTGAGAGCCAACTTTAACAAGGACGTCCACCTCCCCGTGCACCATCCTTTTTGACCCGTCGAAATCCCTGACCACAATATTGGTCGGCTTTAGAATCAAACATTCACAATCCAGACGGTCTAATGCTTTCTTTGGCAAAAAATTCAATGAGGACCCGGTATCCACTAGTACATGGGCCATAGTAGTGCCCCTGCACTCAATCGAGACGTGCAGAGCATCATTGTGATTTCTTCCTTTAGCAGTCAGATCTACGTCTGAGAAACCTAGTCCATTGTTGGCAGTCAAACTAGCTACACAGTCTTTGAATTGATTGGCCAAAGTCTCCTGCAGCACATGCGCAGTTTTGAGGAAAGCAATTAAAGCCTTTGCATGGGCTTCAGAGCACAATAACAAGGATAACATGGAGATTTTTGACGGGGTCTGTCCCAGCTGCTCGACTACGTTTTAATCGCTCTTCTTGATAATCTTCAGAATTTCCCCTATCTCCTGCTTAGAGGTTTCTACAATGATCATCTTATGCGCCTCCGTCTGGGCAGGCTCACCTGTGATTTCTTTGCTCCGAGTCCCAGATGGCTCGGCGACAGGGGTGATAACTGGAATAGGAATTGTGATAGTAGCTGATGTACTAGCAGATGGAATGACAACAGGTTTGTGGATAATAGGAGTGGAAATTTCAGGAGAAAAGAGTCTTCCACTTCTGGTGACATTGCTAGCTCCGACAATATTGCTGATATCAGCTTCCTTACCCTTTAAAATTTTCTTAACTCCATGGTAATAAACATCTGCACCATAGTGCCAAGGGATAGCCTTATCCGAAGTGTATGGGATAGGACCAGGGACAATGATTATTAACGGAGCAATTCTTGGAATAGATGTAATCCTAACAGGTTTTCTCGAGGAAACCTTGGAAGGATTGGCGGAAATGGTTATGATGGCAACATATTAAATTGGAACCAATGGAATCATCGTCTTTTCGAAAAGGATCTCTTTGTTATCCATCGGGCATTGAACACCTGATTTCAATAAGTGGCAACCAGTAGGCAGAATTGAACACAAGTGGCAACCTTTGCCACAGCCCGGAAATAAACCGGCCAACAATAGATTCTTCTTACCTGTCATCAAAGGAGTAGAAACTTCTTCCACGGAGGTCACAAATAAATCATCGTCCACAACATTTACTCCATGACCATGTTTGGGCATGGGAGCAGTTATGACGTTGGGCTTCTCCGAAGCGTCAAACTCAATCTCTTTGGCTTCGATCAAGTCTCGCACCTTGTTTTTCAAGGCCCAACAGTTGTTTGTATCATGACCTGGACTTTCAGAATGATAGGTGCAACGGGCGTTTGGGTTATATTGAGGAGATGTGGTGTTGGGATTCTTCGGGGCCTCCCTCAGAGTTACCAGATTGGTCTTCAATAGCTGTGGTAGAATTTGAGACAAGGTCATATTGAGCCGAGTGTACTGCCTCTGTGGTCTCTCCACCCTTTGTTGATTGTTGCATTGTGGAGCAACTATGGGTCTTGATATCACTACTGTGTTTACTACTTGACGGTGTTCAGGTCTACTTTGACTCCTCGAGCCGTAGACTGCACTAGCTTTCTTCTTACTGGTGAAAGGCTTCTTTACTGCACTTGATGAAGTATCTTTTTGTATCTTACCACTTCGGATACCAGCTTCTACTCTCTCCCCAGTCAAGATCAACTCAGTAAACCCAGATGATGAACTTCTGATCAGATGATTGAAAAATGGACCAGATAGCATCCCCAGAAACATGTCAACCAACTCCCTATCAAACAAAGGGGGTTGGACTCTTCCAGCCAAATCTCTCCACTTTTGAGCATAGTCCTTAAAACCTTCGCTTGCACCCATAGACATACCCTGAAGCTGAGTACGAGTGGAAGCAAGGTCGGCGTTATACTGATACTGCTTGTAAAAAGCAGCAGTAAGGTCTTCCCAGTTTCGGATGTTATCTCCTTCCAATTGATAAAACCATTCAAGATGAGTCCCTGATAGACTATCTTGAAAGAAATGTACCCACAAATTTCTATCAGCAGTGTGGGGTTGAATTTTTCGGACATACGAGCAAAGATGGAGTTTTGGACAGGATACCCCGTTGTACTTAGCAAAAACCGGAGCTTTGAACTTATGAGGCATCACCACTCCTGATACCAATCCCAACTCTCCAAAATCTAAACTAGGGATTTTCTGAATCTCCATAGCACTCAGGAGGTCTTCTAGTTGTTTGTACCTATCCTCAGCAGGAGGATATTGCTCCTCATCATAATTTGTATCATCATCAGAGATTGCAGGACTGGGGCCATTTTCTTCTTCTTGATTCTCCCCTTCCTTGGATGAAAAGGACAGATCAGCTTTTTGTTTCAACCTATCCCCAAACCTTTTACCCATACTCAGAAGAACAACCTTCTTCTTCTTCTTCTTCTTCTTCTCTTTCTCTTTCAGAATGAGAGCTTTCAAATCCTCTTGCCCTTTAGCCAAGCTCAAGAACATCTCTTGGAATTGAGCATTTTGTTCCTGAAGATCTTTGATAGCTTGATCAGAAGTTATAACTGCTGAAATAAACAGCGAAGAAAATGAGAAACCTGTAATGGTACCTGTAATGGTGTGCATGATAATGGGATGCGTATGTAATGATTTCAAAGACTTTGGGAGATTTAAATTTTCAAACCAAAAAATAAACAAACTTTAGTAGATTAATCTTGTAAAAAGGTTCAACAATGCTTTTAAGGCGTTACAAAGAAATAAACGGAAAACAAATCTAAACTAGAAAAAGCAAAATCAGAAATCCCATGGACGCTTCCCCTTGGTGCTGACGTAGTCATTGATCGTTCTTTCATTCTTGAGTTTCCTGGTGAGCTTCAAGATCTTCCTTTCTTGCTCATGGTACTTTTCCCGGTAGGTATCCCTCTCCTCTTTCAGCTGAATCTAGGATCTCTGCAATGCCCCCGGATCAGTGGGCATGTAAGGATAAAGGAATGTGTAAGGAATACCCTCTTCATTGGTGGGCTCCACAATCACTGGCAATACAGCTCCGTAAGGCATCCCAAGCCTCTGGGCTCGAGCTCGGACCCACTGGAGATAAGGCTGCATATGGAGAGAAGTCCTTGGTCCTAGCTCTTGGGGATAAGATCTATTCACCATGCCCCAAGCTCGTCGTATAAACCTCCGGCGATCCTCGTCAACGTCCTCCTTGTAGTAAAATGCAATATCTGTAAGAAGTAGCTCATGAGGACCGTCTCTCTGAGCAAGACCGAATTGTCGCAAAGCTAAACAAGGGTTGTAGGTTATACCCCCTCTGATTCCAAGCAACAGGACATTAGGGTATCCCCCACAACGATCAATGACAGCGGTGCTTTCCATAGCCTTGGAACTCCAAAGAATGTCTGTATGGGCAAGTGATATTAACCTGTAAGACCATCCCAAATGTTGTGCCCTAAAATTTGCCCTCTCATATTATCAAGATTTTTCCTCACAAGACTTCTTGGACTCAAGACAGAATTAGGGTTTGCTCAACTCAAGACATCATCTTGCACTGATAACCCAAAATTAGGGTTTGATTTTGCACAAGGATTTTTGGACCTTCAATTCTTCATGTGACTTTCATACACCATCTTGGACCCCTAAGATTACCCATGTTAAGTTTCAAGCCTTGAATCACATTTTTGCTCAGTCAATTGGACAGTTGACCTAAAAATCAACTATATTGGGGAAAAAGTCAACTATGGCCAATTTACAGTCAAAATTCATAATTTTTTATCCACAACAACATTTTATACTCATATGTACCATTTTATCAAGTTTGGATCACAACTCCTCAAGAAATTTGATCAAATCATCAAAAGGGCAAAATGGTCAAAATTAGGGTTTTGACTAAGAAAGGGCAATTTCTAATTTTTAACCTAGCCAATGACCAATTGGGTTCAAACATGATTTTAATGGTTCAATGGCATCATCTTGACCTAATTACATGGTTCAAAAGATCTCAAGTTCATTGGATTGACAAATGAATTTTCCAGTCAACTGATCAAAAATCAACTGTACACTAAAAAGTCAAACTTTGACTTTTTGGTCAAAATCAAGTGCCAAGGGTCATAATTCATCAAGATATGAAACTTTTTGATCAAGAAAACCAAATTTTCAAATAGGGTTTATTGTACCCCAAAATTTGCCCTCCCATATGCTTCAAGATTTGTCAAGAATAATCTTCAAATTATTCAAGATTGCTCAAGAGATTGCACAGTCAAACCACCTCCTAAGACAGCTGAAATTAGGGTTTTGGTTATTTCAAGGAATTTGAGGTTTTCAATGGTTCAATCAAGTCTCATATGCCTATAAACATTCTCAAGCATCTACATGCCAAGTTTCAAGGCTCACAGTGTCAACTTGCACAATCAAAAGCCTCATTTGATCTACAGTCAACTGCAAGGGCAAAATGGTCATTTTGCAGTCAAAAGTCAAAAAATTTGGTCAACATCTTACTTTGAGTTCACAATCATCATTTGATCAAGTCTTGATCATGATTCCACAAGCATGGCTCAAAAATCATCAAGATGCAAAAAGTTACTATTTTTGGAAAGTAGAAAAGTCAACTGTATATTGACCAGGGCATAACTTTTTCATGGTTCATCAGAAAAATTCCATCCAATGCTCATTTTGAAGGGGATGACATTTCCTACAATCCATATTCACACTCCAAGTCCAATAAATGCTCTCACAAAAAGTTATCAATTTCTACATTATAGGTCAAATTCAAAAGTCAACAAAAATGCACTTTAGGTCAAAGACCATAACTTGAGATTGGTAAATCCAAATGACATGGGACCAAAGGAATTGGTTAGAGGACTTCAAGACCTTTCCAAAATGTCCAAGAACATGTTCATATGATCAAAATTGAGCAAGATATGCATTGGAGAAGTTGGGCAATTTTCATGAATTTGCAAAAGTCAATTTTGCTCAAAACACCTTGTTTTTGCTAATGGGCCTCAAATCTCTTCTTAAAACTTCATCCATGACCTATGAAAATTCAAAGATTTGGTTTTTCAATCTTTTTGTGAAGCAAATGTGGTCAAGATATGCTGACAATTTCGTGTACAAATCAAAGATGCAAAAATCTCCAAATTTGGCAACTTTATTCAATCATGAAAATGCAAAAAGATTTGATTTTCAATCAAATATTCAATCATCATTCCAATGGATTTTTGTGCAAGATTATGACCTAATTCCATTCCTCTATAAGTATGCAAGCTAACCCTAATGCCATACACGTGAAAGAACTGCAGAAAAAAGGCCATAGCATATTGAGAAAAATCAAGAAAATTGCAAAACTGATTTCTATATTCCAGGGCGATTCAAAGCTTTTTGTTAATTCTAACACCTTGCAGGAGTTCCCAGGAACGTGTGGCAATTGAATTCACACGCTAAAGCTCAAGAAATCACTAATTACAAAACCACGGTTTGCATTTTTTTCTCAAAATCATATTGTTGAATTCATGCATAATTAACATGTTTTATTGATTGTGTTGCATTGCCAGAGGTCATACGAAGCTAATGATATCACTTAATTGGATTAAAACGCCATAAATCAAAAATTGCCATTGACGATTTTTAGGGTTCATAAGTTGTGAAATTAGGGCTTTCTAAACCTAGAAAAATCAGGACTTGTAAGGCACATGGTTGGATTCGTGAGAACCAGACGAACACATTGGAACCCTCGCGAAATATTTATATACACCATAGCTCTACTCGCTATTTTTCGCCGTTGTAGTTTGTGGGGGTTAAAAACCCCCGCTATCTAATGCTTATTTTTTGCAGAACAACGAAGAAGATGATGAGGTGTTAACCTCTGAGTGGTTAATTCAAATAAGCGCGCGTTTTTATGTTGTTTACAGCTTAATGATTTATTTCCCAATATATTATTTGTCTCTTATGCTAATAATGACTAAAGCATGATGGTGGAGTGGTTGGCCAAGCATCCAATAGGCGTTGGGACCTGGGTTCGAATCCCATGTCCCCCAAAACAATTATTTGTTCTTTTTCTTCACAAGATCACATGCAGGTTGCAATAGCAGGTTTACCATGTACCTCCAAACATCAACGCGCCATGTGGCTGCAGGCATAGATCCAATGGCCATGAGATGATGATCACCATACTCCCAGTCAACCATGCGCCTGGACAATCACCAAAGTCAAACGTGGCTGAAACAATTGGGCTTCAAATTTCCAGAATTTACCTCCTAAATGGGCCAGCACCCCCCCTTGGTTTATTCTTCTTTTAATTATTTTTCTTCTTTATTTAATTATTTTACTAATTATTATTATTATTATTATTCTTTAATTAACTCACAAATTAATTATTTTCATAATAAACACAGAAAAACTAAAAATAATATTTTTCTTAATTAAAATGAATTTCCCTTTATTTTGTAAATAAATACTAACAAATTAATTTAGTTTTTTTAATTAGGTTAATTTCACTATTTTTTGCAATAAATAAAATAAATTAGAATTTGGGTTTTACTAACTTTTGATTATTTTTTTTATTTATTTCCTCAAGACATTAAAAAACTTAAAAAATATTTCTTTTCTTTTAATTAACTAATTAGTTTTAGGTTTAATTTAACTTAATTCATTAAATTTCAAAACTTCTTTCTTTCTCAAAAAGGGTCAAAACCATAAGGACTTCCCCGATTCAATTTTATTCGCGCATATTATTTTTTGATCCATATTTATGTAATTGCTCCGAGGATGTAATAGCGTTAATTAGGACCCTTTTATCGCTTTCCTTTATTTCCCGCATTTACTTTTCAAAGGGTTTGTTTTTGGCGATTTAAATACCCGACGCCTTGTAATAGCATAGATTTATTTTCCGCACAACTATTAACTATTAGATGTATGTTAATTAGGCTATGCATGACAAGATCTCTCTGAAAATAAAATCAACCCGTAGCTCACCATAAAATGTGCAAAGATAACTTAACTGAATCCTGACACACTCGCACATGCCACTCCTAGGGTACGCCTCATTTAGTTGCCTCGACATGGTCATTGAGTATAGGGTGTTTTAGAGGTCGCCCTCTTGTCTAAAGATCCAAGTTGCCTCGAAACGGTTGCCTCGGATAAAAAGGATCTAGGACATTAGGGTTACCGCTAAGGCATTCTGTGATCGGTGGATCTGGAACTGACTGTTTAACGCTGGTTCGCGAAATGTCGCGGAAGCAAGAGTCGCCACCGTCTTTTATTTTCTCCAAATGGAAAGGACAAAAGCACAGAAAAATTCCTTATAGAGATTGCTCTCGGTTCGGGAGGTAGATTATAGAAAGGGAAGGTGTTAGCACCCTTTCTATCCATGGTTATCCATGGGCTCTTAGATACTTGCTCATTTGTGTTTTCACGATGGTTTGTTTGCTTTTCAACTGTGAGTTTAAAAAAGTTTCTTTGAAAATTCCAGTTCGACTCTTGTATCGGTCCTCAAGAGTGTTTGAAAAATTGCTTTCGAAAGCTTTTTGAAAATGTGTTGGTGTGAAAAGTATTTTTGATTTGTTTTGAGATTTAGAGCAAGTATCAAGAGTCGTCTACCTACCCTAAGGAATTCGTCTGTGTAGATGTCCTTTAAAGTAGTGCCATCCCACCATTGAGAGGTAGGTAGCACCACCGTTGGAGGTGTTCGGGTCAATTCGGGGTTCGGGACATGGTGATCACCAGAGCAATGAGAAGACACCTTAGAAGCTACCCTCATGCCAGGTTCCCGGATCATGAGGACTTACTAAGACATCCTCTACTCGACGATCACCTTTCGAGGCAAGGCAACAGTGAGGCGTACCCTAGGGGTGGTATGTGATTTGTGTGTCATGTTCAGTTATTTTGTCTTATTCATGTCAAGGTGATCTATGCATTTGTTTTTATTTTATTGTCATTCATTCTTGCATGTTATTGTTTAACAGTTAAAGGTGCGGGAATTTAAAGTGCGGAAAAGATAGAGGTCCTACGCTATTACAAAGGCGCGGGTCGACATCGCCAAATTAATCCAGACCCGATTTAAAATAAAGTGCAGAAAATAAATATCTAATTAACTATTACAGGGCTTTGGAGCAAGTACATTATGTTCACAAAAAGAAATAAATAGAACGCGCGAAACAAAAATGTAATCGAATGCGAGGGCGTTGGACCCTTTAAAGGAATTAAAATAAAATTATTAAAATAGTTAAGTTAAATAAAAATAAAGAACTTATTTTTTCATGTTTTTGTATTTATGACATTAAAGAAAATTAAATTGGAATTTAAAAGTCAAATAACTCTAATTCTAATTATTTTTTAATTTATTAAAGAAAATGCATTAAAGTTAAAACCTAGAATTAAAACTAAATTAATTATAAAATTTACTTACAAAATTAATGGTTAATGATACTTATGATAAAAATATTTAATAAAAAAAAGAAAGTGCTAAAAGTCTATTTTTATTATTTTTGGTTATTGAGAAAAAGAATTAAATTAACAACCTAAAATTAAAACTAAATTAATTATGGATAAAAATATTTATTTTTTTTATCTTTTCTGATTTTTTTGTGTTTTTTATATATTGTGAAAATAATAAATTAATTAAAAAAAAGCAATAATTAAAAGAATGTAAAAATGATTAAAAAAAAACAAAGAATGTAAAGAAAATTGCAAAACCTAAGGGGGTCTGCCCCTAATTTTGGAGGTGAGGCCCAGCAATTTCTGGCCCATTACTGGAGGCCTTGTTGACTATTGCATTAGCGTGTAGCTTCTTTGACTCAAGTCTATGGTGCTCCTCAGATTATGGCCATTGATTGAATCTCCATAGGCACGTGGATGGCCAGATGTGGTGAACATAGTGAACCTTCAGCGTTGAATCTGCATAGGAACATTAAATAGAAAATAATATGAAAGGGGGTGAGGACCTGGGGCTCGAACCCAGGTCCTGAACGTTACCAATAGTAAGCCTTGCCAGTTGATCCAAGCGCGTTTTCTGCATATTGACTAACAACCAAATATTATAAAATAAAACAAACATGTTAGTGCTCCTTGCGCGCGAATTTTTAAACACTCCAATCGTTGGTAGCCACCTAATCGTCCCCTTCCTTGGCTTATTTTTTCCTGAAAACATAAAACATTGGCAACGGTTTTTACATCGTTCCCTTAGGCACCCTATTAAAAAATAGCGATTAGCCCAGGGATGCTCATAAATTGAGCGCGAGGGTGGCTTTGTGATCGTCCAATCATGCTTGATTCAATGGCCCAGGTTTTGAGTACCAATTTTTCCTTATTCAAGAACCCCTAATTTGAAAACTTAAGAACCCTAAAAAGCAACAATGGTGAATTCGCATACAGTGTATAAAAATGCAATTAAAGTAGATGGTTAGCTTCAGAACATTTCAATTAGTAAGAATCCATTAAAATTATGCAATGAAAATGCCTGAATTGTAAAACGCGATCATGAGAAAAAGGTGAGAAAACTTGATTTCTGTATACCGTTTCAAGGTGTTAGAATTGATGCTTTTGATCCAGGAAGGTTCCTTGATGTCCCAGGAATGTGATAGAATCGTTGTTGTGGCTTGAAACGACCTCTAACCCTGCTTTCAGTTTTCAAAAATCTTGGCCAAAATGCAAGTTTGCTCTGAGTGTTCTTGCGCAACTTAGGTCTCTATCTTGTTTTGTATCACTTGTATATACATTAGGCAATGTGTATGAAGAGGAATTATGGCCTCATAATGCAACACATTCAATTTCATGATTCTCCATAAACCTCCATAACCAAACTTCCTTTTTTGGATCATTTTTGAATTCTTGCTCTATTTGGCCCCTTGCACGAATTTGGCATATGCTTAAAGGTGATTCAAGACCCATCAAAGTCAAATATCCTCTTTAATTAGGCTTTTTGATTTTCCTTTGATTTTAAAAGATTTAAAATTAATTAAATCTAATAAAATCAATAAAAAATGAAACAATTAATTAAAAAATTTGAAATAAAAGGTGGGACACGTGGGAAGCATGGCCAAGTTAATTCAAGTGGAAAAAGTGGGCCCCTTTTGTCAAAAATGAAATTTCAAGGATAAATGATTTTGGCCATTTCACAAAAATTTCCCAACTTCTCCAATGCATATCTTGCTCAATTTTTAAGCTTTGATCATGTTCTTGGACATTTTGGAAAGGTCTTGAAGTCCTCTAACCAATGTCTTTGGTCCCATGTCATTTTGATTTACCAATCTCAAGTTATGGTCTTTGACTTAAAGTCCCCTTTTGTTGACTTTTGAAAATGACCTATAATGTTGAAATTGATAACTTTTTGTGAGAGCATTTCTTGGACTTGGAGTGTGAAGATGAGTTGTAGGAAATGTCTTCCCCTTCAAAATAAGCATTGGATGGGATTTTTCTGATGAACCATGAAAAAGTTATGCCTTGGTCAAGTTACAATTGACTTTTCAACTGTCCAAAAATAGAAACTTTTGTATCTTGATGATTTTTGAGCCAAGCTTTGAGAATCATGATCAAGCATTGATCAAATGATGTTTGTGGCTTAAAAATAAGATGTTGACCAAAAATTTTGACTTTTGACTGCCAAATGACCATTTTGCCCCTACAATTGACTGTTGAGCAATTAGGGTTTTTGACTGTGCAATTTTGTGCTGAAGGTCTTGAAACTTGACATGTAGGTGCTTGACAATGTTTATAGGCATAGGAGACTTGATTGAGCTCTTGAAAACTTCAACTTCCTTGTGAGAACCAAAACCCTAGTTTGACTGGCTTAGGAGGATGGTTTGACTGTGTGGCCCTTGAGTAAATTTGAACCAATTGTGGATGATTCTTGTCAAAACTTTGAAGATTATGGGAGGGCAAATTTTGGGGTACAACAGTTGCCCCTGTTCAATCTTCTTAGACCTGAGGATGTAGATTGGCTTGCGTGCCTTTCGTGATCCGAAGGTGGAAGATGATTGAACACTAGAGTGCCCAGAAATTTGCGCTCACATAGTAGCAGTGTGGTGATGGAATGGGCTTATAGATGCCATTTAGAGGTTGATGAATAGGATGATGGGATTATAGATGCCATCGGGATGTTGATCGCGTAAGAGATTCCTTAGCGAGAACTTGCGTACCTGCAAAAAAGAAAAATGAGTACCTGACGTGTTGCAGGAGCTGGTTTTCAGATGCTTTGTGTAGATATGTCCTGACTGGTTACAGGAGCTGGATCTGGAGCTTCAAACGATGATGAATGAACCAGGGGTGGTTACTACCTCAGCAGGAACGGTGAGAGAACCTTGGATGACCTTAACCTCAACAGCGATCGTTGAGAAAATCTTGGTGGGAATTACCATCTCCACAGTATCGGGGAGAGAACCATAGGTGATTACAACCTCAATAGCAATTATTGGGAAAACCTTGGATGGAATTATCGTCTCCGCAGCATTGGGGAGAGAACCATAGGAAATTATAATCTCAAAAGCAATCATTGAGAAAAACCTTGGGTGGAATTATCGTCTCCGCAGCATTGGGGAGAGAACCATAGGAAATTATAATCTCAAAAGCAAACATTGAGAAAAACCTTGGGTGGAATTATCGTCTCCGCAGCATTGGGGAGAGAACCATAGGAAATTATAATCTCAAAAGCAAACATTGAGAAAAACCTTGGGTGGAATTATCGTCTCCGCAGCATTGGGGAGAGAACCATAGGAAATTATAATCTCAAAAGCAAACATTGAGAAAAACCTTGGGTGGAATTATCGTCTCCGCAACATTGGGGAGAGAACCATAGGAAATTATAATCTCAAAAGCAAACATTGAGAAAAACCTTGGGTGGAATTATCGTCTCCGCAACATTGGGGAGAGAACCATAGGAAATTATAATCTCAAAAGCAAACATTGAGAAAAACCTTGGGTGGAATTATCGTCTCCGCAGCATTGGGGAGAGAACCATAGGAAATTATAATCTCAAAAGCAAACATTGAGAAAAACCTTGGGTGGAATTATCGTCTCCGCAGCATTGGGGAGAGAACCATAGGAAATTATAATCTCAAAAGCAAACATTGAGAAAAACCTTGGGTGGAATTATCGTCTCCGCAGCATTGGGGAGAGAACCATAGGAAATTATAATCTCAAAAGCAATCATTGAGAAAAACCTTGGGTAACTTCTACTGAGTCTTCATCAGAAAAATCTGTTTGGGGTCGATTTAGCTGGACTAGAGAAGGCCTTGGACTGGATAAGAAATCTTTGGAGTCGATTAACTGAACCGGTCTAGGTCTTGAAATATGATTGAGAATTTAACTGAATCTTTCCTGAAAGGTAAAGGTTAGTCATATGCAATGCATGATATGGATCAAGCGATGATGTTCTCAACATAAATGAGATTTGTAAGATATGATGCGTATATGCATGCTATAATGATGTATGTGATGTTTAGGAATGTATGTTTTCGTCTAGGAAAGTAAATCCTTGACGGGTGCCGGGAAGTCACTCCTGGGCTGATGTTGGAGAATAGATTTTGCTTCCGCTGGGGATGATGATTGCAAGAATACCGGTAGGAGAAGATGACTCCGTTGGGGAATAAACTTGGCGAATGGAACAACTCTGCGGGGAGGAGAGTACTCTAACGATCTTGCTGGGAAGCAATACTCGGTGGGGAGAGAGATACTTTGCTGAGTTGATAACTTGCTGAGGATACCCTTGTCGTGTTGGAAGTGCTGATAGACTTTGCTGGGGATAAGAAAGACTTCGTCGAGGACGCTCTTTCCGTGGCTTTTAGCTGAGGATAACCCAGTTATATCCTGGTAGGGAAATAACTCTTTGAATAAAGCCGGGCGACGCTTTCATGCTCTGCGAGGATAAGCTTCCAGAATCTACTGGGGATAAGCTTACTGCTTGGGGAGATGAATCCCAATTTTCCTGAGGAAACTGGATTGGACTCTCCTGGGGAAGTTTTGAACTGCGGGGGAAGTGATTCCTTTGAATGTTTGATATACCGCCGGGGAACAATCTTTAGACCAAGACTGCCGGGGATGCTTGTTAAGAATACATATGCTGCTGGGGAGATGTTGAGATCCACTGGAGGATACCCAACTTCCTTAAGATTTGATAACTTTGCTTGGAGAAGAGAGCACTGACTTGCTGGCTCACTCTCTGGGGAATTAAGATGTACTAGTTATGTTCTTCGGCTGAACCTACCTTGGCACCTTGGAGGACAGAACAATTAGATTGCTTAGACAACTCTTTATTGCCCCTGTTTCTAATGTTACCTGTAATTAATCCTTTGTTTCGTATGCAATTTATTCATGAGTTAGCAAATTATTGTCAATGCATATATCACAAATTGAACCTTGGACGTTCTTCGCAAAACAAAACAGAAAAAGGAAAAACAATTGGCACTTTTAACTGAAAAATATATTTGTATTGATTTTTGAATGGCCTGAAAATAGGAGTTTTGTGTACAAGAGACTGACGTCCTAGTAAGAGAACGCCGCCGAACAAAAGAGTTTATACAAATTTTGTACAAAAGAAAATAAAACAGCTGTGTGAAATGAATGATCCCACTGGGTTTCAACTCTGCTATTGCCTTTATAACTCCGAGCATCTCATCACTTGATGACCTTGGTTGAAGGTGAAGCTGACTGATCGATGCCGTCTGAACTTGATGTAGATACCGGATTCTGGATGCAAAGTGATCCAATGAGACATAGTATTACGCTTTATCCCTAATTTTTGCCTGGACCGCCCTTTCGGGTTTTCAGTCCACCGGGATACCCATTTTTGCCCAAGCCGCCTTTTCAGGTTTTCGACTTGCCGGGTGTACCGATTTTTTTCATTTCATCCCTTCATTTTTCCCGAACCCTTTTGGTTCGACGGAAAGCCCTAATTTTTGCCTAGGCATGTCAGCCTAGCGGGTCTTTTTTCATGCGTAGTATCTTTTTACTATGTCTGCATTGGCGGGGTGAGGAAGGTCGTCACCATCCATGTTGGTTAGAATCATGGCTCCTCCTGAGAACACATGTTTAACCATAAATGGCCCTTCGTACGTAGGGGTCCATTTTCCCCTTGGATCACTCTGAGGAAGGATGATTCGCTTGATTACCAGATCCCCAACTTGATACTCCTGTGGTCTGACCTTTTTGTTAAATGCCCTGATCATTCGTTTCTGGTACGTCTGACCATGGCAGATAGCAGCAAGTCTCTTTTCATCAATAAGGTTGAGCTGATCAAGTCGTGTCTGGATCCAATCATCCTCGTTCAGATTCGCATCTTTCATTATCCGGAGAGAGGGTATTTGCACTTCGATCGGCAAGACTGCCTCCATACCATAAACCAAAGAGAAAGGAGTTGCCCCGGTTGACGTCCTAGCTGACGTACGGTACCCATGTAGAGCGAACGGTAACATCTCGTGCCAATCCTTATAAGTCATTGTCATCTTCTGCACGATTTTCTTGATGTTCTTATTTGCTGCTTCTACAGCCCCATTCATCTTCGGTCTGTAAGGAGAAGAATTGTGGTGCTGTATTTTGAACTGCTCGCAAAGCTCAGTGATCATCTTGTTATTCAGATTGGTACCGTTGTTTGTAATGATCCTCTCTGGGACGCTGTACCGACAGATCCGATTATGCCGAATGAACCGTGCCACAACAGTCTTGGTTACCGTAGCATAGGATGCTGCTTCGACCCACTTCGTAAAATAATCAATCGCCACTAGGATAAATCGATGCCCATTAGACGCCGTAGGTTTAATCTCACCGATCATGTCTATGCCCCACATTGCAAACGGCCAAGGCGCAGTCAGAACATTCAGCGGAACTGGGGGAACATGCACCTTGTCTGCATAAATCTGGCACTTATGGCATGTCCTAGAATGTTGGTAGCAGTCAGCTTCCATTGTGGACCAGTAATACCCTGCCCGAAGGATCTTCTTTGCCATGGTATGTCCATTGGAGTGCGTACCAAAGGTCCCTTCATGTAGCTCTTCCATGATCCTTTCTGCTTCAGTCTTATCCACACAACGCAGTAAGGTTGAATCATGGTTTCGCTTGTATAAGATGCCGTTGCTAAGGAAGAACTTTGTTGCGAACCTTCTCAGGAACTTCTTATCATTGATAGAGGCACCTTCAGGATATTCCTGAGCTTCCAAATATCTCTTCACCTCATGGTACCAAGGCTTCTCAGTCACCAACTCAGTCTCGAGATCACAACAGTATGCCGGTTCGTCCAGTTTCCAGATGATGATCCGGGGAGCCTCATTATCCCATTTAACCTTAAACATAGAAGACATTGTAGCTAACGCGTCCGCCAGCTGATTCTCTTCTCTTGGAAAGTGCTCAAAGGTTATCTTTGTGAAGTGGGGGATCAAGGTCAACACACATTCTCTGTAAGGAATAAGGTTCGGGTGTTTCGTATCCCACTCTCCTTTGATCTGATTGATCACGAGAGCGGAATCTCCGAAGACACTCAGAAACTTGATCCTTAAGTCGATCGCAGCTTGAAGACCCATGATGCACGCCTCATACTCTGCCATGTTGTTGGTACAGTTGAAACATAGTCGGGCAGTGAGCGAAGTATGAGTACCTTGTGGAGATATGATTATGGCGCCGATACCGTTTCCCAAAGCATTGGAGGCTCCGTCAAAGTGCATAGACCATCGGGATCCTTCCTCAGGTCCTTCATCCGGTCCAGGTACTTCACAATCAGTCACTATCATGATGCTTTCATCCGGAAACTCGAAGTTCATTGATTGATAATCATCGACTGCCTGATGTGCCAAGTGGTCTGCCAATACACTTCCTTTGATGGCTTTCTGGGTCGTGTACTGAATGTCGTATTCCGTCAAGATCATTTGCCATCTTGCTATTCTCCCAGACAGAGCAGGTTTTTCAAATATGTACTTTATCGGATCCATCTTTGAGATCAACAAGGTAGTGTGAGTCAGCATATACTGTCTCAGCCGGCGAGCAGCCCATACCAAAGCGCAACAAGTTTTCTCGAGCAGTGAGTATCGGGTCTCACAGTCGGTAAACTTTTTGCTAAGGTAATAGATGGCATGCTATTTTCGGCCAGACTCGTCATGCTGTCCCAGCACACACCCCATTGAGTTGTCAAGCACTGTCAGATATAGTATCAGAGGTCTCCCTTCAACCGGTGGCATAAGGATAGGTGGTTCTTGGAGATACTCTTTGATTCTGTCGAAAGCAGCCTGACATTCATCATTCCAACGTACTACCTGATCTTTCTTCAGCAGCTTGAAGATTGGCTCACAGGTAGCAGTCAGATGTGAGATGAATCGAGCAATGTAATTCAGGCGTCCTAAAAAGCCTCTGACTTCCTTCTCTGTCTTGGGAACTGGCATCTCTTGAATAGCTTTAACCTTGGCAGGGTCCACTTGAATACCCTTATCACTTACCACGAAGCCTAGCAACTTCCCCGATCTTACCCCGAAGGTGCACTTGTTCGGGTTCAACCTCAGCTTGTACAGTTTCAACCGGTCAAACAACTTCTGCAGATGGTCTAGGTGCTCTTCCTCAGTCTGGGACCTTGCGATCATGTCGTCCACATACACTTCTATTTCATGATGGATCATATCATGAAATAAAGCAACCATGGCACGTTGGTAGGTTGCCCCAGCGTTCTTCAGTCCAAAAGGCATGACCTTGTAGCAGAAGGTGCCCCACTGAGTAACAAATGTAGTCTTTTCCATGTCTTCAGGTACCATCTTGATCTGATTGTAACCTGAAAAGCCGTCCATGAAAGAGAACACCTTATGATGAGCTGTATTATCAACAAGGACGTCAATGTGAGGTAAGGGGAAGTCATCCTTGGGGCTGGCCCTGTTCAGATCCCTGTAGTCGACACACATTCTGACCTTACCGTCCTTCTTAGGTACCGGCACCACATTAGCAACCCACTGAGGGTAAGAAGTCACTGCAAGAAACCCGGCATCAAACTGCTTCATAACCTCGGCTTTAATCTTCTCAGACATCTCTGGACGCATACGGCGGACCTTTTGCTTAACTGGAGGGCAGTCTTCCTTAGTAGGCAAGTGATGGACCACGATATCAGTATCCAACCCGGGCATGTCTTCGTAGGACCAGGCAAAGATCTCCATATAATCATGTAGCATCTTAGTCAACCGTTGCTTCACGCTGAGCTCTAGGTTGGCACCAATCTTTACCTCTTTCCTGTCTGCCTCAGTACCCAAGTTTATTGTTTCCACTGGCTCTTCATGGGGTTGAATTGCCCTTTCCTCTTGAAGTAACAGTCTTGCAAGCTCGCCAGGCACTTCGCAATCATCTTCACCTTCGTCTTCGGCTAAGTTGATCGGATTTTCGAAGTCATAATTGGCAGTAGCAGAGTCGTTACCAGTGAGATCCAGAGTGGATTGAAACCTGTATGAGTGAGTGTGTGTAAATACAGCTGTTTTGCAATATATAAAGAAAGGAAAGAAAAGGAGCGCAAGATTTGAAATGTGAAAAACGTCCAATGCTTTTATTTATGATATATGACAGTGACAAACAAAAGCCCTCATAAATAAGACCACGGTGCCCCGGGTAAGACACCGGGTCATACAGTTTCAAATTATTGTTTATTACAAATACCAAAAACATAGGAACTCATTACTTAGTAACAAGAGAAACAGGCAGATTGTCTTTTGCACTCCAATTGTTAAGTCCACTGTCGGTTGCAGGGTAAATCCAGCTGTTGAACTCAGCTTCATCCACTTCCTCTTCGTCCCCAATAGCATTCACTCCATGAGCAGGCAGGGGAGCTGTCACTACATTAGGCTTCTCTGATGCCTCAAACTGTACCTCCTTGGCGTCAATAAGGTCCTGCAGCTTGCTCCTTAAGGCCCAACAGTCGTCAGTGGAGTGCCCCGGGCTATCAGAATGGTAAGCACAACGAGCATTTGGGTTGTACTTGGGGGATGTAGTATTTGCAAACTTCGGAGCCTCTCTGACGGTCACCAGGTTGGTGGACAGCAACTGTGGCAAGATCTGCGATAAGGTCATCCTCAAACGGGTGAACTCTCTCCGGGGTCTTTCAGCCCTTTGAGGATTGGTTGGCCGAGGAGCGGTAGCAGGCTTAGCAATCATGACCGCACTGACAGATTGGCGGCGCTCAGATCTCTCTGGCCTCCGGGAGCCATACACAGCACTAGCCTCCTTTTTGAAAGGTTTCTTCTCAGAACTAGCCGATGCACCCTTCGGAATCTTTCCAGACTTCAACCCAGCCTCAATTCTCTCTCCAGTCAGAATCAGATCAGTGAACCCTGCATACGAATTCCTGATAAGATGGTTGAAAAACGGCCCAGATAGGGTCCCTAAGAACATGTCTACTAACTCCCGGTCCGTCAATGGTGGTTGCACCCTGCCAGCCAGATCTCTCCATTTCTGGGCGTACTCCTTAAAACCTTCACCCGACCCTAGCGACATACCCTGGAGTTGGGTACGCGTAGGAGCGAGGTCGGAATTATATTGATACTGCTTGTAAAAAGCAGTGGCCAGATCCTCCCAGTTATGAATGTTGGTTCCATCCAACTGATAGAACCATTCGAGGTGAGTCCCTGAAAGACTCTCCTGGAAGAAGTGGATCCATAAGTTCCTGTCTGCTGTGTAAGGCTGGATCTTCCTTACATAAGAACGGAGGTGCATCTTGGGACAGGAAGCCCCGTCATACTTCACGAAGGCAGGTGCCTTGAACTTGTGTGGAATCACCACCCCAGTAGATAACCCAAGTCTCCGAAATCCAGTCCAGGCACACGCTGAATTTCCATAGCTTTTAATCTGTCCTCCAGCTGCTTGTACCGGTCTTCAGCAGGAGGGTACTGTTCGTTGTTGAAGTCTGTTTCAGTATCAGAGACCACAGGAGTAGGGACCTCCCTTTCTTGGTGACTACCTTCCCCCACAGATGGAGTAGTCCTCTCAGCCTCATTTTGCAAGGTGTTCCCGAGTCTGCGCCTAGTGTTAAATAGCACAGTCCTCTTCTTCTTCTTATTCTTCTTCAGAAGCATAGCCTTCAGCTCTTTTTGACCTTGAACTAAACCCATGATCAGTTCCTGAAATTGGGCGTTCTGCGCCTGAAGGGCCTTGATAGATGTCTCGGTTGATGATTCAGGGTTCATGATGCTGTAATAAACAGCGAAGAACAGTCAGCAACCTGAAAAGAAGAGTACATGTGATGCATATGATGAATGATATGTGTTTATGCAATGCATTCAAGGGTTCGAAAATTCAAATTTGTTGTAGACAAAAAGGAACACACGTTATCATTAAGGAAATAATTGTTCAGTACATTAAAGCCTCATGGGCAAACATTACAAAGCAGATCAGTCCCAAAAGACACTACGCATCCTCTTCGGATCAATATAGGTATTGAGATTCCTTTCCTCGTGCAGTAGGCGGGTGAGCTCCAGGACCTTCTTCTCACTGGCATGTAGACTGGTCTCCAGAGAATTCCGTTCTTCCTTAAGCTGGATCCAACTCTTCTGCATCTCTTCCCAGGACGTGGGCATGTCAGGATGTTGAATGGTGTAGGACACCTCTCCTTCCAAGTCTGGCTCTTTGATCACGGGGAGAACATGAGGATATGGCATTACCAGCTTCTGGGAGCGGGCTCGTACCCATTTGAGATAAGGCTCCAATGGGATGGAGTTCCTGTGCCCCAGGGTCTTGCTGTCTATTTTGCTGGGCATCCTCCAAGCTCTGATAAATTTCTGGCGAAGTCCTTGCGCATCCTTGTCGAAGTCAAAAACTATGTCAGGAATTAACATCTCATGAGGGCCATCTTTCCGAGCATAAGCAAACTGTCTCCAAGCCAGACACGGGTTGTAAGTAATACCTCCTCTGATTCCAAGTAAAGGAACATTAGGGTACTCCCCACAACGATCAATGATAGTGACATCCTCTCTGGACCGAGAACACCAATGTATATCTGCATGTGTAAGAGTCATCAACCGTTGTGACCACCTCAAACCTCGCTCGTTCTTCAAAACTGATTGTGGAAGGTGCGAAATAAACCACCTTCCCAGGAGGGGAGTGCAGCACATAAGAACACCCCTTTTTCTCATGGTTCGAGTGTAACATGAGTGAAGGATGTCCCCCAGCAACGTAGGTATAGGATTCCTGGACATGAAGACCTTGACAGCACTGATATCTATAAGCTGATCTGGTTTAGGGAACAACACCAACCCATAGACAAGGAGGGCTACAACTTCTTCAAAGGCTTGTAGGTCAAGGGAATTCCAACACTCTTGGGCCTTCTCAAACAGAAACTTTGCCAAGAATCCTTTGATACCATTTCTGGCTTCCCAATGCCCCTTGATGTCAGATGGTTGTAGGCATAATGCTTTAGCTACTTCTTCAAGTTTTGGTTCCCTTTCCATACCGTTGTAGGGTAGTTGATTGAGAATGGGAATCTTCAGAAGCTGGGAAAACTCTTCTAGAGTAGGCACCAGCTGATAATCCGGGAAAGTAAAATAGTGATGCAGAGGGTCAAAGAATTGGAAAAGGACCTTTACCATCTCTTCCTCAATATTGGTATTGACCAGGCTGATGAGTCTACCATGCCTTTCACTGAATGACGAGTTCTCGGGAATCCTGGATGTAAGCTCCTTAAGCTGAGGAGGGACCCTTATAAGGTTGATCTGAATTATCTTTCTGCGGATAGTTTCCATGTCCTACAAAACAAGAACAAAGATGAAGATTCGAACCCCTGAAATGGTTAGTGGATGCATATGATGCTGTATGATGTTATGATGTTATGATTAAACACACCACAAATATTTACAAAGGCAAACATGTAAGGCACACAAGTCACACAAGATAAGCCCTTAGAGTTTAGGCCAGCATGGGGTCTGGGTATTACCCTCTTGAAGTTGGTGGGCTCAAACCTGTCCTATCAAAGTAACCAGGTTCTAAGGATCTCAATATCATTGGATTGCTTTCATTGTTCATCGTTTCGATTTAGCCACTGACTGGCGATCAAAATATCCCAAGAAAACAACCCTCAATTGAGTGTAGTATTGAGTATCAACCGACTTCGGAGTACACCAAAGTAGTTATCTCACTACCCTAAAGAGGCCAAGATGGTTCAATTAAGGTTCCTAAGGTCTGTTGATGCTTCACGACACCACGCGGAGGCCCCGTACTCTCCTTGATTGACTCAAGGGTTACCGGTACACACCAAAGTGCCACATCAACGTAGCAGACTGCTTCAACCATGTCGGTATACCCCGCACAGTTCCCTCACAGCCTTGTTGCTACTTTCTAAGAAGGTATCCCCAGATCCGGGTTAGGATCTATAGAACTCCCAAGACAGTTCCCACAATAATAAAGCAAACAATTCAGACAATTGAAAACACAAGTGATCTTAGTCCTAAGGTACACCTCACTTTAAAAGTCCCCAGCAGAGTCGCCAGTTCTGTGATCGGTGGATCTGGAACTGACTGTTTAACGCTGGATCGCGAAATGTCGCGGAAGCAAGAGTCGCCACCGTCTTTTATTTTCTCCAAATGGAAAGGACAAAAGCACAGAAAAATTCCTTATAGAGATTGCTCTCGGTACGGGAGGTAGATTATAGAAAGGGAAGGTGTTAGCACCCTTTCTATCCATGGTTATCCATGGGCTCTTAGATACTTGCTCATTTGTGTTTTCACGATGGTTTGTTTGCTTTTCAACTGTGAGTTTAAAAAAGTTTCTTTGAAAATTCCAGTTCGACTCTTGTATCGGTCCTCAAGAGTGTTTGAAAAATTGCTTTCGAAAGCTTTTTGAAAATGTGTTGGTGTGAAAAGTATTTTTGATTTGTTTTGAGATTTAGAGCAAGTATCAAGAGTCTTCTACCTACCCTAAGGAATTCGTCTGTGTAGATGTCCTTTAAAGTAGTGCCATCCCACCATTGAGAGGTAGGTAGCACCACCGTTGGAGGTGTTCGGGTCAATTCGGGGTTCGGGACATGGTGATCACCAGAGCAATGGGAAGACACCTTAGAAGCTACCCTCATGCCAGGTTCCCGGATCATGAGGACTTACTAAGACATCCTCTACTCGACGATCACCTTTCGAGGCAAGGCAACAGTGAGGCGTACCCTAGGGGTGGTGTGTGATTTGTGTGTCATGTTCAGTTATTTTGTCTTATTCATGTCAAGGTGATCTATGCGTTTGTTTTTATTTTATTGTCATTCATTCTTGCATGTTATTGTTTAACAGTTAAAGGTGCGGGAATTTAAAGTGCGGAAAAGATAGAGGTCCTACGCTATTACAAAGGCGCGGGTCGACATCGCCAAATTAATCCAGACCCGATTTAAAATAAAGTGCAGAAAATAAATGTCTAATTAACTATTACAGGGCTTTGGAGCAAGTACATTATGTTCACAAAAAGAAATAAATAGAACGCGCGAAACAAAAATATAATCGAATGCGAGGGCGTTGGACCCTTTAAAGGAATTAAAATAAAATTATTAAAATAGTTAAGTTAAATAAAAATAAAGAACTTATTTTTTCATGTTTTTGTATTTATGACATTAAAGAAAATTAAATTGGAATTTAAAAGTCAAATAACTCTAATTCTAATTATTTTTTAATTTATTAAAGAAAATGCATTAAAGTTAAAACCTAGAATTAAAACTAAATTAATTATAAAATTTACTTACAAAATTAATGGTTAATGATACTTATGATAAAAATATTTAATAAAAAAAAGAAAGTGCTAAAAGTCTATTTTTATTATTTTTGGTTATTGAGAAAAAGAATTAAATTAACAACCTAAAATTAAAACTAAATTAATTATGGATAAAAATATTATTTTTTTATCTTTTCTGATTTTTTTGTGTTTTTTATATATTGTGAAAATAATAAATTAATTAAAAAAAAGCAATAATTAAAAGAATGTAAAAATGATTAAAAAAAAACAAAGAATGTAAAGAAAATTGCAAAACCTAAGGGGGTCTGCCCCTAATTTTGGAGGTGAGGCCCAGCAATTTCTGGCCCATTACTGGAGGCCTTGTTGACTATTGCATTAGCGTGTAGCTTCTTTGACTCAAGTCTATGGTGCTCCTCAGATTATGGCCATTGATTGAATCTCCATAGGCACGTGGATGGCCAGATGTGGTGAACATAGTGAACCTTCAGCGTTGAATCTGCATAGGAACATTAAATAGATAATAATATGAAAGGGGGTGAGGACCTGGGGCTCGAACCCAGGTCCTGAACGTTACCAATAGTAAGCCTTGCCAGTTGATCCAAGCGCGTTTTCTGCATATTGACTAACAACCAAATATTATAAAATAAAACAAACACGTTAGTGCTCCTTGCGCGCGAATTTTTAAACACTCCAATCGTTGGTAGCCACCTAATCGTCCCCTTCCTTGGCTTATTTTTTTCCTGAAAACATAAAACATTGGCAACGGTTTTTACATCGTTCCCTTAGGCACCCTATTAAAAAATAGCGATTAGCCCAGGGATGCTCATAAATTGAGCGCGAGGGTGGCTTTGTGATCGTCCAATCATGCTTGATTCAATGGTCCAGGTTTTGAGTACCAATTTTTCCTTATTCAAGAACCCCTAATTTGAAAACTTAAGAACCCTAAAAAGCAACAATGGTGAATTCGCATACAGTGTATAAAAATGCAATTAAAGTAGATGGTTAGCTTTAGAACATTTCAATTAGTAAGAATCCATTAAAATTATGCAATGAAAATGCCTGAATTGTAAAACGCGATCATGAGAAAAAGGTGAGAAAACTTGATTTCTGTATACCGTTTCAAGGTGTTAGAATTGATGCTTTTGATCCAGGAAGGTTCCTTGATGTCCCAGGAATGTGATAGAATCGTTGTTGTGGCTTGAAACGACCTCTAACCCTGCTTTCAGTTTTCAAAAATCTTGGCCAAAATGCAAGTTTGCTCTGAGTGTTCTTGCGCAGCTTAGGTCTCTATCTTGTTTTGTATCACTTGTATATACATTAGGCAATGTGTATGAAGAGGAATTATGGCCTCATAATGCAACACATTCAATTTCATGATTCTCCATAAACCTCCATAACCAAACTTCCTTTTTTGGATCATTTTTGAATTCTTGCCCTATTTGGCCCCTTACACAAATTTGGCATATGCTTAAAGGTGATTCAAGACCCATCAAAGTCAAATATCCTCTTTAATTAGGCTTTTTGATTTTCCTTTGATTTTAAAAGATTTAAAATTATTTAAATCTAATAAAATCAATAAAAAATGAAAAAATTAATTAAAAAATTTGAAATAAAAGGTGGGACACGTGGGAAGCATGGCCAAGTTAATTCAAGTGGAAAAAGTGGGCCCCTTTTATCAAAAATGAAATTTCAAGGATAAATGATTTTGGCCATTTCACAAAAATTTCCCAACTTCTCCAATGCATATCTTGCTCAATTTTTAAGCTTTGATCATGTTCTTGGACATTTTGGAAAGGTCTTGAAGTCCTCTAACCAATGTCTTTGGTCCCATGTCATTTTGATTTACCAATCTCAAGTTATGGTCTTTGACTTAAAGTCCCCTTTTGTTGACTTTTGAAAATGACCTATAATGTTGAAATTGATAACTTTTTGTGAGAGCATTTCTTGGACTTGGAGTGTGAAGATGAGTTGTAGGAAATGTCTTCCCCTTCAAAATGAGCATTGGATGGGATTTTTCTGATGAACCATGAAAAAGTTATGCCTTGGTCAAGTTACAGTTGACTTTTCAGCTGTCCAAAAATAGAAACTTTTGTATCTTGATGATTTTTGACCCAAGCTTTGAGAATCATGATCAAGCATTGATCAAATGATGTTTGTGGCTTCAAAATAAGATGTTGACCAAAAAAATTGACTTTTGACTGCCAAATGACCATTTTGCCCCTACAGTTGACTGTTGAGCAATTAGGGTTTTGGATTGTGCAATTTTGTGCTGAAGGTCTTGAAACTTGACATGTAGGTGCTTGACAATGTTTATAGGCATAGGAGACTTGATTGAGCTCTTGAAAACTTCAACTTCCTTGTGAGAACCAAAACCCTAGTTTGACTGGCTTAGGAGGATGGTTTGACTGTGTGGCCCTTGAGTAAATTTGAACCAATTGTGGATGATTCTTGTCAAAACTTTGAAGATTATGGGAGGGCAAATTTTGGGGTACAACACATTCTACTATTGCTTTGGTGACCACATGTCCCTATGATCGAATTGACCCGAAAAACTCCAACGACGGTGCTACCTACTTCTCAATAGTGGGATAGTACTCTCTAAAGGACATTTACACAGCTTAATTTCTTTTGAGTAGGTAGAGGTTCTTAGATACTTGCTCTTTCAAAACAAAAACAACTTTTCGCACTTACACTTTTCTGACAAAAGTTTTCAAACAACACTTCGTACACTCTTGAGGACAGATACAAGAGTTAAATTGAAGTTTTCAAACAAAACTTTCTTCAAAACCCACAAACACAAGAAAAGCAAAACATTTTTGAAAACATAGTGAGCAAGTACCTAAGAGCCCGTGGATAACCACGGATAGAAAGGGTGCTAACACCTTCCCTTTCTATAATCTACCTCCCGAACCGAGAAACATCTCGAAAAGGAATTTTGCTGTGCTTTTGTCCTTTCCTTGTTGGAGAAAATAAAAGATGGTGGCGACTCTTGCTTACCGCGACATTTCGCGAACCAACATTAAAAAACAGCCAGTTCTATTTCCACCGATCACAGAACTGGCGACTCTGCTGGGGATACTTATTATAAGTGAGGTGTACCTTAGGATTAGATCACTCTTGTTTTCAATTGTATGCTTTGTGTGCTTTAACTTTGCGGGCATTGTATCAGAGTTTTATAGATCCTAACCCGGATCTGGGGCACCCTTGTTTAGGTAAGTAGCAATACACTGTGAGGGACCTGTCCGGCGTAGACCAACACGGGTGAAGCAGTAGCTACGTTGGTGTGACACCTTGGTCTGTACCGATATCCCTTGTGTTGGAACGAGGAGAATATGGGTCTTCTGAGGAGTCATTAAGCACCAACTGACCTTAGAACCTTAAATTGACCAACTTGGCCATAGAACAGTAGCAGTATGCTACACTCATTGAGGCTAAACTCTCGCAATGGTTCCGACCGCAAGAAAAGGTTGCTAAGATGGAGTTATGACCGATTGAGGGTAGTCAATGATATTGAGATCCTCTAGAACCCGATTACTATTTGTAGGACAGGTCTTAACCCACTGAAACTAAAAGAGGGTAGTACCTAAACTTCAAGCTGGCCTGAAATCTAAGGGCTCTTTTGTGTGACTTGTGTGCCTTCAAACTTGAACTACTTGCACATTCTTGTTATCTGACAGCATGAGTTCCTTGCAGGTTTTGTTTATAGTCCTTATCCAACAATTTGGATTTATAGCAGGGCTTGCTTACATCACCTCACACGCATAGCATACACATCATAACATCATACCATAGCATTTTCCTCAACCATTTCAAGGATCCCAAGGGTTTGTGATGCAGGTCATGATGAACCCAAATGTCTAGCAAGGGGCAAAGGGGATTTATTTTCCTCTAGCCAAGGTTGTTTGGAGATCAAAGCACGATAACTTGAGTCAGGGGCTATGACCCACTCGATATGGTGAGCCTTGACTCTTGAAAAAGGACTCTCAGCAACAGGAAGTTCCTTCAATCAAGCTACAAAATTCAAAATTCTAACAAGTTTCTTTGTTTACCCCACGAGATCCTTGAAAACATTGCATGCATATATCATACATATCATTGCATAATAGGTCACCCTTTACGGGTCTCTCATATTCTCGCTGCTTATTTCAGCAATGGCTCTCCGACAAGACAACCGAGATCTTCATACTCAAGAGACTCAATTCAGGGAAATCTTCCTAAGCCTATCTAAGGGGCAGGAAGAGCTGAGAACACTCCTCATGAGGAATTTGGTCAAGAAGAGTCCTGAAGACAGTAAGGACGACCGACTGAAACATATGCAAGCTGAGGTAGATGCAATGAGAACCCAGATGCTGGGGAAGATGGCTCTTATCCAAGGCTTAGCTCGGGAACAAGAAGAGTTGTGAGCCATGATCAACCAACTTCATCAAGACAGATACAATAGTATGAAGCGAACGGTCAAGGCTGGGGATCAAACCAGTAATCAGCCTCCAAGAAGACAAGAGTTTGGTATGGTGAAGAATGGACCTCTCCAAGTTGCTACTACATCAAGGGTCCAACAACAACCTCACCAAAAACAACTGGTTGATCAGAGTAAGCCAAACACGCCCAGGAGGCAATTTACCAAGATCAACATGTCACTGACTCAAGCGCTACAACACATGTTGAAAACGGGGCTGATTACATTAAAGGCTCCTCCTCGGAACCTAAATACTTCCGCTCCTACCTATCATCCCTATGAAAGGTGTGCATACCACTCTGACATTCCGGGACATGACACTGACGACTGTTGGACTCTGAAGAACAAGATCCAGGACTTGATCGACGGAAGGGTGTTGGAGTTCATGCCGGATGGCGAGATGAAAATCTTCCGCTGAGAATTCTCCACCTGAGATGACTAGTTCAAACTAAGAGACTTTTGTTCATTTGAATTCTGAAGTTGTATTTTTCTTTGATTGTTCAAACATTTATTCATGTCAAACTTTGTTACTTTATCAATGCATTGCATATGTCTGTTTTGAATCAATCCATTCGTATTCACTATATTCAAATTGCTTTCATTTTTTTGTAATGTTCAAACTCTCGATTAAAAAATTCTAAGCCTCTTGAGGGAGGATGACGAAAACGATACCACGATCTTTACATTATGCTTTTGAACAGACCCCGGTGATGAGGTACAGGCATTGTTTCAAATCCTAAACAGTGGAGTTATAAGGAAGATAATCCCTAGTCAACCCCTTTGAGCCAAAGAAGTTGGAGTTTTTCTTTTCACGCAAAAATTAAAACCCTTAATTATAACCTGGGGCAGGGTAGTGTTCTCAGTTGATCCAGGTGCACAATGAATGGTATCAGAGAAGTCCTTCCGAGACAAAAAGACAGTGATGGTTCCCTATAATCGTAAGGACAGGCAGTCATTTCCTCTCAAAGTAAAAGCCCAATAAGTCAAAACCTATGAAGAAGACTTACGAAAACTGGGGCATCCCGCTGACTGTAATCGCAAAAGAAACAGTTCAGGCAAAAGATAGGGATAACAAAATCAAGAAGAAAGAGGCCCTACAAACCCTCAACAAAAAATGATGACTGCCTATTCAAAATAAACTATCAGTATCCGAACTGTCACCAGAATATCAGAGCAAAGACTCAAACACGATCTAATGCACGATTAACTGAGTTTAGGATTGAAGAACATCACGAAGAGCGGGTGGGAACAAATATACTTTGAGCCTTTATCCTTTGTTTCTTAAACCGTGAACCAGGCCACGTTATAACCCTTAAAAAGTCCTAGCTGAAGCATGGGTTAGTTCGAAAGCATACTGTTACAAAAGGTATCCTGACTCCTTAAGGCTTGCTGTAAAATACTGAGTTGACATCACATTTTACAAAAATTCACTTGTTTTATTGAAAACTGCATTTTCAAAAATTTCAAGACAGACATAAGCTTTGCATTCTTAAAATAACATTGTTTACATATGACTATTTGTTCGAACAGCAGAGAAACTCGCACGAAGAATATCTAGTGAACAAAAGCACTTCCAATCAAGGGGCACAGCATGATCATTATCCATCATCTGGGGCAGTCAAGTCAAGATTCAAGGAATCTCTCAAAATGCCAAATAGCCAGGGGCAAATCTCCATCTGAATCACTTGGGGTATTGGATATGAATTCCAGCAACGAACCTTGCACGATCAAGCATCTTCTGGTAGTATGGCAACACAATACTACTGACAGTGACAACTCCCTACATCCTGAGAGCATGGACATAGTCAAAAAAGTACTACGCGTAATCAAAGACCCGCTAGGTTGACTGGCCTAGGCAAAAATAAGGGCTTCCCGGCGAACCAAAAGGGTTCGGGCAAAAATAAGGGTTGAAAATGAAAAATCTGTACACCCGGCAAGTCGAAAACCTGAAAAGGCGGCTTGGGCGAAAAAGGGTATCCCGATGGACTGAAAACCCGAAAGGGCGGTCCAGGAAAAAATTAGGGATCAAAGCGTACGACTATGTCCCGTCATCTCGTCACTTGCCTACTAGAAGAAGATTTGTCAATCAGCAGTTACCAAGCACCTCATAGGCCTTCTTCTCCCGCAGAAACTGGGGCAAGGAGAATTGTCTAAGCGATCTAGTTGCTCTGTCCACCAAGGTACCAAGGCGGGTTCAGTTGAAGGATATGACCAAGATACCTTCACTCCCCATAGAGTAAGACAAGAGTCAGCAATACTCTCCCCAAGCAGAGTTGGTCTCTCATCAAGCCCTAAAAAGGCACAGTATCCCCAGCAAATCAGCAATACTCTCCCCAAGCAGAGTTAGTCCACCATCAATCCTGGAAAAGTTGAGTATCCCCAGAAGATATTAATATTCTCCAGCAGAGTATACAAATATTCCTCAGCAAGCATCCCCGGCAGTCTTAATATTCCTCAACAGAAATATAAGATTGTTCCCCGGCGGAATACAAGATACCCCCAGTGGAGACATTTCCTCAAAAGTTTCCCCAGGAGAGTTGAATCATCTCACCCAGTAGATTCTGGAAGCTTGTCCCCTGCAGAGTGCAAATGCGTCTCCCCAACCTTATTCAGAAGGTTATTCCCCACCAGAGTCTAACTGGGTTATCCTCAGCAAATTGCAACAGAAAGATCGTCCTCAGCGAAGTTCTTCCTACCCCCAGCGGAGTTCATCAAAATCCCCAACAAAGCATAACAACGGAATCCCCAGCGGAGTTTATCGTTCAAATCTTCAGCGAAGCATCTCTTCCCCACAGAGTAATTCCCCGCAGAGTAATCTCTTCACCAGGTTTATTCCCCAACGGAGTCATCTTCTCCTACCGGTTTATTCTTGCAATCATCTTCGTTCATCCTCCCCAGCAGAAACGAAGAACTCTACTCTTCAACATCAGCCCAGGATTCAACGAACTTCTCGGCATTCGTCAAGGATTTATTTTCCAGACGAAAATACATTCATAAACATTTCACATCTCATACCTCCTATTTACATACATGATAAAGTGCATACGACGCGATCTCATTTATCCTTGAGAACATCATGACATCATGCATTTCATACATCATGACATTGCATACAATTAATGTTTTTGCCTTTTCAGGAAAAAGTCAATCCAAAGATGATTACCATCAACTTTTTCTTAAGTTCCAGATCAATACCTATAACTAGCCAGGAAGTATCTGTGGACGACTGATTGTAGATCTATACCTGTAACTAGCCAGGAAAGTTATCTACAGGAAGAGATTGAAGATCAACACCTGTAACAAGCCAGGAATACCTTTCTTTCTCAGGTCAGAGATTAATACCTGAAACCAGCCAGGACAGCTATCTCCTCGACCAACCTTTTCAAGTTCCAGATCGATACCTGTAACAAGCCAGGGAGGCTATCTGTGAATGACTGATCGTAGAGTAATACCTGTAACAAGCCAGGAAAACCATCTACACGAAGAGATTGAAGATTAATACTTGGAACCAGACAGGACAAGTTCTACAACCTCAACAGTATACTCCCAATAAGCACGAGTCAATTCCTAAGTCTCAATAAAAGTTAGACTTCCCCAGCGGAATCTTCTACAAACAACAGGTATGCAAGTTCTCGCTAAGGAATCTCTTACGCGATCGACACCCCTGGATGGCATCTATAAGCCCATCTCCACAACTATCCATTACAATCTCCATATGGCATCTATAATCCCATCCTTCTACCAACAATCTCCAAATGGCGTCTGTAAGCCCATTCCCGACATCACATTGCTGATACTCCACTGTGCGAGTGCAAATTTCTGGGCACTTTAGTGTTCAATCATCTTCCACCTTCGGATCACGAAAGGCACGCAAGCCAATCTACATCCTCAGGTCTAAGAAGATTGAACAGGGACAACTGTTGTACCCCAAAATTTTCCCTCCCATATGCTTCAAGATTTGTCAAGAATAATCTTCAAATTATTCAAGATTGCTCAAGAGATTGCACAGTCAAACCACCTCCTAAGACAGCTGAAATTAGGGTTTTAGTTCTTTCAAGGAATTTGAGGTTTTCAATGGTTCAATCAAGTCTCATATGCCTATAAACATTCTCAAGCATCTACATGCCAAGTTTCAAGGCTCACAGTGTCAACTTGCACAGTCAAAAGCCTCATTTGATCTACAGTCAACTGCAAGGGCAAAATGGTCATTTTGCAGTCAAAAGTCAAAAAATTTGGTCAACATCTTATTTTGAGTTCACAATCATCATTTGATCAAGTCTTGATCATGATTCCACAAACATGGCTCAAAAATCATCAAGATGCAAAAAGTTACTATTTTTGGACAACAGAAAAGTCAATTGTATCTTGACCAGGGAATAACGTTTTCATGGTTCATCAGAAAAATTCCATCCAATGCTCATTTTGAAGGGGATGAAATTACCTACAATCCATCTTCACACTCCAAGTCCAATAAATGCTCTCACAAAAAGTTATCAATTTCTACATTATAGGTCAAATTCAAAAGTCAACAAAAATGCACTTTAAGTCAAAGACTATAACTTGAGATTGGTAAATCCAAATGACATGGGACCAAATGAATTGGTTAGAGGACTTCAAGACCTTTCCAAAATGCCCAAGAACATGTTCATATGATCAAAATTGAGCAAGATATGCATTGGAGAAGTTGGGAAATTTTCATGAATTTGCAAAAGTCAATTTTGCTCAAAACACCTTGTTTTTGCTAATGGGCCTCAAATCTCTTCTTAAAACTTCATCCATGACCTATGAAAATACAAAGATTTGGTTTTTCAATCTTTTTGTGAAGCAAATATGGTCAAGATATGTTGGCAATTTCGTGTACAAATCAAAGATGCAAAAATCTCCAAATTTGGCAACTTTATTAAATCATGAAAATGCAAAAAGATTTGATTTTCAATCAAATATTCAATCATCATTCCAATGGATTTTTGTGAAAGATTCTGACCTAATTCCATTCCTCTATAAATATGCAAGCTAACCCTAATGCCATACACGTGAAAGAACTGCAGAAAAGAGGCCATAGCATATTGAGAAAAATCAAGAAAATTGCAAAACTTATTTCTATATTCCAGGGCGATTCAAAGCTTTTTGTTAATTCTAACACCTTGTAGGAGTTCCCAGGAACGCGTGGCAATTGAATTCACACGCTAAAGCTCAAGAAATCACTAATTACAAAACCACGGTTTGCATTTTTTTCTCAAAATCATATTGTTGAATTCATGCATAATTAACATGTTTTATTGATTGTGTTGCATTGCCAGAGGTCATACGAAGCTAATGATATCACTTAATTGGATTAAAACGCCATAAATCAAAAATTGCCATTGACGATTTTTAGGGTTCATAAGTTGTGAAATTGGGGCTTTCTAAACCTAGAAAAATCAGGACTTGTAAGGCACATGGTTGGATTCGTGAGAACCAGACGAACACATTGGAACCCTCGCGAAATATTTATATACACCATAGCTCTACTCGCTATTTTTTGTCGTTGTAGTTTGTGGGGGTTAAAAACCCCCGATATCTAATGCTTATTTTTTGCAGAACAACGAAGAAGATGATGAGGTGTTAACCTTTGAGTGGTTAATTCAAATAAGCACGCGTTTTTATGTTGTTTACAGCTTAATGATTTATTTCCCAATATATTATTTGTCTCTTATGCTAATAACGACTAAAGCGTGATGGTGGAGTGGTTGGCCAAGCATCCAATAGGCGTTGGGACCTGGGTTCGAATCCCAGGTCCCCCAAAACAATTATTTGTTCTTTTTCTTCACAAGATCACATGCAGGTTGCAATAGCAGGTTTACCATGTACCTCCAAACATCAACGCGCCATGTGGCTGCAGGCATAGATCCAATGGCCATGAGATGATGATCACCATACTCCCAGTCAACCATGCGCCTGGACAATCACCAAAGTCAAACGTGGCTGAAACAATTGGGCTTCAAATTTCCAGAATTTACCTCCTAAATGGGCCAACACCCCCCCTTGGTTTATTCTTCTTTTAATTCTTTTTCTTCTTTATTTAATTATTTTACTAATTATTATTATTATTATTCTTTAATTAACTCACAAATTAATTATTTTCATAATAAACACAGAAAAACTAAAAATAATATTTTTCTTAATTAAAATGAATTTCCCTTTATTTTGTAAATAAATACTAACAAATTAATTTAGTTTTTTTAATTAGGTTAATTTCACTATTTTTTGCAATAAATAAAATAAATTAGAATTAGGGTTTTACTAACTTTTGATTATTTTTTTTATTTATTTCCTCAAGACATTAAAAAACTTAAAAAATATTTCTTTTCTTTTAATTAACTAATTAGTTTTAGGTTTAATTTAACTTTATTCATTAAATTTCAAAACTTCTTTCTTTCTTAAAAAGGGTCAAAACCCTAAGGACTTCCCCGATTCAATTTTATTCGCGCATATTATTTTTTGATCCATATTTATGTAATTGCTCCGAGGATGTAATAGCGTTAATTAGGACCCTTTTATCGCTTTCCTTTATTTCCCGCATTTACTTTTCAAAGGGTTTGTTTTTGGCGATGTAAATACCCGACGCCTTGTAATAGCATAGATTTATTTTCCGCACAACTATTAACTGTTAGATGTATGTTAATTAGGCTATGCATGACAAGATCTCTCTGAAAATAAAATCAACCCGTAGCTCACCATAAAATGTGCAAAGATAACTTAACTGAATCCTGACACACTCGCACATGCCACTCTTAGGGTACGCCTCATTTGGTTGCCTCGACGTGGTCATTGAGTATAGGATGTTTTAGAGGTCGCCCTCCTGTCTAAAGATCCAAGTTGCCTCGAAACAGTTGCCTCGGATAAAAAGGATCTAGGACATTAGGGTTACCGCTAAGGCGTTCTACTATTGCTTTAGTGACCACATGTCCCTATAATCGAATTGACCCGAAAAACTCCAACGACGGTGCTACATACTTCTCAATAGTGGGATAGTACTGTCTAAAGGACATTTACACAGCTTAATTTCTTTTGAGTAGGTAGAGGTTCTTAGATACTTGCTCTTTCAAAACAAAAACAACTTTTTGCACTTACACTTTTCTGACAAAAGTTTTCAAACAACACTTCGTACACTCTTGAGGACAGATACAAGAGTTAAATTGAAGTTTTCAAACAAAACTTTCTTCAAAACCCACAAACACAAGAAAAGCAAAACATTTTTGAAAACATAGTGAGCAAGTACCTAAGAGCCCGTGGATAACCACGGATAGAAAGGGTGCTAACACCTTCCCTTTTTATAATCTACCTCCCGAACCGAGAAACATCTCGAAAAGGAATTTTGCTGTGCTTTTGTCCTTTCCTTGTTGGAGAAAATAAAAGACGGTGGCGACTCTTGCTTACCGCAACATTTCGCGAACCAGCATTAAAAAATAGTCAGTTCTATTTCCACCGATCACAGGGTTTTAATTTGAAATTTTTTCATAACTTAGAATTTTTCTAAGTATGGAAAATTTCTTATTTTTTCCTAACTTTTCACCACTTTTTCACCATGATGCAATTTGATTCAAAGAAAACTTCCAACATGAAAGTTGTAGTCCTCCATGAAATCTACAACTTTTCTTCACAAAGTTTTCCAAAAATATGCTTGGATCTCAAGATATAAATTTGTGAATAGGGGTCAATGAACTAAAAGACTTAGTGAAAATTTGCCCTAATTTAGGCAGGTTTTTTACCCAACTTCATGGGAATTTTTCACCTAGTTCCAAGAGGTATCTCAAAATGCATTTCAAATATGGATTGTAGAGCATGTTGCAAGCTTTCCAAAATATCCAAGAAATCTCCAAGATCATTTGTGGTTATGGATAATCGAAGAAAAGAAAATGGCACTTTGTCACTTTTGTTCAAGCCATTTTCACAATGCACCAAGTTGCAAATCTGATCAAGCATGCTTGTACCTTGCATTACAGGTCCTAAACTACTTCTACACTCCATAATTAAATTCTAACTCAATGGATAATGGCTTTGTTTTGGCTTTTGAAGCATTGCACAAAGAATAAATCCATTAATGGAATAAAGGGCACATTGCCATTTTGATAAAGCAAGCTTTTCCAACTTTATTAGCCTTGAGCCTTGGACTTGTTCCTTTGGTACAGGCATTTTCCATAGATCACAAGCAAAGTATACCAACCCTTGCATCTCACAAGATATCTAAGTATAGGCCTGCTAGAATGGTCACTTCAACTTTTCTTAAAATACAAGAAAGTTGGCCAAAAGTCAAAAACTTGTACAAGCTGATAAAGGGAGGGCTTGGCATCATTCTACACATCTTCACAAACTCATCTCAAGCAAATACACGAAGGCATAACATCCAAAACACTCTCAAACTGAAAAAACACATTTTTCTGCCCAACATTGCAGTTTCTGCAAAACCAAAGCCAAGTCATATTTTGCTCGTGTGTTTTGCCTCTTGACACTTGAAACACTTTATCCACATCATATCCAAGCTATCCAAGCATTCATCCTGCAAGTGTGAGCTCTGTTTTAGACATCACCATTTTCAAACTTGGAGGTTGCAGCTTGACTTCTATAGGGAGTTTCAGCCATCCACAAGGCCAGCTAAGCATTGGAAAAGCTTGAGGGAACTTCAAGGAAGCTCACACGATCCTCAAGCCTCACTCAAAGTACCCATATTGCCATATCCAAATCCAGCTGAACAAGGTATTTTTCAAAACTTTATCTCTCTATTTAGGCATCCTCAAGCCACGATTTGTGAAGCAAAAATATAGTCTCTAGCATGGTGAAGCTGTACATATGCATAGTTGTCATTTATATTTACTGAGCTATGAGAATTTGAATGTTAAACATGTTGAAAAAATTAGGTCAGAAATTAGGGGTGATAAAATTCTCCTTGATCTTTGAGTGTTAGGTTATAAATTTTATATCATTGGAATCGTGAGATTACAAGCTACATGTTTTATGTTATAAGTTTTTGTTTTTGTGCAAAGAATAGAGAGATACAGGTTTGAAGCAGAAACGCGCGCAAATGGAAGAAGTTGGAGGACAGGGATGACTGTCCTGGGCCTGGCGCGCCTTGGGCTTCTATTTTTACTTCCCATACCCCCTTGACTTGATATTTACACCCCCTTTGCTTATTTTGTTTTTTTTTTATTTTCTCATTTTTTTTATGTTTATTGACTTTAATAATTTTTTCTAAACATTACAAAAATCACAAAAATATTTTCTTAATTTTTTGCAATTTTATTTTATTTTTATTATTTTTTCCACATTTAAAATAGTTTTATTTTAATAAATAGAACTTATTTTCTTATTTATTTGTAAATACATTTAATAAAAATACTATACATTTTTATTTTATTATTTTTCACATAAAATATTATTTTCATACATATTTTAATATTTGTTAATAATATTATTTAATATTTCTTGTACAAAAATGGATAAAATAAATAATAGAAAACATATATTTTCTTTTAAATCAAAATTAGGGTTTCCCCTTTCAAAAATAATACTAATATTTTTCTCTTATTTCCAGGGTTAAATAATTTATTTTCTCATACAAAAAATCAAATACAAAACATTTTTTCATAATTACATTTTATTGCATTTTTATTATTTGTATTTTTATTTAATTTGCACAATAATTCAATTGAGTTGTAATAGTATTTTAGGGTTTTATTTTTGTGAAAATATCCCCATTCAAAAACTTATATCCCCCCTCCCATAATAACTGTTGTAATAGTTTATTTTACTTTACGCAATTTATCGCATTATATATTTGTGTAGTAAACTAGGGTTTTGCATGATAAGACAAAAATCAAACAAATAGAATGACCTAATCCAAGACAATCAAAATGCATGTAAAATGACACACATTGCACACAAGCATCCTTATGGTTTCACCCACTTGGCTGCCTAAAATAAAATGGCCATGGTATGCATGCAAAGTATCTTGGCAAAACAAAACAAAACAAAATAAGATCATAGTTCCTCGATGACGCTATCAAAAGGTTGCCTAAAAACAAATGATCTTGGTCCATAAAACTTGCTAAGATACTTGGCAACATTGCTATCATGGTCATATGATGACCCACGCCCGTCCCGTTTAACATCCAAAGATACGGTTATTTACCAAATCAATGGTAAATCAACAATGTCAAAGGAATAAAAATGCATAAGAAAGACATTTGAGTAGGTAGATAACTTCTAGTTACTTTATCAACTTCAAAACAATCCTTGCTATTTTCAAACAAACACACACACATTTCAAAACATTTCCAAACAACTTTCAAAATATTGAAAAAGACAAACATCTTTGTATACATTCTCACGAACGAGAACCATTACAAAGATTTCCTAAACGATGGCCTCTTTTCAAAATACTTTCAAAACCACACAAAGCATCATTTAAAACAATTGCAAAAGCAAAGCAAGTGATCTAAACAAGTAACTAAGAGCCCATGGAAAACCATGGATGAAAAGGGTGTTAGCACCTTCCCTTTTCATAATCCACCCCCCGAACTCAAGAAAACATCTCAAAGGTCTTTCTTGTGCTCTTTTACCTTTCCTTTTGGATAAAACAAAAGTCGGTGGCGACTCTTGCTAACCGCGATATTTGCGAACACAAATGAAAAACTCAAGTAAGTTCTCCCACCGCATCACAGAACTGACGACTCTGTTGGGGATTCTTATAAAAGTGGGGTTACCTTAGGGTTTAGATCACCTTTATTTACAATTGCTTGACTTGTTTGCTTTACAGTTTGGTTCTATTATTTGGGTTTGAATCCTCTACTCGGATTTGGGAAACATTTATAGGTAAATAGCAATATGTTGTGGAAACTTTGCGGGGTATACCAACATGGTCTAAGCAATAGCTATATTAGTGCAACATATTTGTGGGTACCGGTAGCCTTTGAGTCAATCAAAGAGAATACGGGGCCGATGAGTGATGTCATGAAGCACTAATGAACTTCTAGAACCTTTACTTGACCAACTTGGCCTTTTAGGATGTAGTGAGATGACCGGCTTTGGTGCAGTCCGAAGTTGATAGATACTCGATACTACACTCATTGAGGGTTGGTTCCTTGGAATATTTCGGTCGCCAGTAAAGAGGCTGAATTGAAATAATGAACAAGGAAACAATCCAGTGATATTGAGCTCCTTAGAACCCGATTACTATTTCTAGGACAGGTTGAACCAACTAACTTCAAGAGGGTACTTACCTATGAAACCCCATGCAAGCCTAAACTAGGAACTTGTGTGATTTTCTTGTACATATATACTTGTGCATAACATCATGAACATCATGAAGCATCATATGCATCCACTAACCATTTCAAGGATTTTGGAATTTCATCTTTGTTCCTGTTTTGTAGGTTATGGATTCACTTCGCAGGAAAACTATACAAGTCAACCTTGTAAGAATTCCTCCACAACTCAAGGAGCTAGCTTCAAGGATTCTTGAGAAATCTCCATTCACCGAGAGACATGGTCGTCTACTCAACTTAGTCACTTCCAACACAGAGGAAGACATGATGAAAGTTCTCTTCCAGTTCTTTGACCCTTTGCATCATTGCTTCACATTTCTTGACTACCAACTTGCGCCCACTTTGGAGGAATTTTCTCAACTCTTGAGGATTCCTATTCTCAATCAACTACCCTTCAACGGTACGGAAAGGGATCCAAAACCATAAGAGATTGATCAAGCCTTACACTTGCACTCCTCTGATGTCACAATACATTGGGAAACTAGAAGTGGTGTCAAAGGCTTCTTGTCAAAGTTTCTGTTTGAGAAGGCCCAAAGTTGTTGGAATTCTCTAGACTTACAAGCTTTTGAGGAGATTGTAGCTCTTCTCATCTATGGGATGGTATTGTTCCCTAATCCTGACCAACTTATAGATGTAAGTGGTGTCAAAATCTTCATGACTCGCAACCCGGTGCCTACATTGCTCGGGGATATCCTCCACTCTCTTCACACTCGTAGAATGAGGAAAAGAGGTGTTCTCATGTGTTGCACTCCTCTCCTGGCAAGATGGTTTATTTCTCATCTTCCCCAACCAGTTTTGAATAATGAGCAAGGTTTGAGGTGGTCACAACGGTTGTTGACTCTTACACATTCAGACATTCATTGGTGTTCTCGATACAAAGAGAATGTTATCATCATTGACCGTTGTGGGGAATTTCCTAATGTCTCTCTACTTGGCATTAGGGGAGGCATCACCTACAACCCTTGCTTATCTATAAGACAGTTTGGGTATGCCCGAAGGGATGGCCCACATGATATGCTGATTCAAGGATTGGTTTTCGACTATGACAACGACGACCAAGGACTCCGTCAGAGATTCATCCGAGCTTGGAGAATGCCAAACAAGGTAGACAGTAAGACCCTGGGACACAAGAATTCCATCCCCCTTGAGCCTTACCTCAAGTGGATACGAACCCTCTCTCAAAGTCTTATGATGCCTTACCCCTCCATTCTCCCAGTGATTATAGAGCCCGTTATGGAAGGAGAGGTTCCATACACCCTCCTACATCCTGACATGCCAATATCACTCGAAGATTTAAAAAGGAGTTGGATACAACTCAAGGGAGAGCGCGATACTTTCGAAGCCCAATTCTACGCAAGCGAGAAGAAGGTTTTGGAACTCACTCGGCTACTTCATGAAGAGAAGACTCTCAATACCTACATTACACCAAAGAGGATGTGCAACGTCTTTTTACCTTAGAATTTTGTATTATTTTTCCCAAGGGGCATTGATGTACTAACAAATTCTATCTTATTAATATGACGTGTGTTTCTTTTTTGTTTAAAACAAATTTTAATTTCTGAATCCTTGAAAGCATTACATGAATACATATCATTCATCATATGCATAAACAAGTCTTCACACCAAGTTTCCTCATCTCTTTGTTGTTTATTTCAGCAAGATGGATATTGAACAAACGGTCAAAGATTTGCAAGCTCAGAATTCACAATTTCAAAAGTTGCTTATGACCTTGGCCAAGGGGTAGGAGGAGCTCAAGACTCTGCTAGAGAAAGAGAAAGAGAAAAAGAAGAAGAAGCAAGCCGGTGTGGTTATCATGGGCAGAAGGTTTGAAGGACAAGCCAGACGGACCTTGGAATTTCCATCAACATCTGAAGAGGGTGAAGGAAAAGGAAAAGGAACGACATTGCCATCAGATTCTGAAGCAGAGGAAGAGGAAGAAGAGGACTACTCTGAACAGCAATACCCTCCGGCCGATGAAAAATACAAAAACTTGGAAGAACGTCTAGCTGCTATGGAGATACAGAGAGTACCGGGGCTGGATTTTGGGGAGTTAGGGTTGGTTTCTGGAATTGTAATCCCTTCTAAGTTTAAAGTGCCACTGTTTTCTAAGTATGATGGGGTGTCTTGTCCCAAAATGCACCTTAGATCCTATGTCAGGAAGATTCAACCACATTCTTCTGACAAAGATATGTGGGTCCACTTTTTCCAGGACAGTTTATCAGGAACGCAGCTTGAGTGGTTCTACCAGTTGGAGAGAGCAGATGTGCATAATTGGGAAGACTTGGCAGCAGCTTACTATAAACATTATCAATACAACGCCGACTTGGCTCCAATCCGTACTCAGCTACAGAGTATGGCTATGGCTACCAATGAGGGCTTCAAAGACTACGCCCAAAAGTGGAGGGATTTAGCCGGAAGGGTACAACCACCTTTATCTGAAAGGGAGCTAGTGGATATGTTCCTGGGAACTCTGTCAGGACCTTTCTTTAATCACCTGATTGGAAGCTCCTCTACAGGTTTCACTGAATTGATTTTAACTGGCGAAAGAGTGGAAACCGGTATTAGAAGCGCGAAAATTCAGAAAGATGCGTCTACCTCTGCCGTTGCAAAAAAGCCCTTCATGGGAAGAAAGGAAGTGTCTGCTGTCTATGCACAGAGGAATCAAGGAAGAACTGAGCACCGACCAATGGTGGGGGCTGTTATGATTCAAAAGTCTGCATCAGACCAACCAAGAAACAATCAGCCGAGAAATGACCAGCCAAGAAATAATCAGCAAAGGGTGGAAAGGCATGTAAGGCAGTTCACCAAGATAAACATGACTCCAGCTCAAGTCCTACCACATCTATTGAATTTGAACCTATCCATGATAAAGGAGGCCCCTAAAAATCCTAACACTACTTCTCCCCATTACCATCCGAACGCCAGATGCGCTTACCATTCGGAAAGTCCAGGGCACGACACCAACAATTGTTGGGCCTTGAAGAACAAGATTCAAGATCTGATTGACGCAAAGGAAGTTGAATTTGAAGCTCCTGAGAAACCGAATGTTATCTCCGCTCCAATGCCTAGGCATGGATACAATGCCAATGCTATGGAAGAAGATCTGTTTGTTTCTACTGTGGATGAGCTGTTAACTCCTCTCCTAACCATCAAGTTGAATTTGTTGAAAGCTGGGGTGTTCCCAGGATGTGACCAAGATTGCCATACTTTCCTGTCCTCCCCATTTGTTTGTCCCCTGTTGAAAAAAGGAATCCAACAATTGATTGATAACCAGGAAATTTTATTTGAGAAAGCTCCTGTTTCACCCATTCCAGTTCCAGAAGTTTCAATAATAACCATATACGCCAATCCTTCTAGGGTTCCTAAAAAACCCGTTAGGATTATATCTGCTCCTATGACTACTCCGTTGAAGATAAGAATTCCCGGGACAACCCCTTACAAATCAGATAAGACGGTACCATGGAACTATGGTGGAGAAATCTACTACTATGGTATTAAACAGATTGAACAGACCATTGAAGAAGAAAGCTTTGAGGAGGATAATCTCGACATCAGTAACATTGTCAGAACAAGCAAGGTTACCTGTAGTGGAAGAATATTTTCTCCAGAGATTGCTCCTCCAACAACAGTCTTTGGACCCGTGGCCATTCCGAAGATTACACCTATGCCAGTAACTGTACCTACAAGTGTACCCGCTGACAAAAACAATACAATTCCTATCCCTACTTCCACTGTTGAGAATAAAGGAAAGAATGTTCAAGAGGAGTCTGTCTTGACGAAGGCTCAATCACTAGTTATTCCTGATACATCCAAGAATGAGATGGAAGAAATCCTGAGGATCATTAAGAAGAGTGATTATTACGTGGTGGAACAACTGGGGAAAACCCCCTCCAAAATCTCTATGTTAGAATTGTTGCTGTGCTCTGAGGCACATGCTAAAGCTTTGGTCAAGTTTCTGAAGACAGCTCACGTGCCGCAAAAGACTTCGGCTGATCAATTCCAAGAGTGTGTGGCCAATTTGACAGCTGACAATGGCCTGGGTTTCTCCGATGCTGACTTGACCTCTAAAGGGAGAAAACACAACGACGCGCTACATGTCTCGGTGGAATGTAGGGGAACCACCCTAGCCCATGTCTTGGTTGATACGGGATCATCTCTGAATATCTTGCTGAAGAAAGCCCTGGATAGGTTGGATTGTGAGGGGCTGACCCTAAAACCCAGTAATATAATTGTGAGAGCATTTGACGGCTCTAAAAGGATGTTCCATGGGGAGGTGGACATCCCGATCAAGGTGGGTACCCAGATGTTCAATTCAATATTCTACGTGATGGACATCCGTCCTTCCTACTCTTGTCTGTTGGGACGCCCCTGGATTCACAATGCCGGAGCTGTCACTTCCACCTTGCATCAAACTCTCAAGTACCCCGTCCAAGGGAAAATCATAATTGTCCATGGTGAAGAGGAATACATGATTAGTCATCTAAATTCTTTCTGATATGTAGAATTGGATGGCGAATTCATTGAGACCCCTTTCCAACATTTTGAAGAAGTCTCTGAAGAAATAGCGGCGACCAAGGCGGTATCCTTAACTCTTGTTATCACAAGACCTCCACCTCGTATGTCATCTCTCAAGGATGCAAGAGTAGTAGTGGAAGAAGGGGGATGTACAATCTGGGGTCAGCTTCCAGACATTCCTTATAAATCAGACAAGTTCAGCTTGGGATTTAATTCGACTGGTCAGAAGGCCGTGCGCCGCTCCCGTGCCAGAGGGCCAGCTGTGAAGATCAGCCACCAAGGGGTTAATGCACTAGAGGACAGTGAAGAAGAGGGAAGCTTGGAAGACTGGATTTTTCCTACTGTTGGCGGAGGACTGTGCAACTGGGAAGCAAAAGACTTTATTTCGATTACTTTCATACCGCAGTAATTTATCTTTTCAATTTCTATTAGATCTGTAATAATTCACAAACAATTCATACTTTTTCAACCTTGTGTCTTACCCGAGGCACATAGGTCCATTTGTAAGGGTTCTTATTTCATTTTCATATGTCATTTCAATGAATCATGGACGCTTTTCATATTTAAACCTTTTGTGCTCATTGTCTTTCTTTTACATTTTATTGTTTTAAGATGGCTATACCCTTACACACACCCACACTCACAAATGCAGGTACCCTTCCATTCTGGAACCCATGGGTAACGATATTGCTATAGCTTTCAGTGACTCTGAAGATCTGGTCTACCAAGCCAAATACGAAGATGAGGAAGATTGTGGGGTGTCAGGGGAATTGGCCAGATTAGTACAACAAGAGGAAAGAGCAATTCAGCCTCATGAGGAGCAGTTGGATACAATCAACTTGGGAACTGAGGATGATAGAAAGGAAATCAAGATAGGTGCCAACCTAGAGCCGAGTGTCAAGGAGCGCCTAATTCAGCTATTGCATGATTACATTGAGATCTTCGACTGGTCATACGAAGACATGCCAGGACACGACACAGACATTGCGGTACACCGTCTACCCACAAGAGAAGACTGTCCACTAGTGAAATAGAAGGTCCGCCGCATGAGATCTGACATGTCAGAGAAGATCAAAGCAGAAGTTATGAAGTAATTCAATGCTGGATTTCTGGTTGTAACTTCCTATCCACAATGGGTTGCTAACATTGTGCCTGTGCCTAAAAAGGACGACAAAGTCAAAATGTGCATGGATTATAGAGATTTAAACAGGGCCAGCCCTAAAGATAATTTTGCACTTCCGCACATCGACATCTTGGTCGACAATATAGCCCAGCACAAAGTATTTTCTTTCATGGACGGATTCTCAGGCTATAACCAGATCAAAATGGCACCTGAGGACATGGAGAAAACTACTTTTGTCACACAGTGGGGTACGTTCTGCTACAAAGTGATGCCATTCGGACTGAAGAATGTCGGGGCAACCTATCAACACGCCATGGTAGCTTTGTTTCATGATATGATACATCATGAGATAGAGGTCTACGTAGATGACATGATAGCCCGATCACAAACTGAAGAAGAACACCTTGATCACTTGCAAAAGCTGTTTGTCAAGTTAAAGAAGTACAATCTCAGATTGAACCCAAACAAGTGTACATTCAGAGTCCGGTCCGGTAAACTCTTAGGTTTCATTGTCAGCAACAAAGGCATCGAGGTTGATCCTGCCAAAGTCAAAGATATACAAGAAATTCCTGCTCCTCGCACTGAGAAGGAGGTCAGAGGTTTCTTGGGACGCCTAAACTACATTTCTAGGTTCATTTCTCACCTAACATCTACTTGTGAACCAATCTTCAAGTTGTTTAAGAAAGATCAGGTAGTTCGATGGAATGATGACTGTCAGGTTGCTTTCGATAAAATCAAGGAGTATTTGCTAGAACCTCTTATCTTGATGCCACCAGTCGAGGGAAGACCATTAATCATGTATCTGATCGTCCTAGAGAATTCTATGGGGTGCGTACTAGGGCAGCATGACGAGTCTGGCCGGAAAGAGCATGCCATTTATTAGCAAAAATTTTACCGACTGTGAAACCCGATATTCACTGCTCGAGAAAACTTGTTGCGCTTTGGTATGGGTTGCTCGTTGGCTAAGGCAGTACATGTTGACTCATACCACTTTGCTGATATCTAAGATGGATCCGATAAAGTACATCTTTGAGAAGCCTGCTTTGTCTGGAAGAATAGCTAGATGGAAGATGATCCTAATGGAATACGACATACAGTACACGACCTAAAAATCTATAAAGGGGAGTATGCTAGATGATCATCTGGGTCATCAAGCTGTAGAGGATTATCATTCCATGAAGTTTGACTTCCCCGACGAAGACATCATGACATTGGACAACATTGAAGATATCAGACCATATGACGGACCTGAACAAGGATCCCGATGGACCCTGTAATTTGATGGGGCCTCCAATGCACTTGTTAACGGTATCGGTGTTGTGCTTATATCTCCGGAAGGATGCCATACTCCTTTCACTTCTAGACTTTGCTTCAACTGTACAAACAACATGGCAGAGTATGAAGCGTGCATCTTTGGACTCAAGGTTGCCATAGACTTGGGAATGAAATCCTTAGATGTGTTTGGGGACTCAAATTTGGTCATCAGTCATATCAAAGGAGAGTGGGACACTAAACATCCAAACCTCATCCCTTACAAAGAACATGTTTTGACATTGTTACCACATTTCGAGCAGATTACCTTCGAGCACTTCCCACGAGAAGAAAATCATCTAGCAGATGCTCTAGCTACAATGGCATCTATGTTTAAACTTAAATGGGATAATGAAGCTCCCCAAATCACCATTGAACGGATGGACGGACCTGCACACTGTCACGAGATTAATACCAAGGAAGTAGTGGACCAGCCGTGGTTTCATGAAGTCAAAAGGTATCTTGAGGCGCAAGAATACCTTGAAGGAGCTTCAGTCAATGACAAAAAGTTCTTAAGTAGATTCTCAGCTAAGTTCTTCCTAAGTAATGGCATCCTGTACAAGCGCAATCACGATTCTATTCTGCTCCGTTGTATGGACAAGATTGAAGCTGAAAGGATTGTGGCTGAATTGCATGAGGGTACCTTTAGCACTCACTCTAACGCGCATACGATGGCTAAGAAGATTCTACAGGCAGGCTATTACTGGTCTACCATGGAAGCTAACTGTTATCAACACTCTCGGACTTGCCATAAATGTCAAATCTATGCAGACAAGGTGCACGTGCCTCCAGTTCCTCTAAATGTCTTAACAGCTCCTTGGCCCTTCGCAATGTGGGGAATCGGCATGATTAGAGAGATCAAGCCTACAACTTTCAATGGACATTGTTTCATCCTGGTGGACATTGACTATTTCACCAAGTGGGTCGAAGCAGCTTCCTTTGTATCCGTTGCTAAGAATGTTGTTGCTCATTTCATCAAGCAGAACCATATTTACGGGTACGGTATCCCCGAAAGGATCATCACCAATAACGGTACAAACCTTAATAATACTATGATCACTGCCTTGTGCGAGCAGTTCAAGATTCAACATCACAATTCATCCCCCTATCGACCAAAGATGAATGGTGCAGTTGAAGCTGCTAACAAAAATATCAAGAAGATCATACAAAAGATGGCAGTCACCTACAAGGACTAGCATGAAATGTTACCGTTTGCTCTTCACGGGTATCGTACCATGGCACGCACATCAACCGGGGCAACACCCTATTCCTTGGTATATGGCATGGAGGCTGTTTTACCTATCGAGGTTCAGATTTCCTCTTTGAGAATCATGAAGGATGCTGGTTTGAGTGAAGACGATTGGATTCAGACCCGACTTGATCAACTTAACTTGATTGATGAAAAGAGGCTTACTGTTGTTTTCCATGGTCAGACGTATCAAAAACGGATGATCGAGGCTTTCAACAAGAAATTCAGACGCCAGGTATATCAAGTTGGAGATCTGGTAATCAAGTGCATCATTTTGCCGCAAAGTGATCCCAGTGGCAAATGGACTCCTACCTACGAAGGACCATTTGTAATCAAGAACATTTTTTCTGGTGGGGCAATGATTTTAACCACCATGGACGGCGACGACCTGCCGCATCCTGCGAACGCAGACATAGTCAAAAGATACTACGCATAAGAGACCCGCTAGGTTGACACACCTAGGCAAAATAAGGGCATCCCGACGAACCAAAAAGGTTTGGGCAAAAATAAGGGATAAAATATAAAAAATCTGTACACCCGGCAAGTTGAAAACCAGAAAGGGCGACTTGGGCAAATAAGGGTTTCCCGGTGGACTGAACACCCGGAAGAGCGGTCCAGGCAAAAGTTAGGGAATTAAAGCGTATGACTATGTCTCGTCAGATCACTTTAAGGACAATCTCTTCACTGACAAACCTGAAGCTTCTGATCAAGCCAATCATCTTCGGACGAAGCAACAGATGGACAAGATATTCGGAGATACGAAGGCTATAGCGGAATGGGAACCCCATGGGATTTTTACACACATAGCTATCTTTCTTTGTATAAATTTTTCTTACTTTTATGACACCGTCCTCTTACTAGGATGTATGTCTCCTTTGTACAAAATACTTATTCAAAGTAAATACAAAGATATCTCTTTCAAAGTACATAAAACTATTTGCCTTTTTCTTTTACACTTGTGTTTTATTTGCAAAAACGTCCAATGATTCATTGATGAACATATGCATTTGAACATAATTACTGTTTACAAATAAACAGGATGGAAAAGAATAATTACTAACAGACTGAAAGGATAGGAAAACGTATTTAGGCTATTCCACGAGCGATCCCTACAGTACATCATTTGGATCCCCAGTGGAGCTAAAATTTCAAACCCTTAATCCCCATCAGAGTTAAAACTTCAAACTCTCAATCCCCAGCGGAGCCCAAAGCTTCTAACTATCAATCCCCAGCGGAAACCATCCAATTTCCCCAGCAAGTTATCTTGAAACCTGGAAATCAACCAGATAACGATTAACTTTTGTCTCTCCCCAACCTGGGATAAATCCCCAATAGAGTGGCAGACGACCGAAAACTCCTGAACCTACTCCCAGCAGTAAGCCTTCTTCCCCACAGAGTTTTTAATCCTCAACAGAATGAAGAATCTCATTCTTAATTCCCCAGTGAAGTCACCAAAGTTTTATTGCTCCCCAACAGAATGAAGATTCTCATTCTTAAATCCCCGCAGAAGTCATCAGAGTCTTCCTTATTCTCCAGCAGACCAAGGATTCCCTTTGTGTAATCCCCAGTAGAAGTCATCAAAATTCTCTGGATTCCCCAAGCAGATTACTCAGCCAGTATATGGCATTACTCGCAACAGAATTCTTGTCAGTACTCCAACTTCAATACATAAAGGATCCTCACATACCTACAGAAGTTGCCAAGGATTTCTTACCCTCAGCAATCAAGGATTTTTTAATCCCCAACAGTCGCCAAGGATTTCTTATCCTCAGCAGACAAGGATTTATTCTCCCCGGCAACAGTCAAGGATTTATTTTCCTCAGTGTTGTACCCCAAAATTTGCCCTCCCATATTTCTCAAAACATCTCAAGAAAAATTCACAAGTCCAACCCGGCGCGTCATATTCAGGTGTTCTTTCCCCAAGATATCTCTGATAACGTATTCTCAAATTCAGGTTCGGCTCAAGAGATAATTCTTTAAAGAAGGTATCCGAATGTGTAAGTTTTCTTGAAGAAATATGGTGAAAAAATGTGCTGAAAATGCAGTTTTTACGCGCTAAAAAATTCATAACTTGAAGATCGTAGCTCGTTTTGAACCCGTTCCGGTGGCCAAAATTCTGTCTTGACATTATCTACGTTTTCATCTCTCACAGCTGGAAGCCAATTTCGATCAGAATGTCTTCAAAAATGTGGATTTATCAAGTATTTTCGTACAGAAAATTTGTGACAGAAGTTTATTTGCGTCATGTTCAGAAAATCATAACTTGGTCGATTTTCATCGTATCGAGCTGGTTCCAGCGCCAAAATTTCACAAATTGAGTTGGCTACATTTTCTCAGGAGGTATCGAGTTCGAACGGTGTTCAAAAGGCCTTCGTTTTTTGCTCAGAGTGCGTGACACGCTGAAAATCCTGAATGCTGAATATTATTTCATCTGAGCCGAAACTTCGAAAATTCATAACTCGGTCAATTTTTATCGGATTGGGCTCATATTTTTACACAAGGTCACTGACTCATAGATCTACAACTTTGCTTCAAAAGTCGAGACCGGATTATGCTCCGATCAATACCAGTTTTTTATTGAAAAACGTGTCAGAGTCGACACTAGAGCCCAAAATAAGTTTGTCTGAGCTGAAACTTCAAAAATTCATAACTAATTCACCGTTTATCCGATTGAGCCGATTTTCGGACAGGAGTTAGTTATCGATGTTGGCTACATTTTGTTTTCACATTTCAACTTAAAAAATTGCACTTAAGTCCCTGCGATTTGGCCTGGAAAGTGACGAACTCAAGTGAACATTGGAGGCCCAATTGCACATTCAAAGCCCATTTTCTTTACCCTAATTTCCATTATATAATCACCTTCTTTTCACACAAACCATAGAGGAGGAAAAGAGAGAAAAAACCTTGCCACAACACTGTTAGAATATCAAATTCTTTCAAGAACCCCAAAACCTTGAAATCCTTATTACAAATCCTTCTCTCACTACAAACAAGCCATCACAGTTACAAACCAACACCTCACTACTTCTTCGGTAAGAATAAGGCTGGCTTGATCTCCATGATCCAAAGGGCATAAAAGCATTCAGGTCACTAATTTTCCAGTAAGGGTAAGATTGATTTGATCTCCATGATCAAAAGGGTATAATCATTCATACATGTCATATTGTGCCTAAACATTAAATTTCTTCATATATTGGCTTTATTTGCATTTTATGATTTTATTTAATGTGTTCATGAGATTCAACACTGCAGATTTAGACAGGATCCCATGCAGGTTCATTAAGGAACGTTGAGACCAAAATCCAAATGGCCAAAAGCCAAAAGCCAAATGGCCAAAAGCCAAAAGCCAAAAGCCAAAAGCCAAATGGCCAAAAGAACAACTTATGCATGACACCAATACATGGCGAGACAGACATCCTGAGAAGATTAAGGAACGTTGAGGTCAGAACACAAATGGCCAACAGCCAGAACACAAATGGCCATGAAACCCAATCTAATGGCCAAAGAATGCAGACCACGGTACTCAGGAGTCAATGAACACGCACGTGATGCCAGAAAGTCAAACAAGGTTTTTTGTCTAATGGGCCAGAATTCCTCAAGTCATATCTCCCTTTGGGTCTGAATACCCCCATGGTTTGCACTTTTTTTTTTATTTGATTTTCTTTCTTAATTCTTTTAGTTGTTTTTAATTATTTTCTTTAATTTACCAAAAATAATTTTCACAATAAACAAATCAGATACAAAAAAAATTAAAATATGTTTAATTATATTTAATTTCTATTAATTTATTTTGTAAATAAATGTTAAATAATTAACTAGTTAATTTAGGTTTTAAAACTTCAATCTTTTCCTTGATAAATTAAAAATTAGGGTTTTTAACTTTTCATCATTTTTTTTAATAAATAATTTTCTCATCATTATTATCATTATTAATTATTAATTTATTTTGTAAACAAATATGTAAATAATTAATTGGTGTAAATTAGGTTTTAAACTTTAACCTTTTCTTTAATAATTAAAAACAACTTAGAATTAGGGTTTCTCTTCAATTTTAATTTCTTTATTTCATAAATGCAAAAAACCTAAAAAACATTTCTTTTCTTTAATAAAATAAATAATTAACTTTCTTATTTCAATTTAATCTTTAAAGGGTTCAACGCCCTCGAACATTCGATTCTAATTTCTTTTCGCGCGTTTATTCTTATTTACTTTCTTTTCGAATATTATATAATTGCTCAAGCCATGTAATAGTAATTAAGAATTTATTTATTTCTCGCATTTTTTATTAAAACGGGTCTTTGTTAATTTGGCAATGTATAGACTCGCGCCTTGTAATAGCGTAGGATTTTACTTTCGGCATTTAAATTTCCGCACTTTCAAATTCTAATTTGCATGAAAGAATGAATGGCCTAAATTAAAAATAAGCGTAGATCACCATGATGCATGTACAAGATAAAACATAACTGAAAACAATACACAAATTCACACACCACTCTTAGGGTACGCCTCACTGTTGCCTTGCCTTCGAAACGTGGTCGTCGAATATAGGACGTCTTAGTAAGTCCTTATGTCCGTTGATCCATATGCCTCAAAACAAGTTGCCTCGGAAAAGTTGCCTCGAATTAAAAAGGATCAATGGCATAAGGGTAGCTTCTAAGGTATCCTACTGTTGCTCTGGTGACCACACTGTCCCTAACAAACGAATTGACCCGAACACCTCCAACGGTGGTGCTACCTGCCTCTCAATGGTGGGATGGCACTACCTTAAGAACATTTACACAGCCTAATTCCTTAGGGTAGGTAGATGACTCGTAAATACTTGCTCTATTTAAAAAACAAATCAAAACTCTTTTCACACCGACACTTTTCAAAAAGCTTTCCAAACAATTTTTCAAACACTCTTGAGGACTGATACAAGAGTCGATCTGAAATTTTTAAACGAAACTTTTTCAAACCCACTCACACTTTGAAAAGCAAACAAACATTTTGAAAACACAATGAGCAAGTATCTAAGAGCCCATGGATAACCATGGATAGAAAGGGTGATAACACCTTCCCTTTCTATAAATCTACCTCCCGAACCGAGAACTATCTCATAAGGAATTTTGCTGTGCTTTTGTCCTGTCCATGTTGGAGAAAATAAAAGACGGTGGCGACTCTTGCTTCCGCGACATTTCGCGAACCAGTGTTAAACAGTCAGTTCTAAATCCACCGATCACACTCAGCAAGACAATAAATAAGCTTACATGCACATACATTACATCCATATATCATAAACATTGATAAAACACATTTATTGCATCATACATTTCATGCAACATAACTTTGTGTTTCAGCTAACATTTTACCCTTTTCAGGATAAGATTAACAGTTATCATTAATAATGTTCAAAGATTGCAGATACAGTACAGATACGCTCCAGACAAGGGTGTCATTCTGATACTCATTCAGATTTCAACATTCAGGTACATATTAGATACGCTTCAGACACAAAATCCATTCTATTTCTCATTCAGATCAAACTTCTAGATACATTACAGATACACTCCAGACACGGAAGTCATTCTGATACTCATTCAGACCTCAACATTCAGATACAGTATGGATACGCTCCAGACACGGAAGTCATTCTGTCACTTATTCAATTTCAAGTTCAGATACACTCCAGACACAGAAGTCATTCTGTTACTCATTCAGATCCTAGTTCAGATACAGTCCAGATACGCTCCAGATGCGGTTGTTATTATGTCACTTATTCTGATTTTCCCCAGCTTATATACGCTCCATACACGGAAGCCATTCTGTCTCATTCAGACACAGCTCGAATATGATCCAGGCACGGATGCCATTCCATTGCTCATTCAGATTCAGTCTACAGATACAGCTCAGATACGTTCCAGACGCGGACACCATTCTGATACTTATTCTTCTGACTTACAACTTACAACTCAGCAAACATTCTTGGATGGCATCTCTAGGCCCATCTCCAACAAGATTTTATCACATCTCCAAATGGCATCTTTAAGCCCATTCCCTCAACTACGCTTTGACGAGTGCAAATTTACGGGCACTCTAGTGTCCAATCATCTTTTACCTTCGAGTCACGAACAGCAAAACTCGCCAATCTAACTCTTCAGGTTCAAGAAGATTGAACAGGGGCAGCTGTTGTACCCCAAAATTTTCCCTCTCATATTATCAAGAGTTTTCCTCACAAGACTTCTTGGACTCAAGACAGAATTAGGGTTTGCTCAGCTCAAGACATCATTTTGCACTGATAACCCAAAATTAGGCTTTGAGTCTGCACAAGGATTTTTGGACCTTCAATGCTTCATGTGACTTTAATACACCATCTTGGACCCCTAATATTACCCATGTTAAGTTTCAAGCCTTGAATCACATTTTTGCTCAGTCAATTGGACAGTTGACCTAAAAATCAGTTGTATTGGGGAAAAAGTCAACTATGGCCAATTTACAGTCAAACTTCATAATTTTTTATCCACAACAATATTTTAGACTCATATGTACCATTTTATCAAGTTTGGATCACAACTCCTCAAGAAATTTGATCAAATCATCAAAAGGGCAAAATAGTCAAAATTAGGGTTTTTACTGAGAAATGGCAATTTCTGATTTTTTAACCTAGCCAATGACCAATTGGGTTCAAACATAATTTCAAGGGTTCAATGGAATCATCTTGACCTAATTACATGGTTCAAAAGATCTCAAGTTCATTGGATTGACAGATGAATTTTCCAGTCAACTGATCAAAAATCAACTGTACACTGAAAAGTCAAACTTTGACTTTTTGGTCAAAATCAAGTGCCAAGGGTCATAATTCATCAAAATATGTCAATATATGAAACTTTTTTTATCAAGAAAACCAAATTTGCAAATTAGGGTTTTAATTTGAAAATTTTTCATAACTTAGAATTTTTCTAAGTATGAAAGTTTTCTTATTTTTTCCTAACTTTACACCACTTTTTCACCATGATGCAATTTGATTCAAAGAAAACTTCCAACATGAAAGTTGCAGTCCTCCATTAAATCTACAAATTTTCTTCACAAAGTTTTCCCAAAAGATGCTTGGATCTCAAGATATAAATTTGTGAATAGGGGTCCATGAACTAAAAGACTTAGTGAAAATTTGCCCTAATTTAGGCAGGTTTTTGACCCAACTTCATGGGCATTTTTCACCTAGTTCCAAGAGGTATCTCAAAATGAATTTCAAATATGGATTGTATATCATGTTGCAAGCTTTCCAAAATGTAGAAGAACTCTCCAAGATCATTTGTGGTTAGGGAGAATCGAAGAAAAGAAAATGGCACTTTGTCACTTTTGTTCAAGCCATTTTAACAATGCACCAAGTTGCAAATCTGATCAAGCATGCTTATACCTTGCATTACAGGTCCTAAAATCCTTCTACACTCCATAATTAAATGCTAACTCAGTGGATAACGGCTTTGTTTTGGCTTTTGAAGCATTGCACAAAGAATAAATCCATTAATGGAATAAAGGGCACACTGCCATTTTGATAAAGCAAGCTTTTCCAACTTTATCAGCCTTGAGCCTTGGACTTGTTCCTTTGGTACAAGAATTTTACACAGATCACAAGCAAAGTATACCAACCCTTGCAGCTCACAAGATAGCTAAGTACAGGCCTGTTAGCATGGTCACTTCAACTTTTCCTAAAATACAAGAAAGTTGGCCAAAAGTCAAAAACTGGTATAAGCTGATAAAGGGAGGGCTTGGCATCGTTCTACACATCTTCACAAACTTATCTCAAGCAAATACACAAAGGTATAACATCCCAAATACTCTCAAACTGGAAAAACACATTTTTCTGTCCAACATTGGAGTTTCTGCAAAACCAAAGCCAAGTCATATTTTGCTCGTGCGTTTTGCCTCTTCACACTTGAAACACTTCATCCACATCATATCCAAGCTATCCAAGCATTTATCCTGCAACTGTGAGCTCTGTTTCAGACATCACCATTTTCAAACTTGGAGGTTGCAACTTGACTTCCACAGAGAGTTTCAGCCATCCACAAGGCCAGCTAAGCATTGGAAAAGCTTGAGGGAACTTCAAGGAAGCTCACACGATCCTCAGGCCTCACTCAAAGTCCCCACATTGCCATATCCAAATCCAGCTGAACAAGGTATTTTTCAAAACTTTATCTCTCTATTTAGGCATCCTCAAGCCACGATTTGTGAAGCAAAAATGTAGTCCCTAGCATGGTGAAGTTGTACATATGCATAGTTGTCATTTATATTAACTGAGCTATGAGAATTTGAATGTTGAACATGCTGAAAAAATTAGGTCAGAAATTAGGGGTGATAAAATTCTTCTTGATCTTTGAGTGTTAGGTTATGAATTTTATACCATTGGAATCGTGAGATTACAAGCTACATATTTTGTGTTATAAGTTTTTGTTTTTGTGCAAAGAATAGAGAGATACAGGTTTGAAGCAGAAACGCTCGCAAATGGAAGAAGCTGGAGGACAGGGATGACTGTCCTGGGCCTGGCGCGCCTTGGGCTTCTGTTTTTACTTCTCATACCCCCCTGACTTGATATTTGCACCCCCTTTGCTTATCTTTTTTTTTTTTTTTTTATTTTCTCATTTTTTTTATGTTTATTGACTTTAATAATTTTTTCTAAACATTAAAAAAATCACAAAAATATTTTCTTAATTTTTTGCACTTTTATTTTATTTTTATTATTTTTTCCACATTTAAAATAGTTTTAATTTAATAAATAGAACTTATTTTCTTATTTATCTGTAAATACATTTAATAAAAATACTATACATTTTTATTTTATTATTTTTCACATAAAATATTATTTTCATACATATTTTAATATGTGTTAATAATATTATTTATTATTTCTTGTACAGAAATGGATAAAATAAATAATAGAAAACATATATTTTCTTTTAAATCAAAATTAGGGTTTCCCCTTTCAAAAATAATACTAATATTTTTCTCTTATTTCTAGGGTTAAATAATTTATTTTCTCATACAAAAAATCAAATACAAAACATTTTTGCATAATTACATTTTATTGCATTTTTATTATTTGTATTTTTATTTAATTTGCACAATAATTCAATTGGGTTGTAATAGTATTTTAGGGTTTTATTTTTGTGCAAATATCCCCATTCAAAAACTTGTATCCCCCCTCCCATAATAATTGTTGTAATAGTTTAGTTTACTTTACGCAATTTATCGCATTATATATTTGTATAGTAAACTAGGGTTTTGCATGATAAGACAAAAATCAAACAAAAAGAATGACCTAATCCAAGACAATCAAAATGCATGTAAAATGACACACATTGCACACAAGCATCCTTAGGGTTTCACCCACTTGGCTACCTAAAATAAAATGGCCATGGTATGCATGCAAAGTATCTTGGCAAAACAAAACAAAACAAAATAAGATCACAGTCCCTCAATGACGCTATCAAAAGGTTGCCTAAAAACAAATGATCTTGGTGCCTAAACCTTGCTAAGATACTTGGCAACATTGCTATCATGGTTATTCGATGACCCACGCCCGTCCCGTTTAACATCCAAAGATAGGGTTGTTTACCAAATCAATGGTAAATCAACAATGTCAAAGGAATAAAAATGCATAAGAAAGACATTTGAGTAGGTAGATAGCTTCTAGTTACTTGATCAACTTTAAAACAATCCTTGCTATTTTGAAACAAACACACACATATTTCAAAACATTTCCAAACAACTTTTAAAACATTGAAAAAGACAAACATCTTTGTATACATTCTCACGAACGAGAATCATTACAAAGATTGCCTAAACGAAGACCTCTTTTCAAAATACTTTCAAAACCATACAAAGCACCATTTCAATCAATTGCAAAAGCAAAGCAAGTGATCTAAATAAGTAACTAAGAGCCCATGGAAAACCATGGATGAAAAGGGTTCTAGCACCTTCCCTTTTCATAATCTACCCCCCGAACTCAAGAAAACATCTTAAAGGTCTTTCCTGTGCTTTTTTACCTTTCCTTTTGGATAAATTAAAAGTCGGTGGCGACTCTTGCTAACCGCGACATTTACGAATACAAACGCAAAACCTCAGGTCAGTTCTCCCACCGCATCACACCAAACCTTCTTCATTCTTCAGCACGGGCTTAGGGAGGTGCAAAATAAACCACCTTGACAGCAGCGACATGCAACACATGAGAGTTCCTCTTATTCGCACAGTACGAGTGTAGAGGGCATGCAAGATATCACCCAATAGAGTAGGCACTAGATTGCGAGACATGAAGATCTTAACCATATTCACATCTATAAAGGAATCTGGATTCGGGAAGAGAACCAAACCATAGATAAGGAGAGCCAAGATATCTTCGAAAGCATGAAAGTCCAAACTATCTCAGAATAGTTGAGCTTGATCTATCAAAAACTTGGCTAAGAAACCTTCAACCTCGTTTCGTGTCTCCCAATTGGATACTACATCAGCCCGTTTCATATGCAGAGCTGAGGCAATGTATTTTGGTCTAGGAGTATCTTCCATGCCTGTGAACGGCATCTGCTCAATGATGGATATGCCCAGTAAGTGAGAAAACTCTTCCAAAGTGGGAACTAGCTGATAATCTGGGAAAGTGGAGCAATGATGCACATGATCAAAGAACTGGAAAAGCACACTCATCATCTGCTCATCAAACTTTGAGGTAACCAAGCTAAGAATCTGACCATATCTTTTGATGAACGAAGAAGTCTCAGAAACTCTTGAGGCTAACTCCTTGAGTTGAGCAGGTATTTGCACAAAGTTAACTCGAATGGTGTTTCTGCGCACGGAAGCCATAATCTGCAAAACAAGACAAAGATAAATCCCCTCGATCTTTGAAATGGTTAGTATAATGAAGTATGCATGCTGTGTGTTGTACCCCAAAATTTTCCCTCTCATATTATCAAGATTTTTCCTCACAAGACTTCTTGGACTCAAGACAGAATTAGGGTTTGCTCAGCTCAAGACATCATCTTGCACCGATAACCCAAAATTAAGGTTTGAGTTTGCACAAGGATTTTTGGACCTTTAATGCTTCATGTGACTTACATACACCATCTTGGACCCCTAAGATTACCCATGTTAAGTTTCAAGCCTTGAATCACATTTTTGCTCAGTCAATTGGACAATTGACCTAAAAATCAGCTGTATTGGGGAAAAAGTCAAATATGGCCAATTTATAGTCAAACTTCATAATTTTTTATCCACAACAACATTTTATACTCATATGTACCATTTGGTCAAGTTTGGATCACAACTCCTCAAGAAATTTGATCAAATCATCAAAAGGACAAAATGGTAAAAATTAGGGTTTTGGTTGAGAAAGGGCAATTTCTGATTTTTTACCCTAGCCAATGACCAATTGGGTTCAAACATGATTTCAAGGGTTCAATGGCATCATCTTGACCTAATTACATGGTTCAAAATATCTCAAGTTCATTGGATTGACAGATGAATTTTCTAGTCAACTGATCAAAAATCAACTATACACTGAAAAGTCAAACTTTGACTTTTTGGTCAAAATCAAGTGCCAAGGGTCATAATTCATCAAGATATGTCAAGATATGAAACTTGTTAATCAAGAAAACCGAATTTTCAAATTAGGGTTTTAATTTGAAAATTTTTCATACCTAAGAATTTTTCCAAGTATGGAAATTTTCTTATTTTTTCCTAACTTTTCACCACTTTTTCACCATGATGAAATTTGATTCAAATAAAACTTCCAACATGAAAGTTGTAGTACTCCATGAAATATACAACTTTTCTTCACAAAGTTTTCCAAAAAGATGCTTGGATCTCAAGATATAAATTTGTGAATAGGGGTCCATGAACTAAAAGACTTAGTGAAAATTTGCCCTAATTTAGGCAGGTTTTTGATCCAACTTCATGGGCATTTTTCACCTAGTTCCAAGAGGTATCTCAAAATGCATTTCAAATATGGATTATAGAGCATGTTGCAATATTTCCAAAATGTCAAGGAACTCTCCGAGATGATTTGTGGTTAGGAAGAATCGAAGAAAAGAAAATGGCACTTTGTAACTTTTGTTCAAGCCATTTTCACAATGCACCAAGTTGCAAATCTGATCAAGCATGCTTGTACCTTGCATTACAGGTCCTAAACTCCTTCTACACTCCATAATTAAATTCTAACTCAGTGTATAATGGCTTTGTTTTGGCTTTTGAAGCATTGCACAAAGAATAAATCCATTAATGGCATAAATGGCACATTGCCATTTTGATAAAGCAAGCTTTTCCAACTTTATCAGCCTTGAGCCTTGGACTTGTTCCTTTGGTACAAGAATTTTACACAGATCACAAGCAAAGTATACCAACCCTTGCAGCTCACAAGATAGCTAAGTACAGGCCTGTTAGCATGGTCACTTCAACTTTTCTTAAAATACAAGAAAGTTGGCCAAAAGTCAAAAACTGGTACAAGCTGATAAAGGGAGGGCTTGGCATCATTCTACACATCTTCACAAACTTATCTCAAGCAAATACACGAAGGTATAACATCCCAAACACTCTCAAACTGGAAAAACACATTTTTCTGCCCAACATTGGAGTTTCTGCAAAACCAAAGCCAAGTCATATTTTGCTCGTGCGTTTTGCCTCTTGACACTTGAAACACTTCATCCACATCATATCCAAGCTATCCAAGCATTTATCCTGCAATTGTGAGCTCTGTTTCAGACATCACCATTTTCAAACTTGGAGGTTGCAGCTTGACTTCCACAGGGAGTTTCAGCCATCCACAAGGCCAGCTAAGCATTGGAAAAGCTTGAGGGAACTTCAAGGAAGCTCACACGATCCTCAGGCCTCACTCAAAGTCCCCACATTGTCATATCCAAATCCAGCTGAACAAGGTATTTTTCAAAACTTTATCTCTCTATTTAGGCATCCTCAAGCCACGATTTGTGAAGAAAAAATGTAGTCTCTAGCATGGTGAAGTTGTACATATGCATAGTTGTCATTTATATTAACTGAGCTATGAGAATTTGAATGTTGAACATGCTGAAAAAATTAGGTCAGAAATTAGGGGTGATAAAATTCTTCTTGATCTTTGAGTGTTAAGTTATGAATTTTATATCATTGGAATCGTGAGATTACAAGCTACATGTTTTGTGTTATAAGTTTTTGTTTTTGTGCAAAGAATAGAGAGATACAGGTTTGAAGCAGAAATGCGCGCAAATGGAAGAAGCTGGAGGACAGGGATGACTGTCCTGGGCCTGGCGCGCCTTGGGCTTCTGTTTTTACTTCTCATACCCCCTGACTTGATATTTGCACCCCCTTTGCTTATCTTTTTTTTATTTTTTTATTTTTTTCTCATTTTTTTATGTTTATTGACTTTAATAATTTTTTCTAAACATTAAAAAAATCACAAAAATATTTTCTTAATTTTTTGCACTTTTATTTTATTTTTATTATTTTTTCCACATTTAAAATAGTTTTAATTTAATAAATAGAACTTATTTTCTTATTTATCTTTAAATACATTTAATAAAAATACTATACATTTTTATTTTATTATTTTTCACATAAAATATTATTTTCATACATATTTTAATATGTGTTAATAATATTATGTATTATTTCTTGTACAGAAATGGATAAAATAAATAATAGAAAACATATATTTTCTTTTAAATCAAAATTAGGGTTTCCCCTTTCAAAAATAATACTAATATTTTTCTCTTATTTCTAGGGTTAAATAATTTATTTTCTCATACAAAAAATCAAATACAAAACATTTTTGCATAATTACATTTTATTGCATTTTTATTATTTGTATTTTTATTTAATTTGCACAATAATTCAATTGGGTTGTAATAGTATTTTAGGGTTTTATTTTTGTGCAAATATCCCCATTCAAAAACTTGTATCCCCCCTCCCATAATAATTGTTGTAATAGTTTAGTTTACTTTACGCAATTTATCGCATTATATATTTGTATAGTAAACTAGGGTTTTGCATGATAAGACAAAAATCAAACAAAAAGAATGACCTAATCCAAGACAATCAAAATGCATGTAAAATGACACACATTGCACACAAGCATCCTTAGGGTTTCACCCACTTGGCTGCCTAAAATAAAATGGCCATGGTATGCATGCAAAGTATCTTGGCAAAACAAAACAAAACAAAATAAGATCACAGTCCCTCAATGACGCTATCAAAAGGTTGCCTAAAAACAAATGATCTTGGTGCCTAAAACTTGCTAAGATACTTGACAACATTGCTATCATGGTTATTCGATGACCCACACCCGTCCCGTTTAACATCCAAAGATAGGGTTGTTTACCAAATCAATGGTAAATCAACAATGTCAAAGGAATAAAAATGCATAAGAAAGACATTTGAGTAGGTAGATAGCTTCTAGTTACTTGATCAACTTTAAAACAATCCTTGCTATTTTCAAACAAACACACACACACATTTCAAAACATTTCCAAACAACTTTTAAAACATTGAAAAAGACAAACATCTTTGTATACATTCTCACGAACGAGAATCATTACAAAGATTGCCTAAACGAAGACCTCTTTTCAAAATACTTTCAAAACCACACAAAGCACCATTTCAATCAATTGCAAAAGCAAAGCAAGTGATCTAAACAAGTAACTAAGAGTCCATGGAAAACCATGGATGAAAAGGGTTCTAGCACCTTCCCTTTTCATAATCTACCCCCCGAACTCAAGAAAACATCTTAAAGGTCTTTCCTGTGCTTTTTTACCTTTCCTTTTGGATAAAATAAAAGTCGGTGGCGACTCTTGCTAACCGCGACATTTACGAACACAAACGCAAAACCTCAGGTAAGTTCTCCCACCGCATCACACCAAACCTTCTTCATTCTTCAGCACGGGCTTGGGGAGGTGCGAAATAAACCACCTTGACAGCAGCGGCATGCAACACATGAGAGTTCCTCTTATTCGCACAGTACGAGTGTAGAGGGCATGCAAGATATCACCCAATAGAGTAGGCACTAGATTGCGAGACATGCAAATCTTAACCATATTCACATCTATAAAGGAATTTGGATTCGGGAAGAGAACCAAACCATAGATAAGGAGAGCCAAGATATCTTTGAAAGCCTGAAAGTCCAAACTATCTCAGAATAGTTGAGCTTGATCTATCAAAAACTTGGCTAAGAAACCTTCAACCTCGCTTCGTGTCTCCCAATTGGATACTATATCAGCCCGTTTCAGATGCAGAGCTGGGGCAATGTATTTTGGTCTAGGAGTATCTTCCATACCTGTGAAGGGCATCTGCTCAATGATGGATATGCCCAGTAAGTGAGAAAACTCTTCCAAAGTGGGAACTAGCTGATAATCTGGGAAAGTGGAGCAATGATGCACATGATCAAAGAACTGGAAAAGCACACTCATCATCTGCTCATCAAACTTTGAGGTAACCAAGATAAGAATTTGACCATATATTTTGATGAACGAAGAAGTCTCAAACTCTTGAGGCTAACTCCTTGAGTTGAGCAGGTATTTGCACAAAGTTAACTCGGATGGTGTTTCTGCGCACGGAAGCCATAATCTACAAAACAAGACAAAGATAAATCCCCTCGGTCTTTGAAATGGTTAGTATAATGAAGTATGCATGCTGTGTGTTGTACCCCAAAATTTTCCCTCTCATATTATCAAGATTTTTCCTCACAAGACTTCTTGGACTCAAGACAGAATTAGGGTTTGCTCAGCTCAAGACATCATCTTGCACTGATAACCCAAAATTAAGGTTTGAGTTTGCACAAGGATTTTTGGACCGTTAATGCTTCATGTGACTTTCATACACCATCTTGTACCCCTAAGATTACCCATGTTAAGTTTCAAGCCTTGAATCACATTTTTGCTCAGTCAATTGGACAATTGACCTAAAAATCAGCTGTATTGGGGGAAAAGTCAAATATGGCCAATTTATAGTCAAACTTCATAATTTTTTATCCACAACAACATTTTATACTCATATGTACCATTTGGTCAAGTTTGGATCACAACTCCTCAAGAAATTTGATCAAATCATCAAAAGGGCAAAATGGTCAAAATTAGGGTTTTGATTGAGAAAGGGCAATTTCTGATTTTTAACCTAGCCAATGACCAATTGGGTTCAAACATGATTTCAAGGGTTCAATGGCATCATCTTGACCTAATTACATGGTTCAAAATATCTTAAGTTCATTGGATTGACAGATGAATTTTCTAGTCAACTGATCAAAAATCAACTGTACACTGAAAAGTCAAACTTTGACTTTTTGGTCAAAATCAAGTGCCAAGGGTCATAATTCATCAAGATATGTCAAGATATGAAACTTGTTAATCAAGAAAACCAAATTTTCAAATTAGGGTTTTAATTTGAAAATTTTTCATACCTAAGAATTTTTCTAAGTATGGAAATTTCTTATTTTTTCCTAACTTTTCACCACTTTTTCACCATCATGAAATTTGATTCAAAGAAAACTTCCAACATGAAAGTTGTAGTCCTCCATGAAATATACAACTTTTTTTCACAAAGTTTTCCAAAACGATGCTTGGATCTCAAGATATAAATTTGTGAATAGGGGTCCATGAACTAAAAGACTTAGTGAAAATTTGCCCTAATTTAGGCAGGTTTTTGACCCAACTTCATGGGCATTTTTCACCTAGTTCCAAGAGGTATCTCAAAATGCATTTCAAAGATGGATTGTAGAGCATGTTGCAATATTTCCAAAATGTCAAGGAACTCTCCGAGATAATTTGTGGTTAGGAAGAATCGAAGAAAAGAAAAGGGCACTTTGTAACTTTTGTTCAAGCCATTTTCACAATGCAACAAGTTGCAAATCTGATCAAGCATGCTTGTACCTTGCATTAAAGGTCCTAAACTCCTTCTACACTCCATAATTAAATTCTAACTCAGTGTATAATGGCTTTGTTTTGGCTTTTGAAGCATTGCACAAAGAATAAATCCATTAATGGCATAAATGGCACATTGCCATTTTGATAAAGCAAGCTTTTCCAACTTTATCAGCCTTGAGCCTTGGACTTGTTCCTTTGGTACAAGAATTTTACACAGATCACAAGCAAAGTATACCAACCCTTGCAGCTCACAAGATAGCTAAGTACAGGCCTGTTAGCATGGTCACTTCAACTTTTCTTAAAATACAAGAAAGTTAGCCAAAAGTCAAAAACTGGTACAAGCTGATAAAGGGAGGGCTTGGCATCATTCTACACATCTTCACAAACTTATCTCAAGCAAATACACGAAGGTATAACATCCCAAACACTCTCAAACTGGAAAAACACATTTTTCTGCCCAACATTGGAGTTTTTGCAAAACCAAAGCCAAGTCATATTTTGCTCGTGCGTTTTGCCTCTTGACACTTGAAACACTTCATCCACATCATATCCAAGCTATCCAAGCATTTATCCTGCAACTGTTAGCTCTGTTTCAGACATCACCATTTTCAAACTTGGAGGTTGCAGCTTGACTTCCACAGGGAGTTTCATCCATCCACAAGGCCAGCTAAGCATTGGAAAAGCTTGAGGGAACTTCAAGGAAGCTCACACGATCCTCAGGTCTCACTCAAAGTCCCCACATTGCCATATCCAAATCCAGCTGAACAAGGTATTTTTCAAAACTTTATCTCTCTATTTAGGCATCCTCAAACCACGATTTGTGAAGCAAAAATGTAGTCTCTAGCATGGTGAAGCTGTACATATGCATAGTTGTCATTTATATTAACTGAGCTATTAGAATTTGAATGTTGAACATGCTGAAAAAATTAGGTCAGAAATTAGGGGTGATTAAATTCTTCTTGATCTTTGAGTGTTAGGTTATGAATTTTATATCATTGGAATCGTGAGATTACAAGCTACATGTTTTGTGTTATAAGTTTTTGTTTTTGTGCAAAGAATAGAGAGATACAGGTTTGAAGCAGAAATGCGCGCAAATGGAAGAAGCTGGAGGACAGGGATGACTGTCCTGGGCCTGGCGCGCTTTGAGCTTCTGTTTTTACTTCTCATAACCCCCTGACTTGATATTTGCACCCCCTTTGCTTATCTTTTTTTATTTTTTTTATTTTCTCTTTTTTTTATGTTTATTGACTTTAATAATTTTTTCTAAACATTAAAAAAATCACAAAAATATTTTCTTAATTTTTTGCACTTTTATTTTATTTTTATTATTTTTTCCACATTTAAAATAGTTTTAATTTAATAAATAGAACTTATTTTCTTATTTATCTGTAAATACATTTAATAAAAATACTATACATTTTTATTTTATTATTTTTCACATAAAATATTATTTTCATACATATTTTAATATGTGTTAATAATATTATTTATTATTTCTTGTACAGAAATGGATAAAATAAATAATAGAAAACATATATTTTCTTTAAAATCAAAATTAGGGTTTCCCGTTTCAAAAATAATACTAATATTTTTATCTTATTTCTAGGGTTAAATAATTTATTTTCTCATAAAAAAAATCAAATACAAAACATTTTTGCATAATTACATTTTATTGCATTTTTATTATTTGTATTTTTATTTAATTTGCACAATAATTCAATTGGGTTGTAATAGTATTTTAGGGTTTTATTTTTGTGCAAATATCCCCATTCAAAAACTTGTATCCCCCCTCCCATAATAACGGTTGTAATAGTTTAGTTTACTTTACGTAATTTATCGCATTATATATTTGTGTAGTAAACTAGGGTTTTGAATGATAAGACAAAAATCAAACAAATAGAATGACCCAATCCAAGACAATCAAAATGCATGTAAAATGACACACATTGCACACAAGCATCCTTAGGGTTTCACCCACTTGGCTGCCTAAAATAAAATGGCCATGGTATGCATGCAAAGTATCTTGGCAAAACAAAACAAAACAAAATAAGATCATCGTCCCTCGATGACGCTATTAAAAGGTTGCCTAAAAACAAATGATCTTGGTCCCTAAAACTTGCTAAGATACTTGGCAACATTGCTATCACGGTCATACAATGACTCACGTCCGTCCCGTTTAACATCCAAAGATAGGGTTGTTTATCAAATCAATGGTAAATCAACAATGTCAAAGGAATAAAAATGCATAAGAAAGACATTTGAGTAGGTAGATAGCTTCTAGTTACTTGATCAACTTCAAAACAATCCTTGCTATTTTTAAACAAACACACACACATTTCAAAACATTTCCAAATAACTTTCAAAACATTGAAAAAGACAAACATCTTTGTATACATTCTCACGAATGACAATCATTACAAAGATTGCCTAAACGATGGCCTATTTTCTAAATACTTTCAAAACCACACAAAGCACCATTTCAAACAATTGCAAAAGCAAAGCAAGTTATCTAAACAAGTAACTAAGAGCCCATGGAAAACCATTGATGAAAAGGGTGCTAGCACCTTCCCTTTTCATAATCTACCCCCCGAACTCAAGAAAACATTTCAAAGGTCTTTCCTGTGCTTTTTTACCTTTCCTTTTGGATAAAATAAAAGTCGATGAAGACTCTTGCTAACTGCGACATTTACGAACACAAACGCAAAATCTCAAGTCAGTTCTCCCACCGCATCACAGAACTGGCGACTCTGCTGGGGATTCTTATAAAAGTGGGGTTACCTTAGGGTTTAGATCACCTTTATTTACAATTCTTTGACTTGTTTGCTTTACAGTTTGGTTCTATTGTTTGGGTTTAAATCCTCTACCCGGATTTGGGAAACATTTATAGTTAAATAGCAATATGTTGTGGAAACTGTGCGGGGTATAACGACGTGGTCTAAGCAATAGCTTTATTAGTGCGACATATTTGTGGCTACCGGTAGCCTTTGAGTCAATCAAAGAGAATACGGGGCCGCTGAGTGATGTCATGAAGCACTAATGAACTTATAGAACCTTTACTTGACCAACTTGGTTGTTGTACCCCAAATTTTTCCCTCTCATATTATCAATATTTTCCTCACAAGACTTCTTGGACTCCAGACAGGATTAGGGTTTGCTCAGCTCAAGACCTCATCTTGCACTAATGACCTGAAATTAGGGTTTGAGTTTGCACAAGGATTTTTGGACCATCAATGCTTAATGTGACTTTCATACACCATCTTGGACCCCTAAGATTGCTCATACCAAGTTTCAGGCCCTGAATCACATTTTTGCCCAGTCAATTGGACAGTTGACCTAAAAATCAGCTGTATTGGGGAAAAGTCAAACATGGCCAATTTACAGTCAAACTTCATAATTTTTTATACACAACAACATTCTAGGCTCCTATGTACCATTTTATCAAGTTCGGACCACAACTCCTCAAGAAATTTGATCACATCATCAAAAGGGCAAAATGGTCAAAATTAGGGTTTTGACTGAGAAAGGGAAATTTCTGATTTTTGACCTAGCCAAGGACCAATTGGGTTCAAGCATGATTTCAAGGAATCAATAGAATCATCTTGACCTAATCACATAGTTCAAAAGATCTCAAATGCATAGGATTGACACATGAATTTTGCAGTCAACTGATCCAAAATCAATTGTACACTGAAAAGTCAAACTTTGACTTTTTGGTCAAGATCAAGTGCCAAGGGTCATAATTCATCAAGATAGGTCAAAATGTGAAACTTGTTGACCAAGAAACCTAAAATTTCAAATTAGGGTTTTTAATTTGAAATTTTTCATAACTTAGAATTTTTCTAAGTTATAAAAATTTCTTATTTTTCCCCAACTTTCCATAACTTTTTCACCATGATGCAATTGGGTTCAAAGAAAACTTCCAACATGAAAGTTGTATTCCTCCATGAAATATACAAATTTTATTCACAAAGATTTCCCAAAATATGCTTGGATCTCAAGTTATGATTTTGTGAATAGGGGTCCATAAACTTTTTAACTTAGTGAAATTTTGCCCTAGTTTAGGCAGATTTTTGACCTAACTTCATGGCAACTTTTCACCTAGTTCCAAGAGGTATCTCAAGTTGAATTTCAAATATGGATTGTAGATAATGTTACAAGCTTTCCAAAATGTCCAAGAACTCTCCAAGATCATTTATGGTTAGGGAGAATCGAAGAAATGAAAATGGCAATTTATCACTTTTGTTCAAGGCATTTCCACAGTTACAAGTTGCAAATCAGTTTCAAACATGCTTGTACTTGGTTTTACAGGTCCTAATCCTTTCTACAATCCATAATTGAATGTTAACACATTGGATATTGGCTTTATTCTGACCTATGGAGCTTTGCACAAAGAATTAATCCATTTATGGCATAAAGTTCTCAATACCATTTTCATAAAGCTTGCTTTTTGCAACTTTGCATTCCTTGAGCATTGAACCTGTTTCTTTGTCACAAGCAAGGTCCACAGTTATCAGGCATGTTTACCAACTCTTATCGGCTAAGGAACTAGCAAGTACAAGCTTTTTGGGCATTGTCACTTCAACTTTCTTCAAAAGCAAGCAAACTTGCAAAAGTCAAGTGAACTCATCCATCTAATAAAGGCAAGCCTTGGCATCATTTGAGACAACTTCAGAACATTGTAACAAGCCTAAGAACGAATTGCTAACATCTCAAACACTCCAAAACACAAAAAACCACATTTCTGCCCAAAATAGGGCAGCTTTTGCAAATCTCAAGCCAAATCAATATTGGCTCGTGCGTTTCTTGATTCAACCCTGGAAACACCTTCCATACATCACACATAAATTGTCCAGGCTCTTGTCTTTCAACTGTGTGCCCTGTTTCAAGCTTCACCATTTTCATTTTGAAGGTTTGCAGGTTGACTCGTGCAGCAAGTTTCAAGCATCTACAAGGCAAGCTGAGCATTGGAGAAGCTTGAGGAAACTTCAAGGAAGCTCACAAGAACTTCAGGCCTCACTCAAAGTTCCCACATTGCCATATCCAAACTCAACTGAACAAGGTATTTTTCAAGTTTCTATTTCTCTATTTAGGCATCCTTAAGCTTAGGTTTGTGAAGCAAAAATGTAGTCCCTAACTTGCTTGAGTTGTACATATGCATACTTTCCATTTATATTAATTGAGCTAAGAGTATTTGATTGTTGAAGTTTTTAAAAAGTTAGGTCAGGAATTAGGGCCACTGAAATTCTCCCCGGTTTCTTAGAGTTAGGTCACAAAATGGATATGGTTGGAATCGTGATTAAAAATGCTATAAGTTTCATGTTGTAAGTTTTTGATTTCATGCAAGCATGAGCAAGAACAGAATAAAGCTCAGAAACGCGCGCAGGGACAGAGAACAGGGATGAAGATGTTGTCTTGGGCTTTTTTGTTTCTGGCCTTTTTTGTTTCTTCTTTTCACACCCCTCGTTTTACTTCTGCACCCCCCTTTGCATATTTTTATATTTTTTATATTTTTTTGCATATTTTATATTTCTGACTTTATTATTTTTTCTAAATATTAAAAAAATCCGAAAATATTTTCTTAATTTTTTGCTTTTTATTTTATTATTTTTTAATTATTTTTTGGCATAAAAATAGTTTATTAGGTTTTATTTTCTTAAATAAACTTGTAAATAATAAAAATACTTAAATATTTTTATCTTATTATTTTATACATATTAAATACTTATTTGACATACATATTTAATTTTTAAATATTTTGTACATAATATTATTATTTTTCTTAAACAAAAAATGAATAAAATAGATATAGAACATATTTTATATTAAATCAAAAACTAGGGTTTCCCCTTTCAAAAATAATAATATTATTTTTTCTTATTTTTAGGACTTTGATAATGTTATTTTTTCTCATACACAAAACAATTACAAAATATTTTTTTTTGCATATTTACATTTTATTGCATATTTAAATAATTGTTCATTTATTTATTGTATAATAAATTCAATTGGGTTGTAATAATGAATTAGAGTTTTATTTTGTGCAAATATCCCCATTCAAAACTTGTATCCCCCCTCCCATAATATTGTTGTAATAGCCTATATTTACTTTACGCAATTTATCGCATTATATGCATGTTTAGTAAAAACTAAGGTTTGCATGATAAGAAAAAATCAAACAAATAACATGACCTAAATCCAAGACAAAAATGCATGAAAAATTACAACACCTTGCACACAAGCATCCCTAGGGTTTTACCCACTTGGTTGCCTAATTTAAATGGCCATGGTATGCATGCTAGGTATCTTGGCAAAACAAAACAAAACAAAAGATCATAGTCCCTCGATGACGTTATCTTGGTTGCCTAAAACAAATGATCTTAGTCCCTCAAAACTTGCTAAAGATACTTGGCAATATTGTTATCATGGCCATATGATGACCCACGCCAGTCCCATTTAACATCCAAAGATAGGGTTGTCTACTAAAATAATAGTAGGTCAACAATGTCAAAGGAATGAAAATGTACAAGAAAGACTTTTGAGTAGGTAGATGCTTCTAGTTACTTGATCAAATTTGCAAACAATCCTTGCTATTTTCAAACACACACACATTTAAAAACATTTCCAAACAACTTTCAAAACATTGAAACATTTTTCAAAAGACAAACATCTTTGTATACATTCTTACGAACGAGAATCATTACAAAGATTGTCTAAACGAAGGCCTCTTTTCAAAATACTTTCAAAACCATACAAAGCACCATTTCAAACAATTGTAAAGCAAAAGCAAGTGATCTAAAACAAGTAACTAAGAGCCCATGGAAAACCATGGATGAAAAGGGTGCTAGCACCTTCCCTTTTCATAATCTACCCCCCGAACCCAAAAACAATCTCAAAGCACTTTCCTGTGCTTTTTTACCTTTCCTTTTGGATAAAATAAAATTTGGTGGCGACTCTTGCTAAACCGCAACATTTGCAAACACAAACGCAAAACCTCAAGTCAGTTCTCCCACCGCATCACAGAACTGGCGACTCTGCTGGGAAATTATTATAAAAGTGGGGTTACCTTAGGGTTTTAGATCACCTTTACATGCTTATCTTGTTTGACTTATATGCTTTACACTTTGCTCCTATTGTTTGGGTTTGAATCCTCTACCCGGATTTGGGAAACATTCATAGGTAAATAGCAATACGTTGTGGAAACTGTGCGGGGTATACCGAAATGGTCTATGCAATATCTATATTAGTGCGACATATTTGTGGGTACAGGTAGCCTTTGAGTCAATCAAAAAGAATACAGGGCCGCTGAGTGATGTCATGAAGCACTAATGAAATTTTAGAACCTTTACTTGACCAACTTGGCCTTTTAGAATGTAGTGAGATGACCGGCTTTGGTGCAGTCCGAAGTTGGTAGATACTCGATACTACACTCATTGAGGGTTGGTTCCTTGGAATATTTCGGTCGCCAGTAAAGAGGCTGAATTGAAACAATGAACAAGGAAACAATCCAGTGATATTGAGCTCCTTAGAACCCGGTTACTATTTCTAGGACAGGTTGAGCCAACTAAACTTCAAGAGGGTACTTACCTATGAAACCCCATGCAAGCCTAAACTAGGAAGTTGTATGATTTTTTTGTACATATATACTTGTGCATAACATCATGGACATCATGAAGCATCATATGCATCCAATAACCATTTCAAGGATTTTGGATTTTCATCTTTGTTCCTCTTTTGTAGGTTATGGAATCACTTCGCAGGAAAACTGTCCAAATCAACCTTGTAAGAATTCCTCCACAACTCAAGGAGCTAGCTTCAAGGATTCCTGAGAATTCTCCATTCACCGAGAGGCATGGTCGTTTACTCAACTTGGTCACCACCAACACTGAGGAGGATATGCTGAAAGTTCTCTTCCAGTTCTTTGACCCTTTGCATCATTGCTTCACATTTCCTGACTACCAACTTGTGCCTACTTTGGAGGAATTTTCTCAACTCTTGAGGATTCCTATTCTCAATCAACTACCCTTCAACGGTACGGAAATAGATCCAAAGCCATAAGAGATTGCTCAAGCCTTACACTTGCACTCCTCTGATGTCACAACATATTGGGAAACTAGAAGTGGTGTCAAAGGCTTCTTGTCGAAGTTTCTATTTGAGAAGGCCCAAAGCTGTTGGAATTCTCTAGACTTGCAAGCTTTTGAGGAGATTGTAACTCTTCTCATCTATGGGATGGTCTTGTTCCCTAACCCTGACCAACTTATAGATGTGAGCGCTGTCAAAATCTTCATGACTCGCAACCCGGTGCCTACATTGCTTGGGGATATCCTTCACTCTTTTCATACTCGTACAATGAGGAAAATAGGTGTTCTCATGTGTTGCACCCCTCTACTAGCAAGATGGTTTATTTCTCATCTTCCCCAATCAATTTTGAAGAACGAGCAAGATTTGAGGTGGTCACAACGATTGATGACTCTTACCCATTCAGATATTCATTGGTGTTCTCGATCAAAAGAGAATGTCATCATCATTGACCATTATGGGGAATTCCCTAATGTCCCTCTACTTGGAATTAGGGGAGGCATCACCTACAACCCTTGCTTGGCTCTGATACAGTTTGGTTATGCCCGAAGGGATGGACCACATGACATGCTGATTCAAGGTTTGGTTTTCGACTTTGACAACGACGATCAAAGACTCCGACAAAGGTTCATCCGAGCTTGGAGGATGCCCAACAAGGTGAACAGTAAGACCTTGGGACACAAGAATTCCATCCCTCTTGAGCCTTACCTCAAGTGGGTACGAACCCGCGCCCAAAGTCTTATGATGCCTTACCCCTACATTCTCCCTGTGATTATAGAGCCTGTTATGGAAGGAGAGGTTCCATACACCCTCCTACATCCTGACATGCCAACATCACTCGAAGATTTACAAAGGAGTTGGATACAACTCAAGGTAGAGCGCGACACTTTCGAAGCCCAATTCTATGCAAGCGAGAAGAAGGTTTTGGAACTCACTCGTAAACTTCACAAAGAGAAGACTCTCAACACCTACATTGCACCAAAGAGGATGCGCAATGTCTTTTTACCTTAGAATTTTGTATTATTTTGCCCATGGGGCATTGATGTACTAACAAATTCTATCTTATTAATATGACGTGTGTTTCTTTTTTGTTTAAAACAAATTTGAATTTTTGAATCCTTGAATGCATTACATGAATACATATCATTCATCATATGCATAAATAGGTCTTCACACCAAGTTTCCTCATCTCTCTGATGTTTATTTCAGCAAGATGGATATTGAACAAACGGTCAAAGACTTACAAGCTCAGAATTCACAATTTCAATAACTACTCTTGACCTTGGCCAAGGGACAGGAGGAGCTCAAGACTCTATTAGAGAAGGAAAAAGAGGAAAAGAAGAAGAAGAGAGTTGGTGTGGCTATCTTTGTAATTCCCATCAACATCTGAAGAGGGGGGAGGAAAAGGAAAGGGAACGGCAGTGCCTTCAGATTCTGAAGTTGAAGAAGAGGAAGATGAGGACTATTCTGAACAGTAGTATCCTCCGGCCTATGACAAATACAAGAACTTGGAAGAACGTCTAGCTGTTATGGAAGTGTAGAGGGTGCCTGGGCTGGACTTTGAAGAGTTAGGGTTGGTTTCTGGAATTGTAATCCCTCCTAAATTTAAAGTGCCGCTGTTTGCTAAGTACGATGGGGTGTCTTGCCCTAAGATGCACCTACGATCTTATGTCAGGAAAATTCAACCACATTCTTCTGACAAAGATTTGTGGGTCCATTTTTTCCAGGACAGTTTATCGGGGATGCAGCTGGATTGGTTTTACCAGTTGGAGAGGTCTGATGTGCATAACTGGGAAGACTTAGCGGCCGCATTCTATAAATAGTATCAATAAAACACCGACTTGGCACCAACCCGTACTCAGCTACTGAGTATGGCCATGGCTACCAACGAGGGTTTCAAAGACTACGCCCAAAAATGGAGGGATTTGGTCGGAAGGGTGCAACCACCTTTATCTGAAAGAGAGCTAGTGGACATGTTCTTAGGGACTCTGTCAGGTCCTTTCTTTAATCACCTGATCAGAAGCTCCTCTGCAGGTTTCACTGAGTTGATTCTAACTGGCGAAAGGGTGGAAGTCGGTATTAGGAGCGGGAAAATTCAGAAAGATGCATCTACCTCTGCTACTGCAAAAAATCCCTTCACGGGAAAGAAGGAAGTGTTTACTATCTATGCCCAGAGGAATCAGGGAAGATCCGAACGATGACCGACAGTGGGGGCCGTCATGATTCAGAAGTCTGCATCAAACCAACCGAGAAATAATCAGCCAAGGAATGATCAGCCGAGGAATAACTAGCAAAGGGTGGAGAGTCCTGTAAGGAAATTCACCAAGATAAACATGACTCCTGCTCAAATCTTACCCCATCTCTTGAAGTTGAACCTGGCCATGCTAAAGGAAGCCCCTAAAAATCCTAACACTGCTTCTCCATATTACCATCCCAACGCTAGATGCGCGTATCACTCAGAAAGTCCAGGGCACGACACCAACAACAGTTGGGCCCTAAAGAATAAGATTCAAGATCTGATTGACGCAAAGGAAGTAGAATTTGAAGCTCCCGAAAAGCCGAATGTTATCTCCGCACTGATGCTTATGCATGGTCACAATGCCAATGTTATGGAAGAAAATCTGTTTGTTTTTGCTGTGGATGAATTGTCAACTCCTCTCCTAACCATCAAGTTGAATTTGTTGAAGGCTTAGGTGTTCCCAGGATGTGAGCAAGATTGCCATGCTGTACTGTCCTCCCCATTTGACTGTCCTCTTTTGAAGGAAGGAATCCAACAACTAATTGATAACAAGGAAATTTTGTTTGAGAAAGCTCTTGTCTCACCCATTCCAGTTCCAGAAGTTTCAATAATAACCATATACGCCAATTCTTCCAGGGTTCCTAAAAAACCTGTTAGGATTACATCTGCTCCTATGACTACTCCGTTGAAGATAACAATGCCCGGGCCAACCCCATACAAAACCGATAAAATGGTACCATGGAACTATGGTGGAGAAATCTACTATCATGGTGTCAAACAGATTGAACAGACCACTGAACAAGAAAGCTCTGAGGAGGATAACCCCGACATCAGTAACATTTTCGGAACAAGCAAAATTACTCGTAGTGGGAGAATCTTTTCTCAAGAGATTGCTCCTCCAACGGCAGTATTTGGAACCGCGGCCATCCCGAAGATCAGTCCTATAATTGTACCTACAAGTGTACCCGCTGACAATGACAATACAATTCCCATCCCTGCTTCCGCTAATAAAGGAAAGAATGTCCAAGAGGAGCCTGTCTTGATGAAGGCTCAGCCACTAGTCGTCCCTGAGACCTCTCAAAAAGAAATGGAGGAAATTTTGAAAATAATCAAGAAAATAGATTATAATATGGTGGAACAACTGGGGCAAACCCCCTCAAAGATCTCCATGTTTGCCCTGTTGCTTTGTTCGGAAGCTCATGCTAAAGCTTTGGTCAAGTTTTTGAAGACGGCCCACGTGCCACAAGAAACCTCCGCTGATCAGTTCCAGGAATGTGTAGCCAGCTTAACAGCTGACAACGTCCTGGGATTCTCCGATGCAGACTTGACCTCCTAAGGGAGAAAACATAATGACGCACTACATGTCTCGGTGGAGTGTATGGGAACCACCCTAGCTCATGTTTTGGTTGATATTGGGTCGTCTTTAAATGTCTTGCCGAAGAAAGCCTTGGATAGACTGGATTGTGAAGGCTTAACCCTGAAACCCAGTAACATCATTGTCAGAGCCTTTGATGGTTCTAAGAGGATGGTCCATAGAGAGGTGGACATCCCGATCAAGGTGGGTACCCAGTCGTTCAATTCAACATTCTACATGATGGACATCCGTCCTTCCTACTCTTGCATGTTGGGAAGACCCTGGATTCACCATGATGGAGCTGTCACTTCTACTCTACATCAAAAGCTCAAGTACCATATCCAGGGGAAATCATAATTGTTCATGGCAAAGAGGAATACATGATCAGTCATCTTAATTATTTCCGTTATGTAGAATTGGATGGCGAATTCATAGAAACCCCTTTCCAACACTTTGAGGAAGTTTCTCAGGAAATAGCGGCAACCAAGGCAGTGTCCTCAACTCCTGTGATTACCAGACCTACGCCTCGAATGTCGTCTCTCAAGGATGCTAGAGTAGTTGTGGAAGAAGGCGGATCCATAATCTGGGGGCAGCTTCCCGACTTTCCCTTCAAATCAGACAAATGCAGCTTGGGGTTCACTTCGGCTGGTCAGAAGGCCGTGCGCCGCTCCCGTGCCAGAGGGCCACCTGTGAAGATCAGCCACCGAGGGGTTAATGCACTAGAGTACAGTGAAGAAGAGGGTAGCTTGGAAGACTGGATTTTCCCTACTGTTGAAGGAGGACTGTGCAACTGGGAAGCAAAAGACTTTGTTTCGATTACTTTCATACCGCAGTAATTTATCTTTTCCATTTATGTTGGATCTATAATAATTCACAAACAATTCATACTTTTTCAACCGTGTGTCTTACCAGAGGCACATAGGTCCATTTGTAAGGGTTCTTATTTTCATTTCACATGTTAGTTTAATGAATCATGGATGCTTTTCATATTTAAAACCTTTTGTGCTCATTGTCTTTCTTTTTACATTTTGTTGTTTTAAAATGGCTATGTCCCTTACACACACCCACACTCACAAATGCAGGTACCTTTCCATTCCGGAACCCATGGGTAACGATACCGCTATAACCTTCAGTGACTCTGAAGATCTGATCAACCAAGCCGAATACAAAGGTGAGGAAGATTGTGAGGTGCCAGGGGAATTGGCCAGACTTCTACAGCAAAAGGAAAGAGGAATTCAGCCTCATGAAGAGCAGTTGGATACAATCAACTTGGGAACTGAGGATGACAAAAAGGAAATCAAGATAGGTGCCAACCTAGAGTCGAGTGTCAAGGAGCGCCTAATTCAGCTACTGCATGATTATGTTGAAATCTTCGCATGGTCATACGAAGACATGCCGGGACTTGATACAGACATTGTGGTACACCGTCTCCCCATAAGAGAAGACTGTCCACCAGTGAAACAAAAGGTCCTCCGCATGAGACCTGACATGTCTGAAAAGATCAAAGCAGAAGTTATGAAGCAGTTCAATGCTGGATTTCTGTTTGTTACTTCCTATCCATAATGGGTTGCTAACATTGTGCCCGTGCCTAAGAAAGACGGCAAAGTCAGAATGTGTGTGGATTACAGAGACTTAAACAGGGCCAGCCCTAAAGATGACTTTCCACTTCCGCACATCGACATCCTGGTCGACAACACAACTCAAAACAAAGTATTTTCTTTCATGGACGAATTCTCGGGCTATAACCAGATCAAAATGGCACCCGAGGACATGGAGAAAACTACTTTTGTTACACAGTGGGGTACGTTCTGCTACAAAGTGATGCCATTCGGACTGAAGAATGTCGGGGCAACCTATCAACGCGCCATGGTAGCTTTGTTTCATGACATGATACATCATGAGATAGAGGTCTACGTAGATGACATGATAGCCCGATCACAAACTGAAGAAGAACACTTTGATCATTTGCAAAAGCTGTTTGTCAGGTTGAAGGAGTACAAGCTCAGATTGAATCCAAACAAATGTACATTCGGAGTCCGGTCCAGTAAGCTCTTAGGTTTCATTGTCAGCAACAGAGGCATCGAGGTTGATCCTTCCAAAGTCAAAGCTATACAAGAAATGCCTGATCCTCGCACTGAGAAGGAGTTCAGAGGTTTCTTGGGACACCTAAACTACATTGCAAGGTTCATTTCTCACCTAACATCTATCTGTGAACCAATCTTCAAGCTATTGAAGAAAGATTAGGTAGTTAAATGGAATGATGACTGTCAAATTGCTTTTGATAAAATCAAGGAGTATTTGCTAGAACCTCCTATCTTGATGCCACCCGTCGAGGGAAGACCGCTAATCATGTATCTGACCGTCCTAGAAAATCCAATGGGGTGCGTAATGGGCCAACATGACGAGTCTGGCCGAAAAGAGCATGCCATTTATTACCTTAGCAAAAAGTTTACCGACTGTGAAACAAGATATTCACTGCTCGAGAAAACTTGTTGCGCTTTGTTATGGGCTGCTCGCCGGCTAAGCAGTATATGTTGACTCATACCACTACTGATATCTAAGATGGATCCGATCAAGTACATCTTTGAGAAGCCTGCTCTATCCAGAAGAATAACTAGATGGAAGATGATCCTAACGGAATACAATATACAGTACACGACCCAAAAAGCTATAAAGGGGAGTGTGCTAGCTGATCATCTAGCCCATCAAGCTGTCGAAGATTACCAATCCATGTGGTTCGACTTCCCTGACGAAGACATCATGACATTGGACAACATTAAAGATTTCAGACCATATGACAGACCTGAACAAGGATTCCGATGGACCCTGTACTTTGATGGGGCCTCCAATGCACTTGGAAACAGTATCGGCGCGGTACTCATTTCCCCAGAAGGTTGCCATATACCTTTCACTACTAGACTTTGCTTCAACTGTACGAACATCATGGGCGAGTATGAAGCTTGCATCTTTGGACTCAAGGCTGCCATAGACTTGGGAATCAAATCCTTAGATGTATTGGGGGACTCAACTTTGGTCATCAGTCAGATCAAAGGAGAGTGGGATACTAAACATCTAAACCTCATCCCTTACAAAGAACATGTCTTGACATTGGTACCACATTTCGAGCAGATTACCTTCGAGCACTTCCCGCGAGAAGAAAATCAGCTAGCAGATGCTCTAGCTACAATGTTATCCATGTTTAAACTTGATTGGGACAATGAGGCTCCCCAAATCTCCATTGAACGGATGGTCGAACCTGCACATTGTCACGAGATTAATACCGAAGAAGTAGTGGATCGGCCGTGGTTTCACGAAGTCAAAAGGTATCTCGAGGCTCAAGAATACCCTGAAGGAGCTTCAGTCAACGACAAAAAGTTCTTAAGGAGATTCTCGGCAAAGTTCTTCTTGAGCAATGGCATCCTATACAAGCGCAATCACGATTCTATTCTGCTCCGTTGTATGGACAAGATTGAAGTTGAAAGAATTATGGCTGAATTGCATGAAGGTACCTTCGGTACTCACTCTAGCGGGCATACGATGACTAAGAAGATTCTACAGGCAGGCTACTACTGGTCTACCATGGAAGCTGACTGCTATCAACACTCCCGCACTTGTCACAAATGTCAAATCTTTTCTGACAAGGTACATGTGCCTCCAGTTCCTCTAAATGTCTTAACAGCTCCTTGGCCATTCGCTATGTGGGGAACCAACATGATTGGAGAGATCAAGTCTACAGCATCCAATGGACACCGCTTCATTCTGGTGGCCATTGATTACTTCACCAAGTGGGTCGAAGCAGCTTCCTTCGCATCCGTTACAAAGAATGTTGTTGCCCGCTTCATCAAGCAGAACCTTATTTGCCGGTACGGTATCCTCGAAAGGATTATCACTGATAACGGTACAAACCTTAACAATACTATGATCACCGCTTTATGCGAGCAGTTCAAAATTCAACATCATAATTCATCTCCCTACCAGCCGAAGATGAATGGTGCAGTAGAAGCTGCGAACAAAAATATCAAGAAGATCGTACAAAAGATGACAGTCACCTACAAGGACTGGCATGAAATGCTACCGTTTGCTCTTCACGGGTATCGTACCACGGCACGCACATCAACTGGGGCAACACCCTATTCCTTGGTATATGGCATGGAAGTTGTTTTACCTATCGAGGTTCAGATTCCCTCCTTGAGAATCATGAAGGATGCTGGTTTGAGTGAAGATGATTAGATTCAGACCCGGCTTGATCAACTAAACTTGATTGACGAAAAGAGACTTACTATTATTTGCCATGGTCAGACGTATCAAAAGCGGATGATCAAGGCTTTCAACAAGAAAGTCAGACACCAGACATATCAAGTCGGGGATCTGGTAATCAAGCGGATCATCTCGCCGCAAAGTGATCCCAGGGGCAAATGGACTCCTACCTAAGAAGGACCATTTGTGATCAAAAACATCTTTTCTGGTGGGGCAATGATCTTAACCACCATGGACGGCAACAACTTGCCGCACCCTGCGAACACATACATAGTCAAAATATACTACGCATAAATGACCCGCTAGGTTGACACACCTAGGCAAAAAAAGGGCATCCCAGTGAATCGAAAACCCGAAAGGGCGGTTCAGGCAAAAATTAGGGATAAACAAAAAAAATTGTACACCCGGCAAGTTGAAAACCCGAAAGGGCGACTTGGGCAAAAAAGGGTTTCCCGGTGGACTGAAAACCTGAAAGGGAGGTCCAGGAAAAAGTTAGGGAATTAAAGTGTATGACTATGTCTCGTCGGATCACTTTAAGGACAATCTCTTCACAGACAAACTTTGAGCTTCTGGTCAATCCAATCATCTTCGGACGAAGCAACGGATGGAAAAGATATTCGGAGTTATGAAGGCTATAGCGGAATGGGAACCCCATGGATTTTTTACACACATAGCTATCTTTCTTTGTATAAAATTTTTCTTACTTTTATGACACCATCCTCTTACTAGGATGTTTGTCTCCTTTGTACAAAACAATTCAAAGTAAATACAAAGATATCTCTTTCAAAGTACAGAAAACAATTTGTCTTTTTCTTTTACACTTGTGTTTTTATGTGCAAAAACGTCCAATGATTCATTGATGAACATGTGTATTTGAACATAATTACTGTTTACAAATAAACAGGATGGAAAAGAACAATTACTACTAGACTGAAAGAATAGGAAAACGTCTTTAGACTATTCCAAGAGAAATCCCCTACAGTACATCATCTAGATCCTCAGCGGAGCTAAAACCTTGAATTACAGATCCCCAACGGAGTTAAATTTCAAACCCTTAATTCCCATCAGAGTTAAAACTTCAAACTCCCGATCCCCAGCGGAGCAAAAACTTTGAGTTAACAGATCCCCAGTGGAGCTGAAACCTTCATCCCCAGTCGAGTCAAGACTTCTAATCCCCAGAGGAAACTATCCAATTTCCCCAGCAAGTTATCTTGAAGCTTGGAAATCAACCAGATAACAGTTAACTTTTGTTTATCCCCAACCTAGGATAACTCCCCAGTAGAGTGGCAGACAACCCAAACTCTTGAACTTACTCTCCAGCAGTAAGCCTTCTTCCCTACAGAGTCTTCATTACTCCTCAGCATGAAGTCGCCAAGTTTTTCATGGCTCCCCAACAGAATGAAGATTCTCATTCTCATTTCCCCAGTGAAGTCGCTGAAGTTTTCATTACTCCTCAACAGAATGAAGATTCTCATTCTTAAATTCCCGCAGAAGTCATCAGAGTCTTCCTTATTCTCCATTCGAGTAAGGATTCCCTTTGTGTAACCCCCAGTAGAAGTCATCAAAGTTCTCTGGATTTCCCAAGCAGATTTCTCAAGCAGTTCAACATTGCTCACCATAGAATTTTTGTCAATACTCCAACTTCAAGACATGAAGGATCCTCACATCCCCGCAGAAGTTGTTAAAGATTTTAAATCTCCAGCAGGGTCAAGGACTTATTTTCCCCGACAACAGTCAAGGATTTTATTATCCCCAGCCGTCAAGGATTTATTTTCCTTCACAATACAGCAAATCAGCTTACATGCGCAAACATTACATTCATATATCATAAACATTGATAAAGCACATCTATTGCATCATACATTTCATACAACATGACTTTGTGTTTCAGCTAACATTTTACCCTTTTCAGGATAAGATTAATAAGCTACCATTAACAGTATGAAATCATGATACAGTACAGATACACTCCAGACAAGGAAGTCATTTTGTTGCTCATTCAGATTCAGATTTCAGATACAGTTCAGATACGCTCCAGATACGGATGCCATCCTGATACTTATTCAGATTTCAACTATCAGATACAGATTAGATACGCTCCTGACACGGAAGCCATTCTATTTCTCATTCAGATTCAACTATCAATTTCAAGTTCAGATACACTCCAGACATGGAAGTCATTTTGTCACTTGTTCAATTTCAAATTCAGATACACTCCAGACACGGAAGTCATTCTGTCACTTATTCAGATTCTAGTTCAGATACACTCCAGACGCAGATGCCATTCTGACCCTTATTCAGTTTTCAGATTCAGATCTCAGATACATTTTTAGATACGCTCCAGACGTGGATGCTATTCTATTACTCATTCAGATCCAAAACTTCACATACAGTACGGATACGCTCCAGACACGGTTGCCATTATGTCCCTTATTCTGATTCTCCCCAGCTCAGAGACGCTCCAGACACAGATGCTATTATATTGCTTATTCAGATTCAACATTCAAATACAGCTTGGATACGCTCCAGATACGGATGCTATTCCTTTGCTCATTCAGATCCAGTCTCCAGATATAGTTCAGATACGTTTCAGACGCGGATACCATTCTGATACTTATTCTTATGACTTACAACTTGCAATTCAACAAACATTCCTGGATGGCATCTTTAAGCCCATCTCCCACAAGATTCTATCACATCTCCAAATGGCATCTTTAAGCCCATTCCCTCAACTACACTTTGACAAGTGCAAATTTACGGGCACTCTAGTGTCCAATCATCTTTTACCTTCAAGTCACGAACGACAAATTCTCCAATCTAACTCTTCAGGTTCAAGTAAATTGAACAGGGGTAGCTGTTGTACCCTAAATTTTCCCTCTCATATTATCAAGATTTTCCTCACAAGACTTCTTGGACTCCAGACAGGATTAGGGTTTGCTCAACTTAAGACCTCATCTTGCACTGATGACCTGAAATTAGGGTTTGAGTTTTCACAAGGATTTTTGGAGCATCAATGCTTAATGTGACTTTCATACACCATCTTGGACCCCTAAGATTGCTTATACCAAGTTTCAAGCCCTGAATCACATTTTTGCCCAATCAATTGGACAATTGACCTAAAAATCAGCTGTATTTGGGAAAAAGTCAACCATGGCCAATTTACAGTCAAACTTAATAATTTTTGATCCACAACAACATTCTAGGCTCCTATGTACCATTTAATCAAGTTTGGACCACAAATCCTCAAGAAATTTGATCAGATCATCAAAAGGGCAAAATGGTCAAAATTAGGGTTTTGATTGAGAAAGGGCAATTTCTGATTTTTGACCTAGCCAATGACCAATTGGGTTCAAGCATGATTTCAAGGAAACAATAGAATAATATTGACCTAATCACATAGTTCAAAAGATCTCAAATGCATAGGATTGACAGATGAATTTTGCAGTCAACCGATCAAAAATCAACTGTACACTGAAAAGTCAAACTTCGACTTTTTGGTCAAAATCAAGTGCCAAGGGTCATAATTCATCAAGATAGGCCAAAATGTGAAACTTGTTGACCAAGAAACCTAAAATTGCAGATTAGGTTTTTAATTTGAAATTTTTCATAACTTAGAATTTTTCTAAGTTATAAAAATTTCTTATTTTTTCCTAACTTTCCACAACTTTTTCACCATGATGCAATTGGATTTAAAGAAAACTTCCAACATGAAAGTTGTATTCCTCCATGAAATCTACAAATTTGATTCACAAAGATTTCCAAAAAGATGTTTGGATCTCAAGTTATGATTTTGAGAATAGGGGTCCATAAACTTTTTAACTTAGTGAAATTTTGCCCTAGTTTAGGCAGATTTTTAACCTAACTTCATGGAAACTTTTCACCTAGTTCCAAGAGGTATCTCAAGTTGCATTTCAAATATGGATTGTATAGCATGTTATAAGCTTTCCAAAATGTCCAATAACTCTCCAAGATCATTTATGGTTAGGGAGAATCGAAGAAATGAAAATGGCAATTTATCACTTTTGTTCAAGGCATTTCCACAATGTTACAAGTTGTAAATCAGTTTCAAACATGCTTGCACTTGGTTTTACAGGTCCTAATCCTTTATACACTCCATAATTGAATGCTAACACATTGGATATTGGCTTTATTCTGACATATGGAGATTTTCACAAAGAATTAATCCATTTATGGCATAAAGTTCTCAATACCATTTTCATAAAGCTTGCTTTTTGCAACTTTGCATTCCTTGAGCATTGAACCTGTTTCTTTGTCACAAGCAAGGTCCACAGTTATCAGGCATGTTTACCAACTCTTATCAGCTAAGGAACTAACAAGTACAAGCTTTTGGGCATTTTCACTTCAACTTTATTCAAAAGCAAGCAAACTTGCAAAAGTCAAGTGAACTCATCCATCTGATAAAGGCAAGCCTTGGCATCATTTGAGACAACTTCAGAACATTGTAACAAGCCTAAGCACGAATTGCTAACATCTCAAACAATCCAAAACACAAAAAACCACATTTCTGCCTAAAATAGGGCAGCTTCTGCAAATCTCAAGCCAAATCAATATTGGCTCGTGCGTTTCTTGATTCAACCCTGGAAACACCTTCCATACATCACACCTAAACTGTACAGGCCCTTGTCTTGCAACTGTGTGCCATGTTTCAAGCTTCACCATTTTCATTTTGAAGGTTTGCAGGTTGACTCGTGCAGCAAGTTTCAAGCATCTACAAGGCAAGCTGAGCATTAGAGAAGCTTGAGGGAACTTCAAGGAAGCTCACAAGAACTTCAGGCCTCACTCAAAGTTCCCACATTGCCATATCCAAAATCAACTGAACAAGGTATTTTTCAAGTTTCTAACTCTCTATTTAGGCATCCTTAAGCTTAGGTTTGTGAAGCAAAAATGTAGTCTTTAACTTGCTTGAGCTGTATATATGCATACTTTCAATTTATATTAATTGAGCTAAGAGTATTTGATTGTTGAAGTTCATGAAAAAATTAGGTCATGAATTAGGGCCACTGAAATTCTCCATGGTTTCTTAGAGTTAGGTCACAAAATGGATATGGTTGGAATCGTGATTAAAAATGCTATAAGTTTCATGTTGTAAGTTTTTGATTTCATGCAAGCATGAGCAAGAACAGAATCAAGCTCAAAAACGCGCATAGGGACAGAGGACAGGGATGAAGATGATGTCTTGGGCTTTTTTGTTTCTTCTTTTCACACACCCCAATTTACTTTTGCACCCCCTTTGCATATTTTTATATTTTTTATATTTTTTATGCATATTTTATATTTCTGACTTTATTATTTTTTTGAACATTAAAAAAATCCAAAAATATTTTCTTAATTTTTTTGCATTTTATTTTATTATTTTTTTTATTATATTTTGGCATAAAAATAGTTTATTAGGTTTTATTTTCTTGAATAAACTTGTAAATAATAAAAATACTTAAATATTTTTATCTTATTATTTTATACATATTAAATATTTATTTGACATACATATTTAATTTTTAAATATTTTGTACATAATATTATTATTTTTCTTAAACAAAAAATGAATAAAATAGATATAGAACATATTTTCTATTAAATCAAAAACTAGGGTTTCCCCTTTCAAAAATAATATTATTATTTTTTCTTATTTTTAGGACTTTGATAATGTTATTTTTTCTTGTACACAAAACAATTACAAAATATTTTTTTGCATATTTACATTTTATTGCATATTTAAATAATTGTTCATTTATTTATTGTATAATAAATTCAATTGGATTGTAATAGTGAATTAGGGTTTTATTTTGTGCAAATATCCCCATTCAAAACTTGTATCCCCCTCCCATAATATTGTTGTAATAGCCTAGATTTACTTTACGCAATTTATCGCATTATATGCATGTTTAGTAAAAACTAGGGTTTGCATGATAAGACAAAATCAAACAAATAGCATGACCTAAATCCAAGACAAAAATGCATGAAAAATGAAAACACCTTGCACACAAGCATCCCTAGGGTTTCACCCACTTGGTTGCCTAATTTAAATGGCCATGGTATGCATGCTAGGTATCTTGGCAAAACAAAACAAAACAAAAGATCATAGTCCCTCGATGACGCTATCTTGGTTGCCTAAAACAAATGATCTTAGTCCCTCAAAACTTGCTAAAGATACTTGGCAATATTGTTATCATGGCCATACGATGACCCACACCACTCCCGTTTAACATCCAAAGATAGGGTTGACTACTAAAACAATAGTAGGTCAACAATGTCAAAGGAATGAAAATGTACAAGAAAGACTTTTAAGTAAGTAGATGCTTCTAGTTACTTGATCAAATTTGCAAACAATCCTTGTTATTTTTAAACACACACACATTTAAAAACATTTCCAAACAACTTTCAAAACATTGAAACATTTTTCAAAAGACAAACATCTTTGTATACATTCTTACGAACGAGAATCATTACAAAGATTGCATAAACGAAGGCCTCTTTTCAAAATACTTTCAAAACCACACAAAGCACCATTTCAAACAATTGTAAAGCAAAAGCAAGTGATCTAAAACAAGTAACTAAGAGCCCATGGAAAACCATGGATGAAAAGGGTGCTAGCACCTTCCCTTTTCATAATCTACCCCCCGAACCCAAAAACAATCTCAAAGGTCTTTCCTGTGCTTTTTTACCTTTCCTTTTGGATAAAATAAAAGTCGGTGGCGACTCTTGCTAAACCGCAACATTTGCAAACACAAACGCAAAACCTCAAGTCAGTTCTCCCACCACATCACATTGGCCTTTTAGGATGTAGTGAGATGACTGGATTTGGTGCAGTCCGAAGTTGGTAGATACTCGATACTACACTCATTGAGGGTTGGTTCCTTGGAATATTTTGGTCGCTAGTAAAGAGGCTGAATTGAAACAATGAACAAGGAAACAATCCAGTGATATTGAGCTCCTTAGAACTCGGTTACTATTTCTAGGACAGGTTGAACCAACTAACTTCAAGAGGGTACTTACCTATGAAACCCCATGCAAGCCTAAACTAGGAACTTGTGTGATTTTCTTGTACATATATACTTGTGCATAACATCATGAACATCATGAAGCATCATATGCATCCACTAACCATTTCAAGGATTTTGGAATTTCATCTTTGTTCCTGTTTTGTAGGTTATGGATTCACTTCGCAGGAAAACTATCCAAGTCAACCTTGTAAGAATTCCTCCACAACTCAAGGAGCTAGCTTCAAGGATTCCTGAGAATTCTCCATTCACCGAGAGACATGGTCGTCTACTCAACTTAGTCACTTCCAACACAGAGGAAGACATGATGAAAGTTCTCTTCCAGTCCTTTGACTCTTTGCATCGTTGCTTCACATTTCCTGACTACCAACTTGTGTCCACTTTGGAGGAATTTTCTCAACTCTTGAGGATTCCTATTCTCAATCAACTACCCTTCAACGGTACGGAAAGGGATCTAAAACCAGAAGAGATTGCTCAAGCCTTACACTTCCACTCCTCGGATGTCACAACACATTGGGAAACTAAAAGTGGTGTCAAAGGCTTCTTGTCAAAGTTTCTGTTTGAGAAGGCCCAAAGTTGTTGGAACTCTCTAGACTTACAAGCTTTTGAGGAGATTGTAGCTCTTCTCATCTATGGGATGGTCTTGTTCCCAAATCCTGACCAACTTATAGATGTAAGTGCTGTCAAAATCTTCATGACTCACAACTCGGTGCCTACATTGCTTGGGGATATCCTCCACTCTCTTCACACTCGTACAATGAGGAAAAGAGGTGTTCTCATGTGTTGCACTCCTCTCCTAGCAAGATGGTTTATTTCTCATCTTCCCCAATCAGTTTTTAAGAATGAGCAAGGTTTGAGGTGGTCACAACGGTTGATGACTCTTACACATTCAGACATTCATTGGTGTTCTCGATCCAAAGAGAATGTTATCATCATTGACCGTTAAGGGGAATTTCCTAATGTCCCTCTACTTGGAATTAGGGGAGGCATCACCTACAACCCTTGCTTATCTCTAAGACAGTTTGGGTATGCCCAAAGGGATGGCCCACATGATATGCTGATTCAAGGATTGGTTTTCTACTACGACAACGACGACCAAGGACTCCATCAGAGATTCATCCGAGCTTGGAGAATGCCAAACAAGGTAGACAGTAAGACCCTGGAACACAAGAATTCCACCCCTCTTAAGCCTTACCTCAAGTGGGTACGGACCCGCGCCTAAAGTCTTATGATGCCTTACCCCTCCATTCTCCCAGTGATTATAGAGCCTGTTATGGAAGGAGGGGTTCCATACACCCTCCTACATCCTGACATGCCAACATCACTCGAATATTTACAAAGGAGTTGGATACAGCTCAAGGGAGAGCGTGATACTTTCGAAGCCCAATTCTACGCAAGCGAGAAGAAGGTTTTGGAACTCACTCGGCTACTTCATGAAGAGCAGACTCCTAACACCTACATTACACCAAAGAGGATGTGCAACATCTTTTTACCTTAGAATTTTGTATTATTTTGCCCAAGGGGCATTGATGTACTAACAAATTCTATCTTATTAATATTACATGTGTTTCTTTTTTGTTTAAAACAAATTTTAATTTCTAAATCCTTGAAAGCATTACATGAATACATATCATTCATCATATGCATAAACAGGTCTTCACACCAAGTTTCCTCATCTCTCTGCTGTTTATTTCAGCAAGATGGATATTGAACAAACGGTCAAAGATTTGCAAGCTCAGAATTCACAATTTCAACAGTTACTTCTAACCTTGGCCAAGGGACAGGAGGAGATCAAGACTCTGCTAGAGAAAGAGAAAGAGAAAAAGAAGAAGAAGCGAGCCGGTGTGGTTATCATGGGCAGAAGGTTTGAAGGACAAGCCAGACGGACCTTGGAATTTCCATCAACATCTGAAGAGGGTGAAGGAAAAGGAAAAGGAACAGCAGTGCCATCAGATTCTGAAGCAGAGGAAGAGGAAGAAGAGGACTACTCTGAACAGTAATACCCTCCGGCTGATGACAAATACAAAAACTAGGAAGAACGTCTAGCTGCTATGGAGATACAGAGAGTATCGGGGCTGGATTTTGAGGAGTTAGGGTTGGTTTCTTGAATTGTAATCCCTCCTAAGTTTAAAGTGCCACTGTTTGCTAAGTATGATGGGGTGTCTTGTCCCAAAATGCACCTCATATCCTATGTCAGGAAGATTCAACCACATTCTTCTGACAAAGATTTGTGGGTCCACTTTTTCCAGGACAGTTTATTAGGAACGCAACTTGATTGGTTCTACCAGTTGGAGAGAGCAGATGTGCATAATTGGGAAGACTTGGCAGCAGCCTTCTATAAATAGTATCAATACAATGCCGACTTGGCGCCAACCCGTACTCAGCTACAGAGTATGGTTATGGCTACCAATGAGGGCTTCAAAGACTACGCCCAAAAGTGGAGAGATTTAGCCGGAAGGGTACAACCACCTTTAATCACCTGATTGGAAGCTCCTCTGCAGGTTTCACTGAATTGATTTTAACTGGCGAAAGAGTGGAAGCCGGTATTAGAAGCGGGAAAATTCAGAAAGATGTGTCTACCTCTGCCGTTGCAAAAAAGCCCTTTCACGGGAAGAAAGGAAGTGTCTGTTGTCTATGCACAGAGGAATCAAGGAAGAACCGAGCACCGACCAATGGTGGGGGTTGTTATGATTCAAAAGTCTACATCATACCAGCCAAGAAACAACCAGCCGAGAAATGACCAACCGAGAAATAATCAGCAAAGGGTGGAAAGGCCTGTAAGGCAATTCACCAAGATAAACATGACTCCAACTCAAGTCCTACCACATCTCTTGAAGTTGAACCTGGCCATGCTAAAGGAGGCCCCTAAAAATCCTAACACTACTTCTCCCCATTACCATTTAAACGCCAGATGCGCTTACCATTCCGAAAGTCCAGGGCACAACACCAACAACTGTTGGGCCCTGAAGAACAAGATTCAAGATCTAATTGACGCAAAGGAAGTTGAATTTGAAGCTCCTGAGAAACCGAATGTTGCTTCAATGCCTAGGCATGGACACAGTGCCAATGCTGTGGAAGAAGATCTGTTTGTTTCTACTGTGGATGAGCTGTTAACTCCTCTCCTAACCATCAAGTTGAATTTGTTGAAAGTTGGGGTGTTCCCAGGATGTGACCAAGATTGCCATACTTGCCTGTTATTGTACCCCAAAATTTGTCCTCCGATATTCTTCAAGATTTGCCAAGATCAAGGTTCAAAATCTCCCAAGGGTTGCACAGTCCAATTGCCTCCTAACACAGTCAAAATTAGGGTTTTGGTTCCCACAAAGAAATTGAAGTTTCCAAGGGTCCAATCAAGTCCCACATGCCTATAAACATTTTCAAGCATCCGTATATCAAGTTTCAAGACTCACAGCATCAAATTGCACAGTCAAAAATCCTAATTGCTCCACAGTCAACTGCAGGGGCAAAATGGTCATTTGACAGTTAAAAGTCAAATTTTTTGGTCAACATCTTATTTTGAAGCCACAAACATCATTTTATCAATTCTTGATCATGATTCTCAAAGCATGACTCAAAAAGTCTCAAGATGCAAAAGTTTTTATTTTTGGACAGCTGAAAAAGTCAACTGCAAATTGACCAAGGCATAACTTCCTCATGGTTTATCATAAAAATCCCATCCAAAGCTCATTTTGAAGAGGATGACATTTCCTACAACTCATCTTCATACTTCAAGTCCAAGAAATTCTCTCACAAAAAGTTATCAATTTCAACATTATAGGTCATTTTCAAAAGTCAACAAAAGGGCACTTTAAGTCAAAGACCATAACTTGAGATTGGTAAATCAAAATGACATGGGACCAAAGGCATTGGTTAGAGGACTTCAAGACCTTTCCAAAATGTCCAAGAACATGATCATAGCTTCAAAATTGAGCAAGATATGCCTTGTAGAAGTTGGGAAATTTTTAGGAATTTTGAAAAGTCAACTTTGCACAAAAGACTTCAAAATTGCTAATGGGCCACAAATTCTTCCATGAATCATTACCCAAAGGCTATGCACGACCAATTAAGCTCAAAGGGAGTTATTTTCTTATTTTTGATTAATTATTTGAATTTTTATTATCATTAATTCATTTAATTAAATTTAAATATAAGAAAAATACCAAATCATGTTTTTTAAATCTTTTTATGCAGCAAATATCTTCCACACATGTAAGAGATTTCGTGCATCAATTAACAAGGCAATATCTTCCACAATTGGCAAGGATTGGCATGAAAAAAGATTGGAAAAGATATGAACAAAATCAAAGATTGAAATCATTAATTCAATGGATTATGGGCTTGTTTTTTGACCTAATTCCATTCACCTACAAAGGCATAACATAACCTAATGCTCAGGGGGACGAAAAACTGCTCAAAACCATAGAACCAAATTGCAACTTTTGACAAAAAAGGTGAAAACTGAAAACATAGTTACAAGGCGTTTCAAAGCACAACAAGCCTTCCAATACATTCCTGACATTGCTAGGAACGTGTTGCAATCAAGAACCAATCTCCAGACCTCAAGAATTGGTAGGACAAAGTCTCACTTTTCATAAATGTGTTCATTATCGTGTTTTAATTTTCAAGCATTGTTCATGTGTTTTGTTAATTGATTTACACTAATATTGATATTCTGAAGCTATTGGTAGCATTTGATTGAACCAACGACGCTTGTATCCAAATATGCCATTAAAGGATATTAGGTTTTCAGAGCTCCAAATTTAGGGGTTTACACATATGGCAAAATCAGACCACCAAACCTATGCCAATGGATTCGTGACCTCAAGACGAAATCAACCAATACCTCGCGCCCTTTTTATATTTGTCCATGTGCTATTCGCTATTTTTGTAGGGTTGTATTTAGTGGGGGTTTAAAACCCCCGCTATCTGTTTTATAATTACAGGGAAAATAAGGAAGAAGATGAACGTGGCCTGTGATGATTGGAGCGTTTGAAATATGGCGCGCTTTTGTTCGTTTCATATCATTAGCGTGCTTTTCTTTTATATTATTCATGCTCCATTATATTAACAAAGAAACGCGTTGGTTCAGTTGGTGGCTGAGGTGTCCTGCAGGTACTGGGACCTGGGTTCGATTCCCAGGTCCCCTCTCATATTTCATAATTTTTTCCTTAACATGTTTCCATGCAGCGTCCATCACAAGGCCCACCATGCACACTCATACGCTAGCCTGACAAGTGGCTTCAAGACTAATCTGAAGGCCAGAACGTGCAGTCCATGGTACACGCCAGTCAATGCACATACACACGCGCTAGAAAGTCAACGAAGGCCTTGGAATCTGATGGGCCAAATTGCTTCACAAAAACCTCCTGAATGGGCCTGATACCCCCCATGGTTTGCATTGTTTTTTATTTCTATTTGATTTTCTTTTAATTCTTTTAATGTTTTAATTATTTCTTTAATTTCCTAAAATAATTTTCATAATAAAAATAAAATACAGAAAAATCAAAAAATGTTTATTGTTATTAATATTAATTTCACCATTATATTTTTGTAAATAAACTTTAACAATTAATTTAGTTAATTTAGGTTTCAATTTCAACATTTTTCTTAATAAATTAAAATAGGTAGAATTAGGGTTTTGATATTTTTTTCACCTTTTCTTTTTAATAAACAATCTTCTCTCATTATTATTATTATTAATTATCAAATATTTTTTTGTAAATACACATGTAATTAATTAATTAGTGTAAATTAGGTTAAACTTGAATATTTTCATTAAATAATTAAAAACAACCTAGAATTAGGGTTTCTTTAATTTTAATTTTAACTCTCTTTATTTCATAAATACAAAACATAAAAAACATTTCTTTCCTTTTATTAAATAATTAATTAGCTTTTAATTCAATTTAATTTCAAAAGGGTCCAACGCCCTCGAACATTCTATTTTTATTCTTTTCGCACGTTATTTTATTTTCTTTGTGAATATTATGTAACTGTTCAAGCCATGTAATAGTAATTAGGTTTTTTTACTTTCCGCATCTTTTATTAAAACGGGTCTTTGTTAATTTGGCGATGTATAGACCCGCGCCTTGTAATAGCGTAGGATTTTACTTTCCGCATTTAAATTTCTGCACTTTTAAACTATAATTGCATGAAAGAATGTATGGCCTAAATTAAAAACAAGCGTAGATCACCATGATACATGTACAAGATAAAACATAACATGAAAATAACACACAAATTCACACACCACTCTTAGGGTACGCCTCACTGTTGCCTCACCTTCGAAACGTGGTCGTCGAGTATAGGACGTTTTAGTAAGTCCTTATGTCCATGACATGATCCAGTTGCCTCGAAACGGTTGCCTCAGAATTAAAAAGGATCAATGGCATAAGGGTAGCTTCTAAGGTGTCCTACTGTTGCTCTGGTGACCACACTGTCCCTAACACTCGAATTGACCCGAACACCTCCAACGGTGGTGCTACCTACCTCTCAATGGTGGGATGGCACTACCTTAAGGACATTTGCACAGCCTAATTCCTTAGGGTAGGTAGATGACTCATGGATACTTGCTCTATTAAAAAACAAATCAAAAACTCTTTTTACACCGACACTTTCAAAAAGCTTTCAAAACAATTTTTCAAACACTCTTGAGGACTGATACAAGAGTCGATCTGAAATCTTTAAACAAAACTTTTTCAAACCCACTCACATTTGAAAAGCAAACAAACATTTTGAAAACACAATGAGCAAGTATCTAAGAGCCCATGGATAACCATGGATAGAAAGGGTGCTAACACCTTCCCTTTCTATAAATCTACCTCCCGAACCGAGAAACCATCTCATAAGGAATTTTGCTGTGCTTTTGTCCTGTCCATGTTGGAGAAAATAAAAGACGGTTGCGACTCTTGCTTCCGCGACATTTCGTGAACCAGCGTTAAACAGTCAGTTCCAGATCCACCGATCACAGAACTGGCGACTCTGCTGGGGACTATTATAAAGTGAGGTGTACCTTAGGACTAAGATCACTTGTGTTTTCAATTGTTGTACTTGTTTGCTTTATTATTGTGGGCTGCATCGGAGTTACATAGATCCTAACCCGGATCTGGGGATACCCTGTTAGGTAGCATAAGTTGTGAGGGACATGTCCGGCGTAGACCGACATGGGTGAAGCAGTGGCTACGTTGGTGTGGCACCTTGGTCTATACTGATATCCCTTGTGTCGTAACGAGGAGAATATGGGTCTTCTGAGGAGTCATTAAGCACCAACCGACCTTAGAACCTTAAATGACCCAACTTGGCCAATAGAACACTAGCAGTATGCTACACCCATTGAGGCTAAACTCTCGTGATGGTTCCGGCCGCAAGAAAAGATTGCGATGCTGGAGTTATGACCGATTGAGGGTAGTCGATGATATTGGGATCCTCTAAGAACCCGGTTACTTCTGATAGGACAGGTCTTAACCAACAAACTGAAAGAGGGTAATACCTAGACCCCATGCTGGCCTAAACTCTAAGGGCTTGTCTTGTGTGACTTGTGTGCCTTATCATGTTTGCCTTTGTGAATATTTGTGGTGTGCTTTATCATAATATCATGCCATCATAAACATTGCATGCATCCTGCATAAGGACTGGCCATTTCAAAGACAAGAGGGTTTCACCTTTGCTCTGTTTTGTAGGACATCATGATGCATATGCGAAGGAACACTATCCAGTTCAACTTTGTTCACCCACCTGAGTTGCTTGAAGAATTGGTTAACAGAATTCCAAATACTACTTCCTTCATCCAGAGGCATGGTTCTCTTCTCAGTTTAGTCACGGCAAAGTGGGACCAACAACTGATGAGTGTCCTGACCCAGTTTTATGACCCTCTGTACCAGTGCTTCACCTTTCAAGACTTCCAGCTGGTCCCTACCCTGGAAGAGTTCTCTGATTTTCTTGGTATCCCTATCTTGGATCAAACTCCCTATACTGGTTGGGAAAAGACTCTTAGGCTTGAGGAGATTGCTGCAGCTCTTCCCTTGACCCACAAGGAGGTAATGGACAACTGGGTGACTAGAAGCAAAGTTAAGGGTTTCTTGGCCAAGTTTCTGATTGGTAAGGCTAACAGTTTCTGGAATGACCTGGACTTTAGGGCATATGAAGACATTCTGGCTCTCTTAATCTATGGTCTAATCTTGTTTCCTAATCCTGATAACTTCATTAATGTCACTGCCATAAGGATCTTCATGTCTCGGAACCCTGTGCCCACTCTCTTGGGTGATATCCTGCAACAACTCTATGCTCGTACTGCCCGAAGACGAGGAACTCTGTGGTGTTGCATTCCTTTGTTAGTGAGGTGGTTTATTTCGCACCTCCCTAAGTTCGTGCTGAAGAACAAAGAAGGAAGAGGCTGGGCTCATAGGTTAATGTCTCTCATTGATAATGACATCATTTGGACTTTCAGGGGTTTGGATGAGGTAGTTGTTATTGATCGTTGCGGAGAATATCCTAATGTTCCTCTGATTGGTACCCAAGGAGGAATCTCTTATAATCCATGTCTAGCTCTCCGTCAATTTGGAAGAGCCATAAGAGCAGGGCCTCATGAGATGTTGGTGCCTCACATCAGTTTTGAGTTTCAGGTAAACAGTGACGAGTTGCGTCGTAGGTTCATCAAGGCTTAGGACAAGATTCACAAAGCTGACCCACAAGAGTTGGGAGCAAAGACTTCTCTACCTATGGAAGCCTACTACAAATGGGTCCGCATCCGTGCTCAGAAGTTAGGTATGCCGTATGAAGCTGTCAGACCCGTCACTCTTGAATATCCTGATAGAGATGGGGTTCCTCCAACTGTTCTCCCTCCTCAGATACCTACTGATATTGATACACTAAAGAGATCTTGGGCGCAACTGCGGGAAGAACGGGATTCTTATCGAGAAAAGTTCAACGAGCAGGAATTGAAGATCCAGAAGCTGACAAAGCAATTGGAGAACGAGCGAGCCTTGAATGACTACATCCGTACTGAGAAGAGGAGACAATGGGATCACTGATGAGCTTTGAATTTTCTTTTACAGCTTTTATTTGCCTTTTCAGTATTTCCACTTTATGTAATGCCTAAGGGCAGTCTGTTGAACAATCTAAATTTCAAAGTTGAATATAATGAAGTGTGTTCTTTTTTGTTTACAAAGTTGATTCCCGATTGTCTTTGAAAACATAAATCATACGCATTCCATTCATCATGTGCATAGCAGGTACTCTTCTTTTCAGGTTGCTTAATGTTCTTCGCTGTTTATTTCAGCATCATGAACCCTGAATCATCTACCGAGCAGTCCATCAAGGCCCTCCAGGCCCAGAATGCCCAATTCCAAGAGATGATCATGAGTTTGGCCCAAGGTCAGGAGGAGTTGAAGGCTCTGCTGGTTAAGAAGAAGAAGAAGAAGAAGAGAACTGTTCTATTCAACACTGGCCGGAGGTTTGGTAACACACTGCAGAATGAGGTTGATCAAGCTGGTTCTTCTGTTGGAAAAGGCAGTCCTCAGGGGGGAAGGGTTCCTAGTCCGGTGGTCTCTGACAACGAGACTAATTTTAATGAGGAGCAGTATCCTCCAGCTGAAGACAGGTACAAGCAGTTGGAAGACCGTCTGAATGCCATGGAAATTCAACAAGTGCCTGGTTTGGATTTCGGAGACTTGGGTCTATCTTCTGGTGTGGTCATCCCACACAAGTTCAAAGCACCATCTTTTGCAAAGTATGACTGGGTGTCCTGCCCTAAGCTACATCTCAGATCTTATGTGCGGAAGATTCAGCCGTATACTGTGGACAAGAACTTGTGGATCCACTTCCTCCAGGAGAGTCTTTCAGGGACTCATCTCGAATGGTTCTATCAGCTGGATGGAACCAAGGTTCGTAACTGGGAGGAGTTGGCTACTACTTTTTACAAGCAGTATCAGTATAATGCCGACCTCGCTCCTACACGTACCCAACTCCAGGGTATGTCGCTAGGATCGGGAGAAGGTTTTAAAGAGTATGCGCAGAAGTGGAGGGACCTGGATGGCAGGGTGCAGCCACCATTAACCGACCGTGAGTTAGTGGACATGTTCTTGGGGACCCTATCCGGGCCGTTCTTCAATCATCTTATTGGCAATTCATCTGCAGGGTTCACAGATCTCATTCTAACTGGGGAAAGGATAGAGGCTGGTATGAAATCAGGGAAAATTCAGAAAGGTGCGTCCTCAAGTTCTGAGAAGAAACCTTTTAAAAAGGAGGCCAGTGTTGTGTATGGGCCTAGAAGGCAGAATAAACCAGAACGTCGCCAAGCTGTCAACACGGTGGTTATTGCAAAGCCTGCTGCCGCTCCTCGGCAACCCAACCAACCAAGGGGTGAGAGACCCAGAAGAGAATACACTCGGCTGAGTATGACTTTGTCACAGATCTTGCCGTAACTATTGTCGACCAACTTGGTGACCGTCAGAGAGGCTCCGAAGGTAGTGAACACGATCTCTCCGAAGTATAATCCCAATGCCCGATGTGCTTATCACTCTGATAGCCCGGGGCATTCTACTGATGATTGTTGGGCCCTAAGGAATAAGGTGCAGGACCTTATTGATACGAAGGAAATACAATTTGAGGCGCCCGAAAGGCCAAATGTTGTGACTGCTCCTATGCCCCAGCATGGAGTAAATGCTATTGAGGAAGACTTGTATGCCGTTTCCGTGGATGATGTTGCTACCCCTCTATTGACTGTTAAGAGGAACCTGTTGCTGGCCGGTTTATTTCCGGGTTGTAGCAAGGGTTGCCTTTTGTGTGCCGTTTCCCCTGCTGGTTATCCGTTGTTGAAGTCAGGTATCCAAAGCCTGATGGATAGCAAAGAAATTTTATTCAAGAAGACCGTTGTTCCTTTTGTTCCCGCTGAAGAAGTATCTGTCGTCACAATTTTCAACAATCCTACCAAGGCTCCCCCGAGGAAGCCAGTCAAAATCTTGTCTGTTGCACCTATAACCATTACTGTTCCGGGGCCAATCCCCTACAAGTCTGATAAGGCTGTCCCATGGCACTATGGGGCAGATGTGTATATGCTTGGAGTGAAGCAGGAGTTCAACACTAGTACAAGTATCAGCAACATCACCGGTCCAGCTAAAGTTACCCGCAGTGGCAGGCTCTTCTCGCCTGACATTGCACCACCAGTTATTCGAAGACCTCTCATAATTACGCCTGCAAGTGCGCCTGTTTCTACTTCTGATCCAGTTTCTACCCCTGCTGCCGAGTCATCTGACACTCGGGGCAAAGGGATTGATGATGTGCCTGCCCGGATGGAGGCACCAAAGACTGTCAATGTTGAAGCCTCCCAGCAAGAGATGGAGGAAATTCTTAAGATAATCAAGAAGAGCGACTTCAACGTCGTTGAACAGCTGGGGCATACCCCCTCCAAGATCTCTATGCTATCATTGTTGCTGTGCTCAGAGGCCCATGACAAGGCCCTGATTTCATTTCTGAAGACGACCCACGTGCCACAAGAGACATCTGCGGATCAATTCACTGACTGTGTGGCCAATTTGACAGCTGACAATGGTTTGGGTTTTTCAGATGCTGATCTTACCGCCAAGGGAAAGAACCACAATGATGCCCTGCATGTCTCCATTGAATGCATGGGCACTACTCTCGCACACGTGTTGGTGGACACCGGTTCTTCCCTGAATGTATTACCCAAGAAGGCCTTAGACCGGTTGGATTGTGAGGGCCTGGAGTTGAAACCTAGTAACATCATTGTTCGAGCCTTTGACGGATCGAAGAGGATGGTTCATGGTGAGGTAGACATTCCTATTCGTGTGGGTTCTCAAGTCTTCGATTCAACTTTCTATGTGATGGATATCCGTCCATCTTATTCCTGTTTGTTGGGTCGACCTTGGATTCACAAAGCTGGGGCAGTGACCTCCACTCTACACCAGAAGCTCAAATACCCTGTCAGAGGGAAGATTGTTACAGTGCAGGGGGAGGAAGAATACATGGTTAGTCATCTGAACTCGTTCCGGTATATTGAGATGGACGGGTAGTTTATTGAAACCCCCTTTCAACATTTTGAAGAGGTACCTCCAACATTGGCGTCAGCTGAGACGATAATTGAAGAAGACTTTCCTTTGAAGATGGCTTCCTTAAAGGACGCCCGGGCTGTAATTGAGAAAGGTGAATGTGCTAACTGGGGCAGGCTCCCTGATTTTACTCCTAAAACTGACAAGTTTGGACTGGGTTTTACTGCAGAGGCTCAAAGGGCTGTACGCAAAGCTAGGATCGGAAGACCTCCCGTTTTCATCACCAATCCGGGAGTGAATGCTATTGAAGGCGATGTGGAGGAATTAGAGTTTGATAGCTGGATCTACCCGACGACCGATGGTGGAATGACTAATTGGACTGCAAAAGATCACATACCTGTTACTTTTGTTACGCAGTAATGAATTCCTTTGTTTTTTTATTTATTTGTAATGAACAATAAACTGAAACTTTATGGCCCGGTGTCTTACCCGGGGCACCGTGGCTTCATTTGTGAGGGCTTATTACTTGTCATTTCCATATATCATGAATAAAGACATTGGACGTTTTTCGCATTTCAAATCTTGTGCTCCCTTTCTTTCTTTCTTATATATTGCAAATCAGCTATATTTACACACACTCACTCATACAGGTTTCAATCCACTCTGGATCTCACTGGTAACGACTCTGCTACTGCCAGTTATAACTTCGAAAATTCGATCAACTTAGCCGAAGACGAAGGTGAAGATAATTGCGAAGTGCCCGGTGAGCTTGCAAGACTGTTACTCCAGGAAGAGAGGGCCATTCAGCCACATGAAGAGCCAGTGGAAATAGTGAATCTGGGTACTGAGACAGATAGAAAGGAAGTTAAGATTGGCGCCAATCTGGAGCTCAGCGTAAAACAACGGTTGATTCAGATGTTACATGATTATGTGGAAATCTTCGCCTGGTCCTACGAAAACATGCCCGGTTTGGATACTGACATTGTGGTCCATCACTTGCCTACCAAGGAAGACTGCCCTCCGGTAAAACAAAAAGTTTGCCGTATGCGTCCAGAGATGTCCGAGAAGATCAAAGTTGAGGTTATGAAGCAATTTGATGTCGGGTTTCTAGCAGTGACTTCTTACCCTCAGTGGGTTGCCAATGTGGTGCCGGTACCGAAGAAAGATGGTAAGGTCAGAATGTGTGTTGATTACAGGGATCTGAACAGGGCCAGCCCCAAGGATGACTTCCCCTACCTCACATTGACGTCCTGGTTGACAATACTGCTCAGCACAAAGTGTTCTCCTTCATGGATGGTTTTTCAGGTTATAATCAAATCAAGATGGCTCCTGAAGATATGGAAAAGACTACCTTTGTTACTCAGTGGGGCACCTTCTGCTACAAGGTCATGCCATTCGGGTTGAAAAATGCTGGGGCAACCTACCAACGTGCCATGGTTGCTTTATTTCATGACATGATCCATCATGAGATAGAAGTGTATGTCAATGATATGATTGCAAGGTCCCAAACTGAGGAGGAACACCTTGACCATCTGCAAAAGCTGTTTGACCGTCTGAAATTGTACAAGCTGAGGTTGAACCCGAACAAGTGCACCTTTGGGGTAAGATCTGGAAAGCTGCTAGGCTTCGTCGTGAGCGACAAGGGTATTCAAGTGGACCCGGCCAAGGTTAAAGCCATTCAAGAGATTCCAATTCCTAAGACAGAGAAAGAAGTCAGAGGCTTTCTAGGACATCTGAATTACATTGCCCGATTCATCTCGCACCTAACTGCTACTTGTGAACCAATCTTCAAGCTGCTGAAGAAAGATCAGGTAGTACGTTGGAATGATGAATGTCAGGCCGCTTTTGACAGAATCAAAGAGTATCTCCAAGAACCACCCATCCTTATGCCACCGGTTGAAGGGAGACCTTTGATACTATACCTGACAGTACTTGACAGCTCAATGGGGTGTGTGCTGGGGCAGTATGACGAGTCTGGACGAAAAGAGCACGCCATTTATTACCTTAGCAAAAAGTTTACCGACTGTGAGACTCGATACTCACTGCTCGAGAAAACTTGTTGTGCTTTGGTATGGGCTGCTCTCCGGCTGAGACAGTATATGCTGACTCACACTACTCTATTGATTTCAAAGATGGATCCAATAAAGTACATATTCGAAAAGCCTGCTCTGTTTGGAAGAATAGCAAGATGGCAAATGATCTTGACAGAATACGACATCCAGTACACGACTCAGAAAGCTATCAAAGGAAGTGTATTGGCAGACCACTTGGCACACCAGGCAGTAGACGACTACCAGTCCATGAACTTTGAGTTTCCAGACGAGAGCATCATGATAGTGACTGATTGTGAAGTACCTGGACCGGATGAAGGACCTGAGGAAGGATCCCGATGGTCTATGCACTTTGACGGAGCCTCCAACGCTTTGGGTAACGGTATCGGTGCTGTGATCATATCCCCTCAAGGCACTCATACTCCACTCACTGCCCGGCTATGTTTCAACTGCACCAACAACATGGCGGAGTATGAGGCATGCATCATGGGTCTTCAAGCTGCGATTGACTTAAGGATCAAGTTTCTGAGTGTCTTCGGAGATTCCGCTCTCGTGATCAATCAGATCAAAGGAGAGTGGGATACGAAACATCCGAATCTTATTCCTTACAAAGAATGTGTGTTGACATTGATCCCCCATTTCACAGAGATAACTTTTGAACATTTCCCAAGAGAGGAGAATCAGTTGGAGGACGCGTTAGCTACGATGTCTTCCATGTTCAAAGTCAAATGGGACAATGAGGCTCCCCGGATCATTATTTGGAAACTGGACGAACCTGCATACTGTTGTGATCTTGAGGCTGAGGTGGTAACTGAAAAACCCTGGTATCATGAGGTGAAGAGGTATCTGGAAGCCCAGGAATACCCTGAAGGTGCATCTGTCAACGACAAGAAGTTTCTGAGAAGGTTCACTGCAAAGTTCTTCCTCAGCAACGGCATTCTATACAAGCGAAACCATGATTCGACCCTACTGCGTTGTGTGGATAAGACTGAAGTAGAAAGGATCGTGGCAGAGCTACATGAAGGTACCTTCGGAACGCATTCCAATGGACATACCATGGCAAAGAAAATCCTTCGGGCAGGATATTTCTGGTCCACAATAGAAGCCGACTGCTACCAACATTCTCGGACATGTCATAAATGCCAGATATATGCAGATAAGGTGCACGTTCCTCCAGTTCCTCTGAATGTCCTGACTGCACCTTGGACTTTTGCAATGTGGGGCATTGATATGATCGGCGAGATTAAACCTACGGCATCCAACGGGCATCGCTTCATCCTGGTGGCGATTGATTACTTTACAAAGTGGGTTGAAGCAGCTTCTTATGTTATAGTAACCAAGAATGTCGTGGCACGGTTCATTCGACACAATCTGATCTGTCGATACGGCGTCCCAGAAAGGATCATTACGGACAACGGTACTAATCTTAATAACAAGATGATCACTGAGCTCTGCGAGCAATTCAAGATACAACACCACAACTCTTCTCCTTACCGGCCGAAGATGAATGGGGCTGTAGAAGCAGCGAATAAGAATATTAAAAAGATTGTGCAGAAGATGACAGTGACCTATAAAGATTGGCACGAGATGTTACTGTTTGCTCTTCATGGGTATCGTACCTCAGCAAGGACGTCAACCGGGGCAACTCCTTTTTCCTTGGTCTATGGCATGGAGGCAGTCTTGCCGATTGAAGTCCAGATACCCTCTCTCCGGATAATGAAAGATGCAGATCTGAGCAAAGATGACTGGATTCAGACACGACTTGATCAGTTAAACCTAATTGACGAAAAGAGACTCACTGCTATTTGTCATGGTCAAACGTACCAAAAACGGATGATCATGGCATTTAACAAGAAGGCCAGACCTCAAGAGTATCAAGTTGAGGACCTGGTAATCAAGCGCATCATCCTTCCTCAGAGTGATCCCAGGGGCAAATGGACCCCTACGTATGAAGGGCCATTTGTGGTTAAACATGTGTTCTCAGGAGGAGCAATGATTCTAACCACTATGGATGGTGACGACCTTCCTCACCCCGCTAATGCAGACATAGTAAAAAAATACTACGCATGATAAAAGACCCGCTAGGTTGACATACCTAGGCAAAAATTAGGGCTTCCCAGCGAACCAAAAGGGTTCGGGCAAAATGAGGGATGAAATAAAAAAAATCTGTACCCCCGGCAAGTCGAAAACCTGAAAAGGCGGCTTGGGCAAAAATGGGTATCCCGGTGGACTGAAAACCCGAAAGGGCGGTCCAGGCAAAAGTTAGGGATTAAAGTGTAATACTATGTCTCATTGGATCACTTTGCATCCAGAATCCGGTATCAACTATCAAGTTCAAACGACATCGATCAATCAACTTCATCGTCAACTGAGCAGCAAAGTGATGAGACGCTCGAAGATATAAAGGCGATAGCAGAGTTGGAACCCAGTGGGATTATTCTCTTCACATAGCTGTTTTGTTTTCCTTTTTTCACAAAATTGTATAAACTCTGTTGGTCGGCGGCGTTCTCTTACTAGGACGTCAGCCTCTTGTACATAAACGCCTATTTACAGGCAAATTCAAAATCAATATAAATTCACTTTTCAGATCAATTGCCAATTGTTTTTCCTTTTTCTGTTTTGTTTTGCGAAGAACGTCCAATGTTCAATTGTGATATATGCATTTGACACTAATTGCTAACTCATAAATATTTGCATACGAAACAAAGGATTAATTACAGGTAACATTAGAAACAGGGGCAATAAGGAGTTGTCTAAGCGATCTAATTGCTCTATCCACCAAGGTACCAAGGTAAGTTCGGCTGAAGAATATAACCAAGATATCTTAATTCCCCAGAGAGTGATCCAAGAATCAACAATTCTCTCCCAAGCAGTTGGTCTCCCAACAGCCCCACCAAGGCACGGTATCTCCTAGCAAGTCAACGATACTCTCCCCAAGCAGAGTTATCCTGTCAGCCTTGAGGAAATTGGGTATCCCCAGCAGATCTCAACATTCCTCAGCGGAGTATACAAACACTCTTAACAAGCATCCCCGGCAGTCTTGAGCTAAGATTGTTCCCCGGCGGTTTACCAGACATCCAGTGGAGCCATTTCCCCAAGAAAGTTGATCCATACCCCCAGCAGGAAGCTTATCCCCAGTAGATTCTAGAAGCTTGTCACCCGCAGAGCACGAACGCGTCTCCCGGTTTTATTTAAAGGTTATTTCCCCACCAGGATATAACTGGGTTATCCTCAGCCAATAATCATGGAAAGATCGTCCCCGGCGAAGTCTTCCTATCCCCCAGCGGAGTTCATCAATTCCTTCAACATAACACATCAATGGTATCCCCAGCGGAGTTATCAACATCTCAAGCAAAGTACCTCTCTTTCCCCACAGAGTTCACTCCCCGCAGAGTAATCTACACGCCAAGTTATTCCCCAATGGAGTCATCTTCTCCTACCGGTATTCTTGTAATTACCATCCCCAGCAGAAACAAGAAGCACTATTCTTCAACATCAACACAGGAGTTAACTTCCCGGCACCCGTCAAGGATTTATTTTCCTAGACGATAATGCATTCATGAACATCACATCTTCATACATTATAGCATGCATACACATCATGAACATACAATCTCACTTATTTTGAGAACATCACGCATGTCATACATCATGACATTGCACGCAACTAACATTTTGTCTTTTCAGTACAAAGGTTAATACAAAGATAATTGCTATCAACGGTCGCAAATAAAGATCCGATTCATGTATCTTGCCAGGGTGTATATGTTGAAGACTAATTCTAGACTCGATTCCTGTATCCTGCCAGGGCACGTCTGAAGAGTTCAAAGATCCGATTCCTGTATCTTGCCAGGGTGTATCTGTTGACGACTAATTCCAGACTCGATTCCTGTATCCTGCCAGGGCACGTCTGAAGAGTTTGAATATCCGATTCCTGTATCTTGCCAGGGTGTATCTGTTGACGACTAATTCCAGACTCGATTCCTGTATCCTGCCAGGGCACGTCTGAAGAGTTTGAAGATCTGATTCCTGTATCTTGCCAGGGTGTATCTGTTGACGACTAATTCCAGACTCGATTCATGTATCCTGCCAGGGCATGTCTGAAGAGTTTGAAGATCCGATTCCTGTATCTTGCCAGGGTGTATCTGTTGACGACTAATTCCAGACTCGATTCATGTATCCTGCCAGGGCACGTCTGAAGAGTTTGAAGATCTGATTCCTGTATCTTGCCAGGGTGTATCTGTTGACGACTATATTCCAGACTCGATTCCTGTATCCGGCCAGGGCACGTCTGAAGAGTTCGAAGATCCGATTCCTGTATCTCACCAGGGTGTATCTGTTGACGACTAATTCCAGACTCGATTCCTGTATCCTGCCAGGGCACGTCTGAAGAGTTTGAAGATCTGATTCCTGTATCTCGCCAGGGTGTATCTGTTGACGACTACATTACCAGACTCGATTCCTGTATCCTGCCAGGGCACGTCTGAAAAGTTCGAAGATCCGATTCCTGTATCTCGCCAGGGTGTATCTGTTGACGACTGTATTCTCCGGACTCGATTCCTGTATCTCGCCAGGGCACGTCTGAAGAGTTTAAAGATTCGATTCCTGTATCCAGCCAGGGCACATCTACATAAAGGGTTTGAAGATCAACTCTTGTAACAGGCCAGGTAATTATTTTCTTTCTCAGGTACGCAAGTTCTCGCTAAGGAATATCTTCCGCGATCGACATCCTCCTATCCATCAGTCTCCAAATGGCATCCATAAGCCCATTCCTTACATCACACTGCTGACATTCTACTATGTGAGTGCAAATTTCTGGGCACTCTAGTGTTCAATCATCTTCCACCTTCGGATTACGAAAGGCACGCCAGCCAATCTACATCCTCAGGTCTAAGAAGATTGAACAGGGGCAACTGTTGTACCCCAAAATTTGCCCTCCCATATTCTTCAAGATTTGCCAAGATCAAGGTTCAAAATCTCCCAAGGGTTGCACAGTCCAATTGCCTCCTAACACAGTCAAAATTAGGGTTTTGGTTCCCACAAAGAAATTGAAGTTTCCAAGGGTCCAATCAAGTCCCACATGCCTATAAACATTGTCAAGCATCCATATATCAAGTTTCAAGACTCACAGCATCAAATTGCACAGTCAAAAACCCTAATTGCTCCACAGTCAACTGCAGGGGCAAAATGGTCATTTGACTTTCAAAAGTCAAAATTTTTGGTCAACATCTTATTTTGAAGCCACAAACATCATTTGATCAATTCTTGATCATGATTCTCAAAGCATGGCTCAAAAAGTCTCAAGATGCAAAAGTTTCTATTTTTGGACAGTTGAAAAAGTCAACTGCAAATTGACCAAGGCATAACTTCCTCATGGTTTATCAGAAAAATCCCATCCAAAGCTCATTTTTAAGAGGATGACATTTCCTACAACTCATCTTCATACTTCAAGTCCAAGAAATTCTCTCACAAAAAGTTATCAATTTCAACATTATAGGTCATTTTCAAAAGTCAACAAAAGGGCACTTTAAGTCAAAGACCATAACTTGATATTGGTAAATCAAAATGACATGGGACCAAAGGCATTGGTTAGAGGACTTCAAGACCTTTCCAAAATGTCCAAGAACATGATCATAACTTCAAAATTGAGCAAGATATGCCTTGTAGAAGTTGGGAAATTTTTGGGAATTTTGAAAAGTCAACTTTGCACAAAAGACTTCAAAATTGCTAATGGGCCACAAATTCTTCCATGAATCATTACCCAAAGGCTATGCACGACCAATTAAGCTCAAAGGGAGTTATTTTCTTATTTTTGATTAATTATTTGAATTTTTATTATCATTAATTCATTTAATTAAATTTAAATATAAGAAAAATACCAAATCATGTTTTTTAAATCTTTTTATGCAGCAAATATCTTCCACACATGTAAGAGATTTCGTGCATCAATTAACAAGGCAATATCTTCCACAATTGGCAAGGATTGGCATGAAAAAAGATTGGAAAAGATATGAACAAAATCAAAGATTGAAATCATTAATTCAATGGATTATGGGCTTGTTTTTTGACCTAATTCCATTCACCTACAAAGGCATAACATAACCTAATGCTCAGGGGGACGAAAAACTGCTCAAAACCATAGAACCAAATTGCAACTTTTGACAAAAAAGGTGAAAACTGAAAACATAGTTACAAGGCGTTTCAAAGTACAACAAGCCTTCCAATACATTCCTGACATTGCTAGGAACGTGTTGCAATCAAGAACCAATCTCCAGACCTCAAGAATTGGTAGAACAAAGTCTCACTTTTCATAAATGTGTTCATTATCGTGTTTTAATTTTCAAGCATTGTTCATGTGTTTTGTTAATTGATTTACACTAATATTGATATTCTGAAGCTATTGGTAGCATTTGATTGAACCAACGACGCTTGTATCCAAATATGCCATTAAAGGATATTAGGTTTTCAGAGCTCCAAATTTAGGGGTTTACACATATGGCAAAATCAGACCACCAAACCTATGCCAATGGATTCGTGACCTCAAGACGAAATCAACCAATACCTCGCGCCCTTTTTATATTTGTCCATGTGCTATTCGCTATTTTTGCAGGTTGTATTTAGTGGGGGTTTAAAACCCCCGCTATCTGTTTTATAATTACAGGGAAAATAAGGAAGAAGATGAACGTGGCCTGTGATGATTGGAGCGTTTGAAATCTGGCGCGCTTTTGTTCGTTTCATATCATTAGCGTGCTTTTCTTTTATATTATTCATGCTCCATTATATTAACAAAGAAACGCGTTGGTTCAGTTGGTGGCTGAGGTGTCCTGCAGGTACTGGGACCTGGGTTCGATTCCCAGGTCCCCTCTCATATTTCATAATTTTTTCCTTAACATGTTTCCATGCAGCGTCCATCACAAGGCCCACCATGCACACTCATACGCTAGCCTGACAAGTGGCTTCAAGACCAATCTGAAGGCCAGAACGTGCAGTCCATGGTACACGCCAGTCAATGCACATACACACGCGCTAGAAAGTCAACGAAGGCCTTGGAATCTGATGGGCCAAATTGCTTCACAAAAACCTCCTGAATGGGCCTGATACCCCCCATGGTTTGCATTGTTTTTTATTTCTATTTGATTTTCTTTTAATTCTTTTAATGTTTTAATTATTTCTTTAATTTCCTAAAATAATTTTCATAATAAAAATAAAATACAGAAAAATCAAAAAATGTTTATTGTTATTAATATTAATTTCACCATTATATTTTTGTAAATAAACTTTAACAATTAATTTAGTTAATTTAGGTTTCAATTTCAACATTTTTCTTAATAAATTAAAATAGGTAGAATTAGGGTTTTGATATTTTTTTCACCTTTTCTTTTTAATAAACAATCTTCTCTCATTATTATTATTATTAATTATCAAATATTTTTTTGTAAATACACATGTAATTAATTAATTAGTGTAAATTAGGTTAAACTTGAATATTTTCATTAAATAATTAAAAACAACCTAGAATTAGGGTTTCTTTAATTTTAATTTTAACTCTCTTTATTTCATAAATACAAAACATAAAAAACATTTCTTTCCTTTTATTAAATAATTAATTAGCTTTTAATTTAATTTAATTTCAAAAGGGTCCAACGCCCTCGAACATTATATTTTTATTCTTTTCGCACGTTATTTTATTTTCTTTGTGAATATTATGTAACTGTTCAAGCCATGTAATAGTAATTAGGTTTTTTTACTTTCCGCATCTTTTATTAAAACGGGTCTTTGTTAATTTGGCGATGTATAGACCCACGCCTTGTAATAGCGTAGGATTTTACTTTCCGCATTTAAATTTCCGCACTTTTAAACTATAATTGCATGAAAGAATGTATGGCCTAAATTAAAAACAAGCGTAGATCACCATGATACATGTACAAGATAAAACATAACATGAAAATAACACACAAATTCACACACCACTCTTAGGGTACGCCTCATTGTTTCCTCACCTTCGAAACGTGGTCGTCGAGTATAGGACGTTTTAGTAAGTCCTTATGTCCATGACATGATCCAGTTGCCTCGAAACGGTTGCCTCGGAATTAAAAAGGATCAATGGCATAAGGGTAGCTTCTAAGGTGTCCTACTGTTGATCTGGTGACTACACTGTCCCTAACACTCGAATTGACCCGAACACCTCCAACGGTGGTGCTACCTACCTCTCAATGGTGGGATGGCACTACCTTAAGGACATTTGCACAGCCTAATTCCTTAGGGTAGGTAGATGACTCATGGATACTTGCTCTATTCAAAAACAAATCAAAAACTCTTTTCACACCGACACTTTCAAAAAGCTTTCAAAACAATTTTTCAAACACTCTTGAGGACTGATACAAGAGTCGATCTGAAATCTTTAAACGAAACTTTTTCAAACCCACTCACATTTGAAAAGCAAACAAACATTTTGAAAACACAATGAGCAAGTATCTAAGAGCCCATGGATAACCATGGATAGAAAGGGTGCTAACACCTTCCCTTTCTATAAATCTACCTCCCGAACCGAGAAACTATCTCATAAGGAATTTTGCTGTGCTTTTGTCCTGTCCATGTTGGAGAAAATAAAAGACGGTGGTGACTCTTGCTTCCGTGACATTTCGCGAACCAGCGTTAAACAGTCAGTTCCAGATCCACCGATCACACCTGTCCTCCCCATTTGATTGTCCCCTGTTGAAGAAAGGAATCCAACAATTGATTGATAACCAGGAAATTTTATTTGAGAAAGCTCATGTTTCACCCATTCCAGTTCCAGAAGTTTCAATAATAACCATATACGCCAATCCTTCCAGGGTTCCTAAAAAACCCGTTAGGATTACATCTGCTCCTATGACTACTCCATTGAAGATAACAATGCCCGGGCCAACCCCTTACAAATCAGATAAGACGGTACCATGAAACTATGGTGGAGAAATCTATTACCATGGTATTAAACAGATTGAACAGACCATTGAAGAAGAAAGCTCTGAGGAGGATAATACCAACATCAGTAACATTGTCGGAATAAGCAAGGTTACCTGTAGTGAAAGAATCTTTTCTCCAGAGATTGCTCCTCCAACAACAGTCTTTGGACCCGTGGCCATTCCGAAGATTACACCTATGCCAGTAACTGTACCTACAAGTGTACCCGCTGAAAAAAACAATACAATTCCTATCCCTACTTCCACTGTTGAGAATAAAGGAAAGAATGTTCAAGAGGAGCCTGTCTTGATGAAGGCTCAATCATTAGTTATTCCTGATACATCCAAGAAGGAGATGGAAGAAATTCTGAGGATCATTAAGAAGAATGATTATGACGTGGTGGAACAACTGGGGAAAGCCCCCTCCAAAATCTCTATGTTAGCATTGATGCTGCGCTCTGAGGCACATGCTAAAGCTTTGGTCAAGTTTCTGAAGACACCTCACATGTCGCAAGAGACTTCGGCTGATTAATTCCAAGAGTGTATGTCCAGTTTGACAGTTGACAATGGCCTGGGTTTATCTGATACTGACTTGACCTCTAAAGGGAGAAAACACAACGACGCGCTACATGTCTCGGTGGAATGTAGGGGAACCACCCTAGCCCATGTCTTGGTTGATACGGGATCATCTCTGAATGTCTTGCCGAAGAAAGCCCTGAATAGGTTGGATTGTGAGGGGCTGACCCTAAAACCCAGTAATATAATTGTGAGAGCATTTTACGGCTCTAAAAGGATGGTCCATGGGGAGGTGGACATCCCGATCAAGATGGGTACCCAGACGTTCAATTCAATATTCTACGTGATGGACATCCGTCCTTCCTACTCTTGTCTGTTGGGATGCCCCTGGATTCACAATGTCGGAGCTGTCACTTCCACCTTGCATCAAATGCTCAAGTACCCCGTCTGAGGGAAAATCATAATTGTCCATGGTGAAGAGGAATACATGATTAGTCATATAAATTCTTTCCGATATGTAGAATTGGATGGCGAATTCATTGAGACCCCTTTCCAACATTTTGAAGAAGTCTCTGAAGAAATAGCGGCGACCAAGGCGGTATCCTCAACTCCTGTTATCACAAAACCTCCACCTCGGATGTCATCTCTCAAGGATGCAAGAGCAGTAGTGGAAGAAGGGGGATGTACAATCTGGGGTCAGCTTCTAGACATTCCTTACAAATCAGACAAGTTCGGCTTGGGATTTACTTCAACTGGTCAGAAGGCCGTGCGTCGCTCCCGTGCCGGAGGGCCACCTGTGAAGATCAGCCATCAATGGGTTAATGCACTAGAGGACAGTGAAGAAGAGGGCAACTTGGAAGACTGGATTTTTCCTGCTGTTGGCAGAGGACTGTGCAACTGGGAAGCAAAAGACTTTGTTCCGATTACTTTCATACCGTAGTAATTTATCTTTTCCATTTCTTTTGGATCTGTAATAATTCACAAACAATTCATACTTTTTCAACCTTGTGTCTTACCCGAGGCACATAGGTCCATTTGTAAGGGTTCTTATTTCATTTTCATATGTCATTTAAATGAATCATGGATGCTTTTCATATTTAAACCTTTTGTGCTCATTGTCTTTCTTTTTACATTTTGTTGTTTTAAGATGGTTATACCCTTACACACACCCACACTCACAAATGCAGGTACCCTTCCATTCCAGAACCCATGGGTAACGATACTGCTATAGCCTTCAGTGACTCTGAACATCTGGTCTACCAAGCCAAATACGAAGGTGAGGAAGATTGTGGGGTGCCAGGGGAATTGGCCAGATTACTACAACAAGAGGAAAGAGCAATTCAGCCTCATGAGGAGCAGTTGGATACAATCAACTTAGAAAATGAGGATGATAGAAAGGAAATCAAGATAGGTGCACACCTAGAGCCGAGTGTCAAGGAGCGCCTAATTCAGCTATTGCATGATTACGTTGAGATCTTCGCCTGGTCATACGAAGACATGCCAGGACTCAACACAGACATTGTGGTACACCGTCTACCCACAAGAGAAGATTGTCCACCAGTGAAACAGAAGGTCCGCCGCATGAGACCTGACATGTCAGAGAAGATCAAAGCAGAAGTTATGAAGCAATTCAATGCTGGATTTCTGGCTGTTACTTCCTATCCACAATGGGTTGCTAACATTGTGCCCGTGCCTAAAAAGGACGGCAAAGTCAGAATGTGTGTGGATTATAGAGATTTAAACAGGGCAGCCCTAAAGATGATTTTCCACTTCTGCACATCGACATCCTGGTCGACAATACAGCCCAACACAAAGTATTTTCTTTCATGGACGGATTCTCAGGCTATAACCAGATCAAAATGGCACCTGAGGACATGGAGAAAACTACTTTTGTCACACAGTGGGGTACGTTCTGCTACAAAGTGATGACATTCGGACTGAAGAATGCCGAGGCAACTTATCAACGCGCCTGAAATTCTAGTGTATGCCAGAATTCAGATGTTATACTCAATGTCTAGACATCTGATATGACATAATAAATACACTGCAAGGTAGATACCCAATTTTTCGTGATTCAGTACTGAAGAGAAACAGAAGCACAGTTTAACCAAGCTGTGCCAGATCTACTTTGAAGGTGCAGAGGATAGAACACCGATGTGCCTAGTTCTGTTCATCTGTTGCACATGTTCAGCAGAGAGCAAACAGTCTTTGCAGTTCTGTTTCTTCTGCACAGATATCAGCATGATGTCTTAACATGTTCTGAGACATCATCTGTTACAACATTACAGTTTTACCTTGATATATAACAGACAGAATTATAAAGTGTTGAAGGTAAAAACACAAATCAGTTGTTGACCCAGTTCGGTGAAACACACCTACTCTGGGGGCATACCAAGCCAGGAAGAAGATCCACTATCAGCAATATTAATTCAGGACTAAACTTCACAAGTTCCCATCCTTCACTTAATCATCTACCCAGTGCAACCTATACCTAGGAACTCCTAGATAGAAACCTACCAGTTTCCATTCCTATTGTCGCAACAACAGAAGTCTTACTCCTACTCAAGAAGCAGTGCCCTCCCACTTGGTTTCCTACATTACAATGAATATGAAGTAATGCAAAAATTACTTAGACTTGCTTCACAGCTTCATCCAAGAACACTCAAACTCTTACCTACAGGTTTCGAGTTACATACATGGTAACCTTGCCACAGACCGACAGGTTTACCTAACAAAACACCCCCAATGTTACATTATGTGAGCTTTCAAATGATCTTCTAACAAATAAAAAGGGATCACTTGAAAAACAGCAGCTCTGTTGAATATATAGCAGCTGCAACTTCAGTTAGGGTTTCCACAAAAACCTAGGGTTAATTCCGTTTGACCTAAAGACCAGGTCACAGGACTTTATTAACCAGGTTAGGGTTGAGCTAGGTTACCCCTCAGAAAACGCAGGATTCTGTTCAGAAAGGACTGAGTTATTTCCTGAAAAAACGCAGACTTATCCAATCCTGCAATCCTGTTAGTTCAGAACAGGATGTCATAACATCTGTTATGACATCTGAGAAAACCTGTCTACTGATTTAGCAAAATGTGATCATTTTGCAAAAATGCTCAGATACACACTTATAAACATCAGTATTTAAATTACAATATTTTTCTGCAAAGGTACCTAATGAGTCAGTACAAACTGAACTAGAATGTTATGACATCAGTCATGACATTCACACATACACTTGGGATTTACCAAAAATGCAAGCCAATACCTAAACACCTACAAACTCCCCCTTTGGCAGATTTTTGGCTAAAGACCCTAAGCAATCAGAGATAGCAGCAGAAATAAGTGACAGCAGAAAAATAGAATGTCAAGTACTAATTAAGTAAGTACCAAAATATTCTCCCCCTCTTTAGCCACAAATGGGCCAAAGATACATGTTCATAAAATTATACAGTTATCCAAAACAAAATAATAAGAGCAGCAGCAGAAAACAACTGAATACACTTCCAAACTCCACCAGATATCAGCACCAACCAGCAACACCACCAAATAGCAACCAACCTTTAAGCACTGTCATCAGATCCAGAGGAAGAGGTTGAAATAGTCGTATTGGATGATGATGGTGTTTGAGACATTTTGACAGTCCTAGAGGACCAACAGCAACTGAGGAGAAAATTCTGATTGAGAGACTGGGTTTTGATGAGGAGACGAGAGCGGAAGGAAGCAAGGGAGTGTCTATTCAACCCTTAAGTTTTCAAATTGATTTGCATCCATAGCCTTGGTAAAAATGTCAGCCAGCTGTAGCTCAGTGACAACATGTTCCAATTTGATTGTCTTCTCTTCTACAAGGTCTCTGATAAAGTGATGTCGTATGTCAATATGTTTGGTCCTGCTATGCTGAATAGGATTCTTGGATATGTTGATTGTACTCAGATTGTCACAGTACAATGTCATAACATCTTGTGTGACATTATACTCAGTGAGCATCTGTTTCATCCATATCATTTGAGAGCAGCTACTACCAGCTGCAATGTATTCAGCTTCAGCAGTGGAAAGAGACACACAATTCTGTTTCTTGCTGAACCAGGAAACCAGATTACTTCCCAAGAAGAAACATCCTCCAGAGGTGCTTTTTCTATCATCAGCACTACCAGCCTAATCAGCATCACAGTAGCCAGTCAGAGCTGGTTCACAGCCATGAGTATACATCAATCCATAGTTGTAAGTACCACTTACATACTTCAAAATTCTCTTCACTTGATTGAAATGACTGACTTTGGGATCAACTTGGTATCTAGCACAAACTCCAACTGCAAAGGCAGTATCAGGTCTGCTGGCAGTTAAGTACAGCAAGCTTCCTATCATGCTTCTGTACAGACTTTGATCCACCTTAACCCCACTTGAATCTTTGGAAAGCTTTAGATGAGTAAGAGCAGGGGTCCTTTTGTGACTTGCATTCTCCATACCAAACTTCTTTAGAATGTTCTTAGCATACTTGCTTTGAGATAAGAAGATTGAGTCCTCCATCTGTGAGACTTGTAATCCAAGAAAATAAGTTAGTTCTCCCATGAGACTCATTTCAAATTCAGCCTGCATTTGGTCAGCAAAGTGTTTAACCATATGTTCTGACATTCCTCCAAACACTATGTCATCAACATATATTTGGGCAACCATCAACTTTCCTCCTTCAGTTTTGAACACATCGTCCCAATAGTTAATAAAGTGCCACACTTTATATCCTACGAGTTTGATGAAGACTTTTCGTACAAACCAATACTCCCCCTGTTAGGGACAATCACTTCTCCTCATGGAAACAAGTAGGTCACATTCAATACTCAGTTGGACCTTCAAGACAACTTCTGAATCAAAGTAAATAAGACCCCTTGATGAATGGAAAACATAAGACGCATCTTCATGTCTTCAAGAGCGCACCCTCTGTTCAACAATATTGGTTGAACACATTCATACTCTGAATCAAATTTTCTCGATAATAATCAGCTGCCACATGTTGATTATCTTGATTCTCTGAATCCACTGCTGAGATAGACCAAATGCCACTGTTTGATTATCTCCTTCATGAATCCTCATATAAAAAAAATCAAATGCCACCTTTTGACTTCTCCATGTTTATCAGACTTCTCCCAAAGATATTCTGATCTTCCAATTGAAATTTGAACTTCAAGCTACAAGTTATCACAAAAGGCTTAGACACACTAAGACAGGAACATGTAACATCTTCTCCACCCAACAACTCCAAAGAGCTGCAAAGAGACGATCTTTTTGAAGTATCCAACCTTCAACTTCGTAGATCATCTTATCTTAAGTTGATGTGCCACTTCACCAACCAAGAATCTGATGTTGAACCAAATGTCACAACATTATGTTATAACATCTAGTTGTTGAATTCAGCTCCTTCTCTAATTTACTTCCTTACCTAGATCAGAACCAGACTGATCCAAGTAACCATTATCAAGATTATGATGTCTTCTTCTTCTTGTAGCTTCGAGTCTGAACACGTTTCCAGGAAACCTTTTCAAGGATCAAATGTTTTTGCTGTCACCAAAGAGACAGCTCTAAAGCATCACTCTTCCTGTGATTCTTCACAGGGTCTAGAAGAAGGAATGTTCCCACATCTTTAAGAACTTCAGTTATCTTGAACTCCAAGGATAATCAATTAAATACTTGTACTTGTCACGAATAGCAATTGATCATAAATCCTTCCCATTATCCTGTAAGATACTTTCACCATTTGAATACTTTGACATACTCTTCGTGTGTTAATATCTTCTTCTTGCAAGCGCTTTCTTTGAGAGACCAAAGAGTTGAGATATCTAGGTTCTCTGAACAAACTCTACTCACCTTAACAGATTTGAAACTCCTACCAGATCAGATTCATCCTTAGGAATGAGAGAGATGAATCCTTCCTTGCAAATATGTCACACAACACCCAGAAGCCATGTGATATAGGTCAACAGCCAGCTAAACACCAAGCTGAACTAATGTGAGGAGGTTAACCAAATCTTCCCCTCAAACTACCAATCATGGAATCTCCACACAAAATATCCATGCAGTGTACACAAATGTCTCGACATGACATATGACATTCCTACCAGAGTCAAGTAACTCCAAGAGTTATACCTGTTCGTACTCCAATCACACCAATCAGACTTCAGCTGACCTTAAGTACTTCAGAGAAGACAACAACACCAATCATCAGCAGATATGTATTGCCAGAACATACTACCTTAACCAAATTCTGAGTCTTCATATTCTCACATCTTGAAAGATCTTCCACTTCTAATCATGATGTTTAAATGACAAGATTCATGATCCCAATCTACTTCTTATGAAGGAGCAATAATGCTGCACCATCATTGACTTTTATTAACCAATGAGCTTGTCTTTCTTCACACCATAGTACTCCAGGGAACAACTGCTCAGCCCTGATCAATGTCACATCTCAACCAGCTTCACTTCTAGAGTTCTGACTCCTAAAAGTAACCTTCGGGAGCACACAAACATAGATGATTCTACCATTGTCAACTTTGCACACACAGATGTCTCCTCTTCCAGGTCAGGAGTAGGTTCCAAACAAAAGTATCCCTTTGTTTGACACCCAAAACATATGCTCTTCAACTAGTAGCTGCATACTTGTTCCACCATCATATAGAACATCAGTTCCATCACCTTGGAACAAGGCCCTCCTTGAAATTCTTCAAGGTCTTCGTATAACACTAATCCGTGATTATGTGATTCTTACCATCCTGAACGAAGAACGTCTTCATGAGTGGACTTGAGAGGACTCAAGTATCTGTGACATCTTCAATAGCTTATGTTGAATTCTTGAATACAGTAGCCTTCAATCCACAAGAGGGGAAACACATCAGAGCTTGAGTTTTGCCAAGTATTACACAGCGGAAGAACATAATACAACTCAATCTTTGCACACACACTTTAGGCGTACACAAATCCTAGGTTTGAAAATAAATCAAACCTAGAGCAGCTACCACACAACCAGGCCAAATGCCAATCACCAAAGACAGGTACACACAGTTCCTGTCATGAATAGTCCATCCTCCCACTTTAAGGGACCATTCAGGGAAATAACAAACCTTTCCAGGTTACAATCTCCAGTACTAAGATTGACCTTGCAGATACCAGAAAGTATCACCCATGGATCTCATCCAGAAACAGAACAGGATGCCTGCTCTGATACCAATTAAAATTCTGGTGTATGCCAGAATTCAGATGTTATACTCAATGTCTAGACATCTGATATGACATAATAAATACACTGCAAGGTAGATACCCAATTTTTCGTGATTCAGTACTGAAGAGAAACAGAAGCACAGTTTAACCAAGCTGTGCCAGATCTACTTTGAAGGTGCAGAGGATAGAACACCGATGTGCCTAGTTCTGTTCATCTGTTGCACATGTTCAGCAGAGAGCAAACAGTCTTTGCAGTTCTGTTTCTTCTGCACAGATATCAGCATGATGTCTTAACATGTTCTGAGACATCATCTGTTACAACATTACAGTTTTACCTTGATATATAACAGACAGAATTATAAAGTGTTGAAGGTAAAAACACAAATCAGTTGTTGACCCAGTTCGGTGAAACACACCTACTCTGGGGGCATACCAAGCCAGGAAGAAGATCCACTATCAGCAATATTAATTCAGGACTAAACTTCACAAGTTCCCATCCTTCACTTAATCATCTACCCAGTGCAACCTATACCTAGGAACTCCTAGATAGAAACCTACCAGTTTCCATTCCTATTGTCGCAACAACAGAAGTCTTACTCCTACTCAAGAAGCAGTGCCCTCCCACTTGGTTTCCTACATTACAATGAATATGAAGTAATGCAAAAATTACTTAGACTTGCTTCACAGCTTCATCCAAGAACACTCAAACTCTTACCTACAGGTTTCGAGTTACATACATGGTAACCTTGCCACAGACCGACAGGTTTACCTAACAAAACACCCCCAATGTTACATTATGTGAGCTTTCAAATGATCTTCTAACAAATAAAAAGGGATCACTTGAAAAACAACAGCTCTGTTGAATATATAGCAGCTGCAACTTCAGTTAGGGTTTCCACAAAAACCTAGGGTTAATTCCGTTTGACCTAAAGACCAGGTCACAGGACTTTATTAACCAGGTTAGGGTTGAGCTAGGTTACCCCTCAGAAAACGCAGGATTCTGTTCAGAAAGGACTGAGTTATTTCCTGAAAAAACTCAGACTTATCCAATCCTGCAATCCTGTTAGTTCAGAACAGGATGTCATAACATCTGTTATGACATCTGAGAAAACCTGTCTACTGATTTAGCAAAATGTGATCATTTTGCAAAAATGCTCAGATACACACTTATAAACATCAGTATTTAAATTACAATATTTTTCTGCAAAGGTACCTAATGAGTCAGTACAAACTGAACTAGAATGTTATGACATCAGTCATGACATTCACACATACACTTGGGATTTACCAAAAATGCAAGCCAATACCTAAACACCTACAGCGCCATGGTAGCTTTGTTTCATGATATGATACATCATGAGATAGAGGTCTACGTAGATGACATGATAGCCCGATCACAAACTGAAGAAGAACACCTTGATCACTTGCAAAAGTTGTTTGTCAGGTTGAAGGAGTACAAGCTCAGATTGAACCCAAACAAGTGTACATTCGGAGTCCAGTCCGGTAAACTCTTAGGTTTTATTGTCAGCAACAAAGGCACCGAGGTTGATCCTGCCAAAGTCAAAGCTATACAAGAAATGTCTGATCCTCGCACTGAGAAGGAGGTCAGAGGTTTCTTGGGACGTCTAAACTACATTGCTAGGTTCATTTCTCACCTAACATCTACTTGTGAACCAATCTTCAAGCTATTGAAGAAAGATCAAATAGTTCGATGGAATGATGACTGTCAGATTGCTTTTGATAAAATCAAGGAGTATTTGCTAGAACCTCATATCTTGATGCCACCCGTCGAGGGAAGACCACTAATCATGTATCTGACCGTCCTAGAGAATTCAATGGGGTGCGTACTAGGGAAGCATGATGAGTCTGGCCGAAAAGAGCATGCCATTTATTACCTTAGCAAAACGTTTACTGACTGTGAAACCCGATATTCACTGCTCGAGAAAACTTGATGTGCTTTGGTATAGGATGCTCGCCGGCTAAGGCAGTACATGTTGACTCATACCACTTTGTTGATATCTAAGATGGATCTGATAAAGTACATCTTTGAGAAGCCTGCTTTGTCTAGAAGAATAACTAGATGGCAGATGATCCTAACGGAATATGACATACAATACACGACCCAAAAATCTATAAAGGGGAGTGTGCTAGCTGATCATCTAGCCCATCAAGCTGTCGAAGATTATCAATCCATGAAGTTTGACTTCCCCGACGAAGACATCATGACATTGGACAACGTTGAAGATATTAAACCATATGACAGACCTGAACAAGGATCCCGATGGACCCTGTACTTTGATGGGGCCTTCAATGTACTTGTTAACGGTATCAGTGTTGTGCTTATATCTCCGGAAGGATACCATACTCCTTTCACTGCTAGACTTTGCTTCAATTGTACAAACAACATGGCAGAGTATGAAGCGTGCATCTTTGGACTCAAGGCTGCCATAGACTTGGGAATTAAATCCTTAGATGTGTTTGGGGACTCAACTTTGGTCATCGGTCAGATCAAAGGAGAGTGGGACACTAAACATCCAAACCTCATCCCTTACAAAGAACATGTTTTGACATTGTTACCACATTTCGAGCAGATTACCTTCGAGCACTTCCCGCGAGAAGAAAATCAGCTAGCAGATGCTCTAGCTACAATGTCAACTATGTTTAAACTTAAATGGGATAATGAAGATCCCCAAATTACTATTGAATGGGTGGACGGACCTGCACACTATCATGAGATTAATATCGAGGAAGTAGTGGACCAGACGTGGTTTCATGAAGTCAAAAGGTATCTCGAGGCGCAAGAATACCCTGAAGGAGCTTCAGTCAATGACAAAAAGTTCTTAAGGAGATTCTCATCTAAGTTCTTCCTAAGTAATGGCATCCTGTACAAGCGCAATCACGATTCTATTATGCTCTGTTGTGTGGACAAGATTGAAGTTGAAAGGATTATGGCTGAATTGCATGAGGGTACCTTTGGCACTCACTCTAGCGGGCATATGATGGCTAAGAAGATTCTACGGGCAGGCTATCACTGGTCTACCATGGAAGCTGACTGTTATCAACACTCCTAGACTTGCCATAAATGTCAAATCTATGCAGACAAGGTGCATGTGCCTCCAGTTCCTCTAAATGTCTTAACAGCTCCTTGGCCCTTCGCAATGTGAGGAATCGACATGATTGGAGAGATCAAGCCTACAACTTCCAATAGACACCGTTTCATCCTGGTGGCCATTGACTATTTCACCAAGTGGGTCAAAGCAGCTTCCTTCACATCCGTTACTAAGAATGTTGTTGCCTGTTTCATCAAGCAGAACCTTATTTGCTGGTACGGTATCCCCGAAAGGATCATCACCGATAACGGTACAAACCTTAATAATACTATGATCACTGCCTTGTGCGAGCAGTTCAAGATTTAACATCACAATTCACCCCCTATCGGCCAAAGATGAATGGTGCAGTTGAAGCTGCTAACAAAAATATCAAGAAGATCATACAAAATATGACAGTCACCTACAAGGACTGGCATGAAATGTTACCGTTTACTCTTTACGGGTACCGTACCATGGCACGCACATCAACTAGGGCAACACCTTATTCCTTGGTATATGGCATGATGGTTGTTTTACCTATCGAGGTTCAGATTCCCTCTTTGAGAATCATGAAGGATACTGGTTTGAGTGAAGACGATTGGATTCAGACCCGACTTGATCAACTTAACTTGATTGATGAAAAGAGGCTTACTGTTGTTTGCCATGGTCAGACGTATCAAAAACGGATGATCAAGGCTTTCAACAAGAAAGTCAGACGCTAGGTATATCAAGTTGGAGATCTGGTAATCAAGCGAATCATTTTTCCACAAAGTGATACCATTATGGACCCCCAAGATTACTCATTTCAAGTTTCAAGCCTTGGATCACACTTTTGATTAGTCAATTGAATAATTGACCTAAAAATCAGATGTATTATGGAAAAAGTCAACCATGACCAATTTACAGTCAAACTTCATAATTTTTTATCCACATCAACATTTTAAACCCATATGTATCATTTGATCAAGTTTGGACCATAATTCCTCAAGAAATTTGATCAAATCTCCAAAAGGGCAAAATGGTCAAAATTAGGGTTTTGACTGGGAAAGGGCAATTTCTGATTTTTTTGACCTAGAAATTGATCAATTAGTTTGAAGCATGATTTCAAGATGTCAATTGCAACATCTTAACCTAATGACATGATTCAAAACATTACAAATTCATTGGATTGACAGATGAATTTTTCAGTCAACTGTATACTAAAAAGTCAAACCTTGACTTTTTGGTCAAATTCAAGTGTCAAGGATCACAATTCATCAAAACAAGTCAAAATGTTAAATTTGTTCATCAAGAAATCAAGGATTGAAGATCTTGTTTTGAAACTTGAAATTTTTTAACTTTAGAAAATTTTCTAAGTATAGAAAATTTCTTATTTTTTCTCAACTTTAGGCCAAATTTTCACCATGATACAAAATGATTCAAAGGAAGGTCCCAACATGAAAGTTGTAGATCTCCATGAAATCTACAACTTTTCTTCATACAATTTCTCCTAAAGATGATTGGATCTCAAGATATAATTTTGTGAATACATGCTCATGAACTAAAATAACTTAGTGAAAATTTGCCCTAGTTAGGCAGGTTCTTGACCTAACTTCATGACAACTTTTCACCTAGTTCCAAGAGAAATTTTCAAAAGTATTTCAAAGATGGGTTATATAGAACATTACAAGCTTTCCAAAATGTCCAAGAAATCCTTGAGATCATTCTTGAGTAGGGAGAATCAAAGAGATGAAGTTAGGGTTTTATCACTTTGATTATAGGTCATTTTCATGAAGAACAAGTTTTCAAATTTGCAATTTGGCTGTACAATCTTCACTTTTCAGGACTTAAACTCGTTTGTCACGCCACCATTAATGAATTGCACAAGGTTTCATTCCCTAAAGCCAAGCATTCAATGCATTGTACAAGAAAATAGCCATTTTGGAAGAAAGGCAACATTGCCATTTTCGAAAAGCATGCCTTTTGCATTTTTCCATTTTCTTGAGCCTTGGACTTGATCTCTCTGCATAAACCAAGTCTCTAAACCTGAACAAAACATGTTTAAAGCTTCAAGACACCATACAAGATCAGAATCATGCCTTAAGAAGTCACTTCTCACACTTGCTTAAAAAACAAGAAATGTAGCAAGACATGTGATCTTGTACTTCTGAGCAAGCACAAGTCCTATAACCTTTTGCTCTATATAAAGCCATCATTTTGCAACTAAAACCATGCATGCCCAAGACTTTAAGTACCCTAGAATCAGAAGTTGCATACCAAGCCTCCAAACTTGTCATTTCTGACTTGTGAACTGAATCTTCCATTTCACTCGTGCGTTTTCAGGCCTTTTGCTTTCCCAAGCTTCCTTACCTTACAAGTAAACCATCCCATACCCTGAAACATCATTGTAACTCCATCTTCCCCATTTTTGAAGTTCAAAAATAGAGTAACACAAGTGGACTTCTCCAGACCATTCCAGCCACCCTCAAGACAAGCTAAGCATTGCATTAGCTTCCCAGAGGTTCAAGGAAGCTAACCTGATCATCACAACATCCTAAAGCAAGCTCATTTTCAAAACATGATTTCCATTTTCAAGGTGAGTTTTATGTTTTTCTAACTCTTAATACAGGCATAGTTAGCTTTCCATTGTGAAAGAGATAACTGAGCTTGAACATTGAGAATATTGGTTATGGTGGCAGAACAACGATGTTGACATGTATAATAGAATGGTTAATGATAGTGATGTTGTTAAGGTATATCAATATGACATGGAAACGAAGAGTATAATGCACATATATGTTGAGCATAAAGGTAATGTTCAAGAAGATGGAGTCGATGGTGTTCAAGAAGGTGAAGTAGGTAATGTTCAACAAGATGATGCAGATGATGTTCAACAAGATAATGTAGGTGATGTTCAAGAAGATGAAGTAGGTGATGTTCATACAGATGATGCAGGTGATGTTAATACAAATAATATAGGTGATGTTAATACATATGATGTAAGTGATGTTTAAGAAGATGAAAATGAGGATAATGGTAGTGGTGAGGATATTTACTTTGAAGTTGATGGTTTATCATTTGATGATAGTGAGGACGAGAGAGCTATTGGGTTAGATGATTGCTTTGAAGACCAAGACAGAAGTAGTGGAGTAAAAGTTGTAGCAATGAAGGACAAGCTCACTCCAAAGAAAGTTCCATACAAGTTCATCTAGTAGAGTGTATAATAAGATGGACATCAATTATTCTAGTAAAGAGCTTGGTAGCAGTGGCCCTGATGCTTATAATGAAGATAAGGATCTAAAAAATCCAAGGTTTTAAATGGAGGAGTTGGACAAGAATTACAAGTTCAGAGCGGGACTGGAGTTAATAATAGATGAATTTAAAGAAGCAATTACTCAATGTTCAATGCACAATGGGAGAGAGATAAAGTACATGAAAAATGATAAAGTTAGAGTATGGGTAATTTGTAAGGGCAACTGTGGGTTTTTGGCACTAGTAAGTAAAGTTCAGAATAAGCACACATATATAATGAAGAGATAGGTTGAAACTCACATGTGTGGTGGGGTATTAAATAATAGTTCAGTCAATTCCAAGTGGGTAGCTAAAATCATGGTGGCTAAAATGGCATCTTCTAATGGTGTTAAGATTCAAGATATTATTTATGAGATTATGAGTAACTTTTCTATTAGGAGTGGCTGTCAAACATACCTACCAAAGCATGGTGTAAGCATGTTTTTACTTTTTATCCCAAACGCGATGTACTTATGAATAATGTATTTGAGGCATTTAATAGCTCTATATTAGTTACCAGAGATAAACTAATATTAACTATGTGTGAATGGATAAGAAACTACCTCATGAATAAGAATGCTAGCTTAAGCGAAAAGGTTGATAAATGACAATATGGCAAGTGGAACATATCCATACATGATGCACCTGTTTCTAATACTCCTAGAGTTCTAAAACCAATTGAGTTTATTTAACCATTTGATAATGACTTGAACCTATGGATGTGTTGTACCTATTGCACCTCTAATATATATTTTTTTTTTTTGTGCAGAAGACAAAACCAATCAAACAAAAGATTGTAAGGAAATTAGAGTTAAGGAGAAGTGATGGGACAAAAGTCCTTAAATGCAAAAACCTCAAAGGAGAAGGAAGTGGTCCATCACAAACTATGGATGTGTAGAAATTAAGCATTTTATTATGGTTTGTCATGGTGTATTTTATTATGATTATATCATGGTGTATTTTGTTATAGTGTATATTTGATGTATTTTGAGTTAAATTTATATGCCTATTGCCTTTATGTTAATTTTAAGACACGAACCATCATTATGTTATCTATATGCCTACATGTACTATTGTATTATGCAAATAAATCACAAACATACATGAATGATATACAAACAAATTATTATGAAACATGGATGAAATACAAACAAATCATTATGAAAATTAAAATGCCACAAAAATATATGGACATACTTTATTAATTTCAAAGGTTCTTATCCATTTAATAACTAAACATTACAAGGACGGCATTTCACAATTATCCTTCTTCTAGGTACTAAAACAAAAAATACAAACACCATGAACATCAATCTCACTATCATTTATGGTAAGAAAAGAACAAACACCATGATACAATCAACAAAAGCTTAAACAAATTGACCTTCATTCTTTTCATTTTTCAACTTCAATTTCATCTTCTCTTTTTTCTTTGCTTCAAGGTCTTTAATGATGCAACTTAATTCCTGTATTACCTTTGCGCAATTACAACCAATTGAATTTTTGAATTCATTTGATGTGTTGCGTTCTAACTCATCATCCCATATGAATAACTTGCAACTTGACATTACACCCGAATTTGAACATTTCCAGAATTGTTGTTTAAGGTTTTCAATTGAATTTGAGATGAACATCCCATTGCTCTATTGCAACCACAAACTGCGATTTGAGACCGTGAGCAATTACCTACCGATGATGCTGCCATGAATGAATGTGCATCGACCTTAACCTTAATGATGTATGAAGAGGAAGAATTTGCAATAAAATGATTTGAAGCGAAGAAGACGATGATGCAAATATTATACTTTTTTAGATTTAGTGCTCCTTTTTAACCCTCCTCTACTAGGTATTCCACATGTCTAAGTTATTATATAAAAGAACAAATAAATTCATTTTAACGTCAGGGACGTTAGACATCTCAATATTTTTTAAACATACTTTTAACATCAGGGACTAACACAATTAAGAAAATGAAATATAGAGGCTCAGACAAAAAAAAGATTTAGGGACCAAATTCAAAAATACGATAACTTACAAAGATCAATAAACTATATAAATCTAATATTTTTATAAAAACAAATCATACGAAAAACAAATGTCATTAATCCTAAAAAAGGATAAATTACTAATTATATTTACCCTCAATTTACATTGATGACAAATTTTTAAATTTGGGAAAAAAACTTCAACTAAAGAATCTAGAAAATTCTTATGTTATTACCAAAATATCTTTAAATTGAATTAAATTCTCAGTTACCATTCTGTCTTTTCTTTACATAAGCTTATACTGATTCTCCTATACTTATTTTTTTGTTAATTATCTATAATTAGTTTGATTTTGAGTTGAAAAATAATTATTATTTTTACAAGTTTTTTGGGCGTAGGCATTCTTTAAACTCAATTTACTTAGCCTTGATCACAGTCAATTCACTTAAATTTATGCAAACTTAGTTTAAGTACATTTACACAAATTTAATTGACATAAATTAAAATTTTTATACGCATGTGAACGTATAATAGCACAATGATACATGACTTTTGTCACTCAAAATCTATAATTAAAACTTTAAATTACTGTCAATCAATTAATTATTAGTTGATTCAGTGGTGATTGACACTAAATCTAATAGGAAAGACCACGGTTCGTAACTATTGTAGAGAGGATTACAATTCAATTTCCACAATTACAATCGAAAAGAGACTGAAACTACTTGATGTCGGAACTGACCTCCGAACCGGACTATACCGGTGGTAAAAAATGAAAAAAAAAGAAAAAAGAAATTAACGGCTGTGGATGCAGATATATGTTGTCTAACTACATACGGGCCTGGCCCATTGTGTTGAAAAGGCCCAATATTCCTAACCCTAACACAGTCATCTACATTGGCACTGCAACTCAATCGGATAGTAGCCGCGGTTTCTTCTTCTTCATCCTCAATCAAATTGCACGAAAAAGGTACGCCAAAACCCTAATTCTCCAACTCACTTTTTTCGCCGTTTTATGGTCACAATTGAGTTATGAGTTAACGTCGTTACTTTCTTATAAGCTGCTCAGAATTTTTCTTCTTCATCAACTTCAATTTTCAGAAAAGAGCACGAATCGCACGAAAAAGGTACGCCGAAACCCTAATTCTCGAACTTTTATTTTTTCTAAGAAGAATATTATCTTTCGCTGTTTTATGGTCACAATTGAGTTAGGATTTGACGTCGTTACTTTCTTATACGCTTCTCAGAACTTTTGAAAAACAATGGCTTCGAGATTTTGGACTCAGGTATGATAATTTTTAATACTCTTATTTAATTCCGTTATGCGATTGAAAAATTGATTCTTGTTGTTGTTTTTCTTGAATGTTGAAATGGGATTTTAGGGTGACAGTGATTCGGAAGAAGAGGAACAAAGTGATTATGACGAGGAAATTGAAAATGCAGCAGTTGAATCTGCTGCAACTCAAGGCAATAAAAGCAATTACTACCTTCAGGGTAATGCAACTGACAGTGATGATGAGGATGGTCAGAAGCGTGTTGTTAAATCCGCGAAAGATAAGCGGTTTGATGAGATGGCTTCTACCGTTGATCAGATGAAGAATGCTATTAAAATCAATGATTGGGTTAGCTTGCAAGAGAGCTTTGATAAGATTAATAAACAGCTTGAGAAAGTTATGAGGGTTATTGAGTCGGTGAAGGTTCCTAATCTTTATATCAAGGCTCTTGTAATGCTTGAGGATTTCTTGGCCGAGGCTTTGGCCAATAAGGATGCTAAAAAGAAGATGAGTAGCAGTAATGCAAAAGCGTTCAACTCGATGAAGCAGAAGTTGAAGAAGAATAATAAGCAATATGAAGAGTTGATTAACAAGTGCAGGGAGAATCCTGAGAGTGAGGAGGAAAAGTATGAGAAGGATGAGTCTGATGAAGAATACGAGAGTGATGGTGAGATTATTGAGCCTGATCAGCTCCGAAAGCAGGAACCAAAATCAGATTCTGAAGCTGAGTATGAAGATGAGAAACCTGATGCTGATGGTGAAGGGGCTTGGGATCAAAAGCTTAGCAAGAAAGACAGGCTTTTGGAGAGACAGTTCATGAAAAACCCTAGTGAGATCACATGGGACACTGTTAACAAAAAGTTCAAAGAGGTTGTGGCGGCTAGGGGGAAAAAAGGAACTGGAAGGTTTGAACAGGTTGAGCAGCTTACATTCCTAACAAAAGTGGCTAAGACTCCTGCGCAGAAGCTGGAAATTCTTTTCAGTGTGGTTTCTGCCCAGTTTGATGTTAATCCTGGCCTTAGTGGGCATATGCCAATCAATGTGTGGAAAAAATGTGTTCAGAATATGTTGGTCATTCTAGATATTCTAGTGCAGCACCCAAACATAAAGGTTGATGATTCAGTTGAACTTGATGAGAATGAAACTAAGAAAGGGGCTGATTATGACGGACCCATTCGTGTCTGGGGTAACTTAGTTGCTTTCTTAGAGAAAATAGATGCTGAGTTTTTCAAAAGCCTGCAGTGCATAGATCCTCACACACGTGAATATGTTGAGAGACTCAGGGATGAGCCCTTGTTTGTTGTCCTTGCACAGAATGTCCAGGAATATCTTGAAAGGATTGGAGATTTCAAAGCTTCCTCTAAGGTGGCCTTGAAGAGGGTTGAACTCATTTACTACAAATCACAAGAAGTTTATGAGGCAATGAGGAAATTGGCTGAGATGACAGAAGATGCAGATGAGGAGAGTGAGGAATCAAAAGGTTTTGAGGATACAAGAATTCCCACTGCATTTGTTGTTACCCCTGAGGTTGTAGCGCGGAAACCCACATTCCCGGAGAAGAGCAGAACCTTAATGGATGTATTAGTATCACTAATATACAAACATGGAGATGAGCGCACGAAAGCTCGTGCAATGCTTTGTGATATATATCACCATGCTCTTCTTGATGAGTTCACAGTAGCCCGTGATCTGTTGCTAATGAGTCATTTGCAAGAAAATGTTCACCACATGGACATTTCAACACAGATACTTTTTAACAGGGCTATGTCACAGTTAGGCCTATGTGCTTTTCGGGCAGGGCTGGTTTCTGAAGCTCATGGCTGTCTAGCTGAACTCTATTCTGGTGGAAGGGTGAAAGAATTGCTTGCACAAGGAGTTTCACAGAGTCGTTATCATGAAAAGACTCCAGAACAGGTACTAAATCCCATATTTATTTTCAAATGTATGTTTCACATAATGGCTTTGCTAAGTGCATACATGTGCTTATTATTATATATGATGTGTAATGATATAACTTCAATATATCTGACATCCATGCTCTAAAGAAATCCCTATTTGATTTTTCATTGAAGGTATTTGATGTTGATCTAAATTTAATCAAAGGGTCTCTGTATTCCATGTCGAATAAATGTGCTTATTATATATCATGTTTACTGATATAACTTTAATAGATCTGACATCCATGCTCTAAAGAAATCCCTAGTTAATTTTTCATTGAAAATATATGTTGATCTGAATTGTAGTTGGGGCTCATTATTTATCATTACATTCATATTGTGTAGGGTTAATCAGTTTTGAGGTTCAATAGTATTACTCAACTCTCCTAGTTTAAACACCAATTAGCTCTGCTCTCTTTACGGCTGATTTTCATATGAATCACACACATTTCTTTTGTTTTTTGTTGCTAAGTTTGCTTTTTTTCATCTACTGTAATTTTTAATTTTTTTCTAGTACATATTTCCATACTTAGGTTCTTTCATCTGTCTTGAAAATGTGGAAGTTATATATCACAGTTCAATCTTTTTTAATATTCTTTCAGGAAAGGTTGGAAAGAAGAAGGCAGATGCCATATCATATGCATATCAATCTCGAGCTATTGGAATCAGTGCATCTCACATCTGCTATGCTGCTGGAAGTTCCCAACATGGCAGCCAATGTTCATGATGCAAAGCGAAGGATCATCAGTAAGAATTTCCGTCGCTTGCTTGAGGTCAGCGAGAAACAAACATTCACAGGTCCTCCCGAAAATGTCAGGGATCATGTTATGGCTGCCACAAGGGTTCTTATTAAAGGAGACTTCCTCAAGGCCTTTGAGATTATTGCATCTCTTGACGTTTGGAAATTTGTGAAAAACCGAGACACCGTGCTAGAAATGCTCAAGGACAAAATCAAGGAGGAGGCACTTAGGACATACCTATTTACCTTTGCTTCATCATATGATTCTTTGAGTGTGAATCAGCTCACAAATTTTTTCGAACTCTCTCTTCCCCGTGTTCATAGTATTGTCAGTAGGATGATGGTCAACGAGGAGCTTCATGCAAGCTGGGATCAGCCATCTGGGTGCATTATTTTCCGAAATGTGGAACACTCAAGACTGCAGGCTTTGGCATTCCAGTTGACTGAGAAACTATCTATCCTTGCAGAGAGTAATGAAAGAGCTACGGAAGCAAGACTAGGCGGTGGTGGGTTGGATCTGCCTCCAAGGCGAAGGGATGGCCAGGATTATGCCGCCGCAGCTGCTGGTGGTGGAACATCTTCAGGTGGCAGGTGGCAAGACTTGTCCTATTCTCAAACAAGGCAAGGTGGTGGACGCGCAGGATATGGTGGAAGGGCATTGCCGTTCAATCAAGCAGGTGGGAGTGGCGGCTATTCAAGAGGACGCGGAACCGCTGGAGGTGGCTATCAAAGTTCAGGGAGGAATCAAGGGGGTTCAGCGCTGAGGGGACCCCACGGAGATGCATCTACCCGCATGGTTAGCCTTAGGGGAGTTCGAGCTTAATGTTGCATTTACTCGCTACTACAACTTTGTTTTTCATTTTTGTCTCGTTTATTATGCACTTCATCTGTGTTCAGATGAAAATTTTATAAGGATTTATTCTACATGTTCTCAATTTCATTTCCCCCACCCATGACACCTCCCAATGTTTTTAGTGGCGATAAATGAATGAACGCTTGCTGATTTGACTTCCATGTTATTTTTGGTGTGGTTTCTCATATATCTTTATGTACTGCATCAAACTAGATTATATATTTTGACACAATTTTCTTAAATGACTTTTTTTTAATCAATTTTTTTATTAATAATTCTAAAACTTAATAAAGACAATGAATGATGAATATAAAGAAATTACGAATAAAATGAAGAGATATTTTATGTTGCATGAAAAACAATATAGAAAATAGGAAGAAATTAGAAGTTTCCCGTTTTTTAATTGGATGATGGGTGATGGGTGTGAAGAAAATAAGTAGTTGTTTTAATATCATTTTTAAACAATTACTTAGACATAGTGTGGTAAATGGTAAGATATCTAGTGAAGAATAATGCCGGTAAAACAAATTTTAACACATTTTTTAGAATCCTCTCTTTAATTGGCGATACAATTTTTATGCTATTAAAACAATGGTATAACAATGACACTTTCATTCAAAGCCAACATGTGTTCCTAATCATTTTTGTATCAACATTAATAAATGAGAGGAATCGCCCTTCCACCCTTAGTTGTGTTTGTTAAGGTTTATTTAGTTGAGTAACTTCAGTTGTTACGAGGAAATAGTTTTTTAGCCTTCTCGCCGCGTTGACGAGGGCCAAATCCACCTTCTCGATCTGTTGGTATCTGACCTCGGGTCCCTGAAGCGTTTTTCTCGTGAAATACACAGGTTTTTAATCGTCAGGAGTCTCGCGGATGAGGGCCGCACTAACGGCTTCGACGGAGACGGTCAAATACAGGAATACCGTCCTCCGTCTAATGGTCGTGATAGTACGGGCAGATGTGAAAGGCTCTGCTTGAGATGGATGAGGGCTCTCTCTCATTCCTCGGTCTACTCAAAAGCCGCCTCCTTGCGCAGGAGTTTGAAAAATGGAAGGGCGTGTTGAGCGGATTTCGCGATGAAACGGGAGAGCGAGGCCAGCATACCGTTCAGGACTTGTATGTATTTTTTTGAATTAGGTGTAGAGAGTTCGGAGAACTCCCGACATTTTTCGGGGTTGGCATCGATTCCTCATTCTCTTATGTAAAAATCGATGAACTTGCCCGCCTTAACCCCGAAGGTGCATTTCTTGGGGGTTGAACCTCATTCGACATTGCCTTGCTTGGGCAAATACTTTTCTGAGATGAACAGCATGGTCGGTGTCTACTCGAGATTTGACGATTATGTCGTCCATGTATACCTCGAGCATATCTCTGATCTCGTTGCGGAATACTTTGTTCATCATTCGCTGGTATGTCGCCCCTGCGTTTTTCAGACCGAATGGCATTACGTTGTAGTAATAATTGTCTGAGCTGGTCATGAAGGAAGTGCAGTGCTTGTCACTCATTGCCATTGATATTTGGTTATAGCCCGAATATGCATCCATGAAAGATAAAATTTTATAGTCGGTCGAGTTGTCGACCAACATGTCAATATTAGGCAAGGGGAATGCATCTTTGGGGCATGCCCGGTTAAGATCGGTATAGTCAATGCACATACGCCATTATCCATTGTTCTTTTTGACAAGTACAACATTTGACAGCCAGGTTGAATACCGGGCTTCAGAAATAAAATTTGCCTCTATGAGGTCTTTTACAGCTTTTTCAACAACCTCCGTTTTCTCGGGGGACTGCCTACGCCTACGTTGTACTATTGCCCTAGCGGATGGATCAATGGCGAGTTGGTGACAGGCGACCTCGGGGTCGAGATCGAGCATCTCCACAGCACTCTACGCGAACAGGTCTGCATTCTCCCTCAAGCAAGCCTTGATCTGCTTCCTCGCCAGGTCGGGGAGTCTGGTGCCGATCTTCACCCCTTTGTTCAGGTCTTCACCGAGAGGGGCGAGCTCGAAGTCCCCATCCGAAATTGGTCAGAAGAGCTCCTGCTCTCTGTTGGGTGCTTCGTCTTGGTCGAAGTGGGTGTCCAATGAGATTGACTCGACCTTTGGAGGAGCACTTTGTACTTCTGCCTTGACGAGTTGTGGCTCTGGTTGCGCTGTTGCAGCTCTCTTGGCGGGTCGTGTCCCACTGTCGACTGTGCTTTGTCCCTTGGCCGCCGCATTGAAGAATCTTTGGGAAACTATTAGGTCGCCCTAGATGGTGGATATGCGTGCCTTTTTTGTGTAGAACTCCATCTTCAGATGGACGGTGGAGGGTACTGCAGTCAACTCTGTTAGTGTCGGTCTCCCTAGGATGCATTTGTAGAGAGACGGACAACTGATGACCAGGAAGCGCACCTTGATTTGCATGGTGGTGGTATCTTCGTCGAAGGTGACTATGAGCTCCACGTACCCCCATGGCTTAGAGGTCGAGTCGTTAAAGCCCTGTAGGTCGGACCCCATGTATGGTGAAAGGTGAGAGTCGTCGAGTTGCATGGTTCTGAAGATCTAGTTATACATCACATCGGAGGAACTTCCCTCGTCGACCAAGATGCGATGAACATCAAAGTTATCCATTCTCACCCTGATCAGAAGAGGGATGGCTGAATTGGGGGGGACCTCCGGGAAACTCCTCGAGGTAAAAGGTAATCGGCTCTGATCTGCCCTTAACCCTCTCGAAAGTCACTGTTTGCAAGGGGGGGGGGGGCGTCGACCAGCTCGTCCAACTTCCTCTTTGTGGAGTTTATAGTTATATCGTTGAATCCCCCACCATTTATGACCATGGCGGAGGGGAACCTTTCCCACCTACTGTGTGTGGTCAGAGGTTCTTCGATATCTTCGGGGACATAAAAGTTCTTCGGTCTTGTAACAGAGAATGTTGTCTGGATGAGGATTGTCTCGTCTGATGGTCGGGCATCCTCTTCAATCTCCTTGGCGTCACGGGTATCTCGACGAGGGGCGTCGTCGCGCTGATATTGCCCGAGTCTCCCCCCTTTGATGAGGGTCTCAATAGCATCTTTGAGATGGACACAGTCCTCAGTCAAGTGTCCATGACTTCGATGATATTGGCAGTATTTACTTCGATCAGCCTCGGGCTTAGCAGGAGCGGAGCGAGGACGCTTGACGTTGCTGTCCTTGAAATCAGTGTTGGCACACTCCGCCAAGATGCGCTTGCAGGAAGCCGTCAACAGAGTGTACTTGGTAAATTTCCCTGAGGGTCCTCTTTGCTCACGTGGATCTCAGGGTTTGTCATCCCTCCTCTTCTCGCTAGTTAGTCGAGGAGGGCCGGATTCTTGTTGTCGCAGATTGCTGGTTGATCCACGATTTCTGGGGTCCCGGGCTCTATTGGCCGCTTCCCTCTCCCCATAGTCCATATATGCTCTGGCTTTCTCGAGGAGGGCATCGAATATCCGGCGTGGTTCGATGCCAACGGCTTTTCTGAATTTCGTTCCCGAGAGGAGTCCCCTCTCGAGCAAGTATCTCTTCATATGATCGGTACAGGGGACCTGGATGACTTCCTGGTTGAATCGATCAATAAATTCCCCCAGGGTCTCGTCGTGTCTTTGGACGATGGCCTCGAGGGCTGCTTCAGTCTTTGGGTGTCGACGTGAAACAGTAAATGAACTGATGAACTGGTTCTTTAAATTTCGCCAGGAGGTGATTGACCCCGGGGCGAGACTCTTGTACCAATCCATCGCAGCTTTACTCAAAGTCGTGGGGAACAACCGACATTTGATTGGTCCCCCGACATTGTGATAATGCAGCATTGCCTCGAACTCGTCTATATGGTCGATCGGGTCGGCAATGTTGTATTCCTTCAAATGGGGAGGCTTCTCCATGCCCGGGAGGATGGGTGCCTCCATAATGGCTTGTGACAAGGGACCGTGGGAGTCGTCTTCGTCACTCCTGTCTGGAGAGCGAGAAGGAGATCTGATGTAGTGGTGGTTATGATGGTGGCCCTGGTTGCGCGGAGCGTTTCTCGGGCGATACGGTCGTTCGTTATTTCCCGTGTTCCTGTCTCTAGGGGGTCTTTGCTCTTGACGTGAAGGGTTGTGATTGCGCCTCCCCGTGTCTACGGGCTGGTCCCTCTCCAACGCGGGGTGTCGCCCGATTGATCGAGAGGGGCTTCGGGAGGCGTCCCGCCTGCGCCTCCGCGGGGAAGATTAGGGATGTTCCTCTACTTGGCGAGGAGGAGGAGAATGGGGCCTCCTATGTCTTCTGGGGGCTCTTCGAGCGCCCTCAATCTCTCTCCTTGAGATAAGATCAGATAATTTGTTTGGTTTATCGCTGCGAACAGTGCCCTGGTCGTGGCATCTGCTTCGACGGGAACGAGGACCTCCTGGAACTGGTTGGGTTGGTAGTTCTGAGGAGGTGGTCGATCATCTTCGAATCGTCGGGACAGTGACGACGATGAGGCAGACAGTCTGTCTTTGTACTCTGAGAGGCTAGGTATGCCGGGGTGGCCGAGGTTGATATCGTTATTAGTGTTGAGGCCAGTGGGAACAGCGTTATGGCCAACATGACCAGTGTTATTGACGCCGACGTTATTGTCGGCGATGTTATTGTTGGCGTCGGCGAGACGAACATTCATGTTATTTTCTGCTGTTTGATCAGCCATGACGGTCAGAAAGGAGTGATTTAGCTTTTATCTTGTGTAAATGGAAGACGGGGAAGCAAGTTTCTCACAGACGACGCCACTGATCGTACCTGATCAGAATGGACCGTCACAGCTTGCTCCGAGCAGAATCTGAGAGTGAGGTGGGGGTACCTGCAAGACACTTTGATGCCAAAGTGAGTTTCGAAATGAACAAGCAAGTATGAGAGTAAGAAATGTTCAATACCTAACCCTCTCAGAAGAGAGGGTATTTATAGCCCCCAACGTTGGGCGAAGGTCCCCATTGTTGGGCCAGGTTGAGGCCCAATAACGAAAACTGTCACGACTTACGTGTGTATGAAATTCAGCAAGTGGACTTTCCCCTGGTCAACTGCTCCGCGAGAATAGGAGTTGGACTCGTGATTTCCGGAGGGCAGTTAAGATGATTGACATGAGGACGTGGGTCACGTTCTCCAACAGATATGTGGAGAGTTGTCCAACGGTCCCTAACTTAGATTGTCTGTTTTTGAGCCTTATGCAAAAGTGTTGGTTTGAACATCCCATCCGAGGGACAAGTGTAGGCCCAATCCATATCAGGATGGAATAAGAAATTCCTATAACTTAATGATAGTTTGCCCACCGATTGCTATCTCAATTCAACCATTTTTCCTCTGAATTTTAAATCATTATTACATTTTCTAAAGGCTCCACGTAAGATAAAAAAACTCTTTCCCTTTGAGGCATGAGCTGTTGAAAGAAAAAAAACTTGAAAGATCATGGTGTGTTAACATGTCTACCAACAAAAAAGGTATATATGCAATTGTAAAGTTTTAATTAACAAGCAAAAAATTATAAAATCATATCTAAAAAATTGTAACTTTTCAGTGTCGCAAACATGCCTGCACAACTATGGCGGAGGTTTTTTCTGTTACATGAGAAAAACAATAACAAAAAACTACTCTACATAAAAACATGCCTAGAACATTAAAGCTCAATATAAATCAGGACAAAGACTTTTGAATCCAATTAGAGATCCTCTACATTTACCCCTTGAATCCTAACAACAGGAATCGAGCTTCTGACTCGAATCTTGGCCAGAATGCCTGCCTACCAGTACCACACGGCTGATCAATACTCAATGTGATACCAACACACTGGAAAAAAGTTGGGCATTTCTCATCCATCCCTGCGAACATGAACGGGTATTCTTGTGTTTTTTGTCCTCTCATTGTTGATGTAGCTGATAGAGATAGTTTACCAGAGTCACATGAACTATAAAAGTGAGATAATACAGATTGCAGAGCAATTTCAGACATAAAAGTGTAATCTTAAACAAACACTTATCATACCATATCATGAATACTATCGAGTTTCATTCTGTATTAGATAAGATGTATCAAAAGGGCCTAAGAAATATACATGAAAACACACTCCTGAGCAAGAATAGAAAAACAGCTCCTTTGACAAATAAAAAAAATGAGAATCATAGTATTATAATATATAATCCTAGGAACTCTTTTTGTAGCACTCTTTCTCAGATACACCCGACAATTTACAGCCTGCAAGTGAGCAACAAGGGAGGACAAAAACAAAACTTGCTAGGTGTGCAAAGCCATAAATAAGTTCTGTTTACGGGCATGTTCTGGAATAAGCCGGTTGATGACATCAGGTGGAATACCAGAAAGTTCTGCACCAATTAATGAACATATAAGTCAGGAAGATTCTTGATTCACTAATAATTGTAAAAATATTAGTGACTTATTTTCACACAGAGAATAACTTTAATAGAAAATAAAAACAATAACTTTTTCCGACAAAAAGTGGCCCCTAGTTTCTCCAAAAGAGTAATCCTATACTCCACAACATACTGGAGGGAAAACCGAGATGAAATTTATACACTCAAATATGGAAGAATGTACAATAATTGAATGGTAAATGCAAACACAAAAGAAGAACAAGTATGAAAACCTTTATGATTAACAACAACCTCCCATCATAAAACTCGTCCTTTTTTAATAATAAAATAGAAACTAGTCCTCATAGTTATGTATTATGCATATGCAAAATTTAACCCAGACACAATTTCCCCCAATTAAGGGACTAAAGCAATTTTTTTGCTTTTCCTTTCCTCCATTTGAAACACAATTTACTAACATATCATGACAATGTTAAGACAATTACATTAATGGCTTAAATAGAGTTGTTTCTAAGAACTTCAATTTTAGATTGTGCTCATTTCTGAGCCAAGGTAGTACTTAGACTCACCCTGAGGTTTGAAGTTAAACAGCGGAGGCAGTGGGCGTCCATTGGGAAGGCGGGTGCTTGGATCTCTCAATTCATCAAAGAATGGGTGAATGCAAGCTTCCAACTGCAGACACAATATGGCAAGCATAAAAAAATTTATTCTCCAAGACAAGAATAGAAAACAAGTACAAAAACCGGGGATGCTAAACTTACAGCAGTGCATCTCAAATTAGGAGAGTACTGAAAGAACCTACAGACAAGATCCACCGCTTCTGGAGGTAAACGTTTCTGAAAGACCTGTCAAATCAGGATAACATCGTCGTCAAGCCTTCTTGCAAACAAAAACCCTTTTAAGTAATGTAGGCTGGACATCCACACACATTCTTTTGTATTTGAATAGCTTTGCACCCATGTGCATTACTGGGACTAACTTATAATAATATCAATTCAACCCAACCAACAGCCATTAATGCATATCCCTGATTTGGAAAATGTAGCATAGAACAACTTTGACTTTTAACAAAGTACTGTTCATCTCTCCTAGCATCTCCAGACAGGGTACTAGGACATGTCATCAATATCTACCTACACTAATCTAGCATTAATCTCACACGGCCCTTGAGACTTTTCAGCACTGATCTCATCCCATGCCAGATGGTGGGTCAGACATATAAAGATAATACTTTACGAATTTATTTATTATTTTCTTGAAAATAGGAGAAAGGAAATATTATTATTTATTTAGGGAGACAGGGAAGGTCATACAGTCTCTAGTAGGGATTGAACTCTGTCCCTTTGGGCTACAACACTGCGCTAACACCAATCAGATAAAATAAATATAAAGTTACAATCTTCACAAAGAAGACAAGTACACAACTTCATTGATACTAGGAAGCGATGCCTACTTTTATTTTATTTTATCTTTTCATTAAAAAAAACTGTCTGGATATGGAGGAAACAAGTCTAGAAAGGATTATGCTTCGCCTTTATGCGAAACAATGTCGTTATCTTTTTACCACAAACCATCTCCCTTGATCGCATAAGGAATAATCAACAATCAAGATACTAATTGTTACCAAGTCAGAATTCACTACAAATAGGAAAACATGCAAATGTCTTCAAATGAACATTGTTGGCACAAGTGTAATGGAACCAAAGTGTAACTGAAAACATGCAAATGTCTTCAAATGAACATTGTCTATAAATACAGGCTCAACATACATTAGAATCTAGCTTGCAACAAAGAGTACATATAAGAAAATAAACCTGAATCCTGAATTACTAATTACTACAAGCATTTAAGAATAAACGTCAGAAAGCAAGCAAAGCACAAGAGAGTAAACCTTGTGCCATGGATGAGGTTTTATCTGCGGAAACTTAAATTCAGTATAATTTGGGTTCATGCACTTTATCTCTTCCCTTGTAGGAGTTCCCAAAACCTGAAATGATAAAAAAAAATGGAATTGTAATTTTAGAGATTTCTTTGGGGAAAAGTGAATTACAAAATCAATAGTATCAATACATTACAATAAAGGAACTAGAGAAATCTAAACAACAAAATGTATATCTAAAGTAAAATTCTATCAGGGCCAAACCAAGAAGAGTTAATCAAGCTTTGAGAATTATCTTTACAATCAAGACTAGATATAACTGCACAAAATCAAAACAAATATCCCTTTCACTGAGTTAGAACGTAGAGGAACAAGTCCAATTCCCCAAAACATGTACAATTTCTGGCAGAACCAACTGAATTTGTTTTGCATATAAAGTCTGGTTCAAATGGTTCACACATCTATTGAAAATGAAAGAATTACATAATTCTTGCATGGCCAAATCAAGACTAATTGAAAAACAATGATTGTAAATCCTCATCTTGATGATTTCAACTAGCTGAGAAGTCCACTCTCTCCAGGATAAAATGGTTCACACATTCATTAAATATGAAAGGATTACATAATTCTTGCATGCCAAATCAATGACTAACTGAAAAACATGGATGGTAAATCCTCACCTTGATGATTTCAACCAGCTGATCAACTCCACTCTCTCCAGGAAACAAGGGCTGCAATTTAAGCTGAATTTCAGGGAAACAAGAAAGACAACAGAAAACAAGGAAATGAGAGATGGGAAAGTGTCATATCACCTGTCCAAGAAGTAATTCAGCCATTACACAACCAGTTGACCATATATCTATGGCCGTTGTATATTCAGTGGCACCAAATATAAGTTCTGGGGCACGATAGTATCTTGAACAAATATATGAAACATTAGGTTCTCCTTTCACCTGATAAATTAGAACAAGAATGAAACTTGAGTGGTAGAAAAGTAACTTCCATCAATCATCCATTCAATTGGCTTTATATCTTACCAACACTTTTGCACTCCCAAAATCACAAAGTTTCAACTGATGTGTGTGTGGGTTCACCTGCCAAGAGAACACACATTTGAGAACAACCAAGAGTAACTGACTAAATGATGCAGACAGAAGTGGTATACATTATATCATCTTCCAGTTGGATTAAGCAATTTCAATATGATTGCCATAAGACAATGAGAATGAAACATTGTCTTAGTTCAATATTTGGCCATATTGTTATCCACTAACCAGAACTTTATATTGTCGCAGAGAAAGCCAGAGAGAGAAGTATTTAACTATTTAAGAAATCCTGTATTTTTCCTCTACGTGTCAGATTTCTTACATGGTGCCCATATTGCATATACAATCAATTCTATGGAGATATACATGGAAGAAACAAAATAAACAAGGCACCACACAGTCCCAGGTTTGTTTTGCAAGCAAATTTTAAATAAATATATACAGTAGATAAATACTAAGAATGGCAATGTTCAGTATTTCTCTTATTATAGTATAGATTATAAAACCTTCACATTTCATTCACAATAGAGGAGAACAGACTCCAGCAGAGAGTGATATAATAAAGTTTTAAAAAGTGACAGTTTGGATTATCTACGCTCCATAATTTGAACCAGAAAATAATGACATGAGATACCAGCATGCATAAAGCTGTGTGACCATCTATACTCTTAGTAATATAAAGCCGTATTTGTACAGCTTGTCTCTCCATCTAATAGTTCAAGCTTTTGGGAAGTAGGTCCTACACATGCTAAACTAGCTTCTTTGGCCAAGATTAGAGAGATAAAGCCAGTTAAGGTATTGCCCTCCAATCATTTGCAAGAGTTTGTCATTCGCATGGACAAATAATTTAGTATATAAAGTAAAGTAAGCATTCATAAAACAATACATTCAAGTGTAAGCCCAAGCATCGGAGAAAAATTTAAGACATCACCAAATGATCAAAGTAAAAAACAATTGAAAATCAAACCAAACAAGTTGTAAAAACAATCTTCCATAATTATCTCAGAATTGTGGTTGGGCCTAACTCAACCTTACAAACCCCACTTTTAAGGTGAGGGTTGCCTTCACTTATAAACATATGTCCAGGCCATAAATTGTCCGATGTGAGACTCTTTAACAAATTATTTATTATGATCATTATGTTTCCTTCCCGTGTGGATTTATATTGATGTGAGAGCGTTGAAATGTTTCAACTTCCAAATTAGCATGTGAAAAAACAAGGTCATAATAAACAAGCCCATCATGAAGAATTTGGTAAAATTAATGAGTCCAGCTTAAAATAAAATTCAGTTATTCAGATAATGCCTTACAAGTAGGTTCTGAGGTTTGATGTCACGATGACAGATTCCGATGCAATTGTGTATGTAAGCAAGGGCCCTGCATATCTGCAGCCAAAATCAGAGAAAAGACAGAAATTTGTCAACATACATAAAAAAACTACTAGGGATTATTGTAGAAACTGCATACTTCTTTTATGACCGAGACAAAACAACCAGGCAGAATTTAAAAAAGCTAGGTTTTCATGGGCTGGTCATATATTACTTTTATAAATCTTATAACGCGCAGAGTGTAGTTTTTAAATAATAATTCATCAAATATTTTGGGAGACTGTGACTTGCTATGGTATAATGCATTTCCAGCTTTCCGTTCTCAAAGCAACTATATACCTGGTACGTATAAAGTTTCACGTATATTAAAGGCATTCGCTGGTTAATCCTGCTATAGTTCCTCGCAATACGATTCACGGTTTCAGGAACGTATTCTAGTACAAGATTCAAGTAAAGCTCTTCTTTGTCGGTCGCTGAAAAGAAACAATGCCTCAGGGCGACAATATTTGGATGGTCCAGCATTTGCATAATCTGTAACTCTCTATTCTTGTAACGCTTGTCCTGGAGAACCTTCTTGATGGCAACAATCTCTCCTGTTTCTCTACATTTTGCCTGATGACAGCATTAATTAATTAGTTGAATGAATGAAAAAGATGCCTGTATGTGATATAATATAATAATAACAGCATGAATTTGCAAAAAAAAATAAAAAATCAAAAGCAAACTAAGTAGCTCTGCTGCCTCACTTGAAAAACAGTGCCAAAAGAGCCTGTCCCGACTACGTGTTCCGCGATATAACTAACATTCTGTCAGCTCCAAAAAGAAAAATTGTCACTGAATTTCTTAGTTCACACTAGTTCAAATATGATACAATACAACACCACAACCACAAGAGTTTGGCAATAGTAAATGGCCCAGGAAAATTCCTGACCTGCTTAGATTGACCATTTCGTCCAGCAATGCTGGTTCGTATTACATGTCCTGTTTCAGCACCGACGCCATCAATGATATCTGGCTGACTCTCCTGCAAAGTATAAAACAGTGGCAACTGAATTGAGTTGGAAAATAAACAAAGAAATCATCAAATTGAGTTAAGTCTGCAAGTACTTACTCTGTCATCATCATCATCATCATCATCATCATCATCATCATCATCAAGGTCATGGTCAACTTTGTCTCTGAGCCTCATCTCAAGCATCTCTCTCCCAAGCCAATCAACAGAACTTGAAGAACCTCTTAAAGCAGACCTAGAACTACCAACACCACCATTTCCATTTCCATTTCCACTTCCAAGGCTAGCAGAAGCCATGTCAACCACCAGTCACTCAATCGAAAACAGTTGAATACTAGTAAATTAGCTACTAAATAAAGCAAAACAAGAATTAGATTTGATCAGATCTAGTAAGAATTAGACTTGATGAGAATGAAAATGAAAATCACCTGGAAGTGGAAGTTGAAGGAATTGTGATGATCAGAATGGGAGCACCGGACTTGCATTTCACTTTCTGATTCCGACGATCAATCGGATGATCGCAAATTCAATCTACTTTACTCTCTCTTTCTCTCCAGATCTTGCAATTTTCCCTCTTACTACTATTTATTCTAACTTTTTTTAATAATAATTTATAAATAGATACAAATAAAAAACAACAATAAATATTTTCTTTTTGTTTTGAAAATCTAACTGTATAGTAATTTGAAATCTCAACTATAAATAAATATCATATTCATTTTTCAAAAACTCAAACTAACTAGTATAAAAATCATGTTTTATTCCATGGAATAGTAGTATCGTGTTAATATTAATTATATTAATTAAAGATTAAAATTCATTAAAATTTTAAATCTTAAATCATTATACATATTGAGTATGGCATTAACACCTAAGAAAAGCTAGTAAGACATTTTGAACAACAATTTAATATTTAGTAAATTTGGAATTATACAATTTCATAATTCAAAAATTAATATTTTACTCATTAATAAAATGTCATATTTTTGTTTGGCCACTTGTAAATATTACATGTGCTTCATCCTCCTCATTATGTTCATTTTTCGATATATGTTATATATTTTTATACAATGTGCAATGGAGATTTGATAAAGATTTTTCATATATCTTATATTAAAGGTTAAAATGGTTCAAAATGTTAAATTGTTGGAGTTCTTTCATTCTTAATTAAAAATTCAAATTAGTCAAATTTAAATTGTGTAATTGACACTGTATCCACACTCAAATTTTAGAAGAAAAGATCGAGAAAATAAGAGAAGGTCTTAATAAGTTAGAATCCAAAAGTGAGCAATTTCCACTCTCTTCAATTAAAGTATCAACTAAACTAGAAGCAATCTCAAATTTGCAAAGACTTTTCAACATAAATTATAGCATTCAGTGGCAAAGATCTAGAGTCAGGTGGTTGAAGGTGGGAGACGTAAATTCTAAATATTTTCATGGAGTCGTGAATAGAAGACAAAAGAAGAAATAAATCGTTTGCTTAATAGTGAATGAAGAAAAAATTAATGAAGTTAGTAAAGTAAAAGGAGTAATCTTTGAATCACTTTAAATCCCAATTTCATAACAGAGACACAAAATTGCATGTGGAGAAATGTGAGTTAAAAAGAACAGTGAAAGGCAAAATAAAAGTCTGTCGAAGATTTTACCGAAGTAGAGGTTAGAACTACGGTTTAGAAATGTGAAAATTCTAAAAGACTGGGTCTTGATGGCATACATTTTTGTTTCATGAAAGATTATTGGGTAGACTTAAAGATCGACTAATGAATATGATGAAAGAATTTCACTCCAATAAATTTCACTTTAATGGTAAACTTGCCAGAGGAATCAATAGTTTGTCCGTTGTCCTTATCTCGTATATTTGACCGCCCTCAAATTTTGAAAAATGGACTTATTTGAACTTTGTAATGGAGAAAATGGACTTTCATGAAAAATGAAGAGGGTGGATTGTAACACCCCCAAATTTTTTAATTATTATTATAGGTATTACTTTTAATATTTTAATAATATTTTATTATTTAATTAATAGTAATTTATAAATGTTAATAATTATATAATGATATTGGTAGTAAAATTAGTATTATTATTATTTGTTTTATTATTATTATTATTATTAGTGTTATTATTATTGATATTATTATTATTATTATTATTATTATTATTATATGAGAAAATAAAGAGTCGATGAGGGTTAGTGAGGAGAGAGAGGTGAAAAGAATTAAAAATGGAAGAATATGGGAATGGGAAAAGGCGGAACATAAAAGAAATAAAAGTCGAGAGAACGAGAAAAGGGAGAAAATGAGGAGAACTGATATAGTGGGATCGTGTTGGAACAAAGTATTTCCAAGAAAGATGATTAATAAAGGAAGAATAAGAAGAAAAGAGAGAAAATGTTATGAGAGTTGTTATTGATCTCAAAATTGTAAAACTGAATTATGGTTGCATTGTAAAATTACAAACTAGCAAGCCCTTTATCTAGGCATACAACTCAGGCCCAATTCGACTATATACAAGTTTTGGTCCAAAACTACATTTTAACATACTGAGGCCCAAAACTACAAAGTTATTGTATTCGATATTGTCGAATACAGCTGATAACCTATCAACATTAGTTATTCGACATACACATATGCTCTTCGACAGAACAAGAATTATATCTCCTAACACACACTTTAATTCATGTTCTCGAGACTTCTCATCCCGATACTTCTCTTTAACTCATCGAGTCTGACTTTTTTCAGAGGTTTGGTGAATATGTCAGCTAGTTGTACTTTTGTCTTGCAATGCTTTAGCTCTAGCTTCCCTTTGTTGACTTGATCCCTAAGAAAATGATACATTTTCTTTATGTGCTTACTTCGACCATGACACACTGGATGATTCGCCAGATCAATCACTGACTTGTTGTCGACAAATAACTTCATCCTATTAGGTTCCATTATCTTGATTTCTTCAAGTAATATTTTAATCCACGGTGCTTGGTATGCAGCATATGATGCAACCAGATATTCTGCTCTGCATGATGACAAAGCCACAATGATTTGCTTCCTCGAGCTTCAAGAGATTGGAACACCTTCAATCAAGAAAATGTAGCCTGCAGTGCTTTTCTTTTTGTCTTGATCTCCACTAAAATTTGAGTCAGTGTATCCTTGAACTTCGACATTTGTGTTGTTCTTTGACTTCTTTGGCAACAACACACCATGATCAATTGTTCCCTTTATGTATCTCAACACCCTTTTTACTTCAATGAGACCATACTCTTGGGGTTTCTCCATAAATTGACTCAATAATTCGACACTTTGGCAGATATCTAGTCTAGTATTGCAAAGATACCTCAAGGATTCAATGATTTATTTGTATAGGGTCGAACTTACAAACTCATCATTTGTTTCCTTTTTCAACTTTGCTCCAGTTTCTAATGGAGTGGCAGCTGCATTACAATTTCTCATTTTGAACCTCTTCAGTATATCTTGGGCATATTCCATTTGATGCAAGAATACTCCTTCTTCAGTATTTTTGAATTTCATCCCCAGGAAATATGAAAGATTCCCTAAGTCTGACATATCAAATTCTTGCATTAGTTTTGACTTGACTTTCATTATCTCAACTTCGTCTGCTCCTGTGATTAGTAAATCATTTACATAGAGGCATAAAATGATTTGAATAACCTTGTAGTCTCAGTTCTTACTTTTATCGACCTTCTAGCATTCTGCTCAGATGGTTCCTCATTTTGACTAGTTGATGTATCATCTAGTTTATTTCGATTGGTTGAAGCCTCTTCTTGATGATCTTTTTCAAACACAGTTGTGATTGTATCTGATTCACGTCAAATTAAACCTTGACTCTAGTCCCGCCCTTTGCTTTCATCCACAAGAACATATCGACTAATCATAAGTATGTCATCGTTTGGAGAATACAACTTGTATGCATCAGTCGAATAATAACCTATGAGCACCATGATTTTACTTCGGTCATCCAGTTTCTTTCTTAATTGTTCAGGTACATACTTGAAGCATATTGATCCAAAAACTCTAAGATGAATCACATTTGTCTTCGACCTTGTCCAAGCCTCATAAGGTGTTTTTCTGACCATCTTCTTCGTCGGGCACTTGTTTAGAATATATATTGTTGCCGAAGCTACTTCAGCCCAAAATCTTTTAGGTATATCTTTAGCTTTCAACATACTTCTCGTCATGTTCAGTATACTTCTATTCTTTCTCTCAGTTATGCTATTATACTGAGGTGTATAGGATGCAATAACCCCATGCTCTATACTTTCCTCATTGTAAAATCTAGCAAATTCAGCATAAGTATATTCATCACCTCCATCAATTCTCAACTTCTTCAACTTGCATTCACTTTGTTTCTCAGCATGCAACTTAAACTTCTTGAATTGTGTGAATACCTCACTCTTCCTTTCAATAAGGTAAATCCACATATGTCTGGTGAATTCATCAATGAAAGTAAGGAAATACTTATTACCTCCATTTGACTTTACTTCAAAAGGTCCACTCACATCAGAATGAACCAACTCCAATTTTTGCTTAGATTTCATGGGCAAGTCATATTTGAATGCTTTCCTAGCCGGTTTTGCTTTGCAGCATTCCTCACATACCTGCTTTGGTTCCTTTAATAAGGTGACCCAAATACCATCCTTTGTTGGTTGAGCATACTTAAACTTTGAAGTTTGAATGTCTATACATGTGGTGCCATAGCCAGTTCTCATCTTCTTCTGTAGTTAAAACAAGACACTTGTGATCTGATGTGTTGAGTTCAACTTTGAAGGTTTTGTTTTCTTCTAATTGTGCTTTCGTTATTAGCCTCTTATTAGCCCTATATACCTTTATCTGATTCTTTTCTAGCTTAATATTGAAACCTTTTGCAAATAATTGAACTACATTTTATCAAGTTACTTATCATGGAAGGTACATACAATACCTCAGTGATGGTGTCCTTTCGAACATCCTTTCTGACAATCGAAATATCTCATTTACCACCTGATTTGATGTGTCTTCCATCTGTAAACTTTATCACCTTTTCGACTGACTCATCTAACTTGGTAAACCAATTTTTATTGACAGTTATAAGGTTGTTGCATCCTGAATCCAGATACCACGTGTTATTTTTATCACTATTCGAATGGGTGTTGACCATTAACAACACTTTATCATAATCACTATCTCCAGCTCGTGCACATTGAACTTCATCACTCTCTTTCACCCTCGTTGCTTTCTTTCATCGACACTCTCGAGCATAGTGACCAAAACTTTGACAATTGTAACACTGTGTTGCAACTGGTTTTTTAATCAGGGTTGCCACCCTTAATTTTTATCCTAGAGGAAGGGAGTATAAAGGAATAACCCTAAAGTTCAGAGATTCTAGATTTGGGCTCGGTTCTAGACGAGGGGAAGGTGTTAGGCACCCCTCTTATACCTTGTTCACAAGGATACTAGGTTTAGAAGCGTGATGTTTTAGGAAATAGGGTTTTAATTACTTATTAAGGAAAAAGGTTTAAATTTTAGTTAGCGGGACTTGCCATGATTTTTGATCGTATGCCTACGTATCCTCTTATGAGGAATCAAAATCTCATTTCGTAGTTCGCAGGGTTGTTTGTATTTTTTATGGATTACAAAATATATTTTGAACTTCCTGCATACGTAGTCTAAGAGTGTGAACAATGGAGTTTGTTAGACCAAGTACGCAGTTAATTTAAATATATTTGTATTCCTTTTCGAAAATTAATGTTGAATTAATTTATTACGAAAAATAATTAGGCATTTGCTTGTGTATTTTTTATACGTATACCAAAGGAGTCTGATATAGTCTCCTCATTACGTGGCCAGATATTGGCCACGTATCGCTTACGGATGTAGTAATTCAGTGAATCGCGCGAGTTTTAATATTTTTGATGTAAAATATTAATTTAATTTATACGGTGAAAAATGATTTTTACGTACATGATTAAAGAAGAATACAATTTATTATAAATAAACAATATCATATTTTAAGTGAGTTTAAAAATAATTAATAATAACAGATAAATAATATAATGTTATAAAAGTATAAATATATAAATATATACAAATATATAAATACAAATATATAAATACAAATATATAAATACAAATATATATATATATATAAATATATATACAAATATATATATATATATATATACACAAATATATAAATACAAATATATAAATACAAATATATAAATACAAATATATAAATACAAATATATAAATACAAATATATAAATACAAATATATATATATATATATATATATATATATATATATATATATATATATATATATATATATATATATATATATATATATATATATATATATATATATATATATATATATATATATATATATATATATATATATATATATATGAAGTAAAATTATGGGGGTGCTATTAACAAGGGCCTGAATTCAAATTTTGAATTCAGGCCCAGAAGGCCAGGGGGTGAAACACGCTTATTCGTAGAAGGACAAATAAAAAAAGGGTGCAAACAGCGATTGGGCCTAGCCCAGTGAACACACCTTTGATCCGTTCGGATCAGGTGTGGGGGGTGCATCGTTAGAGTCGTGGTCACACATATGTTGGGTTATTGGATGATGATCATGTGGCCATAATTAAGGGAATATGATAGTTACCATAGGTGAGGCATATTGAATCACTTTCTTTCAGAACAAATTTTTAATATTGGTATTTAATCATCTTCTACCTTGAATGTTCGAAAGACTAGCGTCAATCTCACCTTCACGGTTTAAGACGATTAAATAGGGGCAGCTGTAATACCCAAAATTTGTCCTACCTTATATCAAGAAACATCTGGCTTAGGCTTCACATTCATCTACATATTTCCATCAGGACATTTTACATAATATTGCATTCAATAAATCAATTTGGTTCGGTGGTTCAGTGATTGTGGAATATTAGGGTTTTTTGGTTGGGTTGAGGTGTATATATCCGATAAAGCCTGATTCTTCTAGTTACGAGGCTATTCTTTTCTTCTCAATATCAAGTTGCAAGGTTTTATACGACGAAACTAAGGATTAGGGTTTACATCTTATCATACTTGAGCTTATCGGCATTCTACTTGAGGTTCATTCCATATCAAAGTGTTCCCATGTCTCAGCCTTCATATTCATCTTCAAAAAGTTCCTCAGGGCATGGTCATTATGTTAACACCATCTATAATGAAGGTGTTTTGTCAAAGATATGGTATGATTTGCGAAGCATCATCATTCTTTTGGATATTTGTGCTTGGCATGCAAGTTTGGGTTAGATTGAAAAATTGAAGGGAATTAAGGTTTCATTTGACTGAGTTAGGATTGTGAAGTGTTCATTCAAGTTTTTTTATACCAAAGATTCGAGTTTGTTCAAGTTTGTCGAAATGACGTCAAGGATACATGTCTTATTCGTTAAGCATACAAGGTTGGGATATGTACTTATGGAGTTTCCTTGGAATTCAAGTAACAAGCTATAAAAAAGGATATCATTCAACTTTGTTTTATAAGACAAGTTCAAAAACCATGCCTTGACCAAACTTGGCTTCATATTCATGACCATTACAATTTACATTTGAGCAATCATATCATTACAAACCCACAAAAAAATTTACAAATGAATTCACTTTGATTAAGTTGCTAAGATCCTAGACCTACTCTTCAAATTTTAGCCTCATGTTATATTGATTCTAAAAGTCCAATATATTCCTCCTTCCTAAATTCCATGATATGCCAAGTCTCCAAATGGACCAGCTGTTGTATTTACCACAGAACTGCAAACCTGCATCAAAATACCATAACAAATTTAGCATACTTTCTGTATCATTAGTAAAACCATACTCAATTTACAAAATCTCATAAAAACTTGGTGTACCATGTGTTGTACCCCAAAATTTGCCCTCCCATAATCTTCAAAGTTTTGCCAAACATCCTCTTCAAATGCTTCAAGGTCTACTCAAGGGCCACACAGTCAACCACTCTCCTAAGGCCAGTCAAATTAGGGTTTTGGTTCTGATCAAGAAAATGGAGTTTCCAAGGGTCCAATCAAGTCTCACATGTCTACAAATATGGTCAAGCATCCTCATACAAAGTTTCAAGACTTTCAGCACAAAATTGCACAGTCAAAAACCCCTAATTGCACTACAGTCAACTGTAGGGGCAAAATGGTCATTTGACAGTTAAAAGTTAAAATTTTTGGTCAACATCTTATTTTGAAGCCACAAACATCATTTGATCAATGCTTGATCATGATTCTCAAAAGTATGGCTCAAAAATCATCAAGATGCAAAAGTTTCTATTTTTGGACAGTTGAAAAGTCAACTGTAACTTGACCAAGGCATAACTTTTTCATGTTTCATCAGAAAAATCCCATCCAATGCTCATTTTGAAGATAAAGACATTTCCTACAACTCCTCTTCATACTTCAAGTCCAAGAAATGCTCTCACAAAAAGTTATCAATTTCAACATTATAGGTCATTTTCAAAAGTCAACAAAAAGGGACTTTAAGTCAAAGACCATAACTTGAGATTGGTAAATCAAAATGACATGGGACCAAAGACATTGGTTAGAGGACTCAAATACCTTTCCAAAATGTCCAAGAACATGATCAAAGCTTAAAAATTGATCAAGATATGCATTGGAGAAGTGGGAAATTTTTGTGAAATGGCCAAAATCATTTATCCTTGAAATTTCATTTTTGACAAAAGGGGCCCACTTTTTCCACTTGAATTAACTTGGCCATGCTTCCCACGTGTCCCACCTTTTATTTCAGATTTTTTAATTAATTTTTTCATTTTTTATTGATTTTATTGGATTTAATTAATTTTAAATCTTTTAAAATCAAGAGAAATTCAAAAAAATTAATTTAAGGGAATATTTGGCTTTGATTAACCTTGAAGCACCATTATGTACATCCCATTTTCGTGCCAAGGCTCAAAGAAGCAAGAATTCAAAAAATGAGTCAAAAATGGAAGTTTGGTTATGGAGGTTTATGGAGAATCATGAAATTGAATGTGTTGCATTAAGAGGCCATAATTCTTCTTGATACACATTGCCTAATGCATATACAAGGGAGACAAAAAACGAAATTGAGAGCTAAGCTGCACCAGAACACAAAGAGCAAACTCACATTTTTGGCCTTTTTTTTTTAAAACTGAAAACTGCCTTGGAGCTTTTGTTGAGCCTCCATTTTGATCAAAACATATTCCTGAGTTCCCAAGGAAGCTCCAGCGATCAAGATCACACTCAAACGTGCAAGGAATCAGTCCCACAAAGCTACACGATTTGTATATTTTTTCAGAAATGCATAGTACGAATCATCCATTCCCATTGATTTTTATTGTTTGATTTGTACTAACAATTGTCTTCTGAAGCTTTTGGTGTCATCCAATTGGGTTATAGGTGTCTGAATCCTATTCTGCCATGAACAAAAACTAGGGTTCCTGAAGCTTAAAATTAGGGCTTTAGTTATGTGGAAAAATTGGACCTTAACACCAGCATGAACGAAATCGTGGCAACATGAGGATTCCATTTTTGTTGTCGCACTCAATTTATGTTTAGGCATGGCCTATTCGCTATTTTCAAATAGCTTGAGTTTTGGGGGGGTTCAAAACCCCCGCTATTTCATTTTCATTACAGGTGTATTGGGGAAGATGACTGTGTGTCACGCTGTGAATGGCTGGTTTGAATCCAGCGCGCGCTTTTTTTTTATTTTATAACACTAACATGTATTTTCTTTTATATTATTTGTTTCTTATATAATATACAAGGCGCGTTAAATGGTTCAGTGGTAAGTATATGCGTTGGCAACGTTCATGACCTGGGTTCGAGCCCCAGGTTCTCACCCCCTTTCATATTATTTTCTATTTAACATTCCTATGCAGTTCAAACCTTGAAGACCATCATGCACCCCTTGATCCAGATTGACACGCGCCCATGGAGATTGATCCAGTGGCTCTGATCAGAGGAGCACCATAAGCCTGAGTCAATGCATCCACACGTGTCCTGGAAAAGTCCACAAGGCCAAGAGTAATTGGGCCCAAATTACTAAAGACCAACCTCCAAATTAGGGGCTTCACCCCCTTAGGTTTGCAAATCCTTTTTATCTCTTTATTTTTTTATTATGTTTATTTTCTTTTAATTATTGTTTTTTTTTATTAATTTATTATTTTCATAAAAAAACACCAAAACATAAAAAATCAGAAAAGATGAAAAAATAATAAATATTTTTATTTTATTAATTTTGTAAATAAATCCCATAATTAATTTAGTTTTAATTTTAGGTTGTTAATTTAATTCTTTTTTTTTCTCAATAACCAAAAATAATAAAAAATAGACCTTTAGCACTTTCCTTTTTATTAAATATTTTCATTATAAGTATCATTAACCATTAATTTTGTAAATAAATTTTATAATTAATTAGTTTTAATTCTAGGTTTTAACTTTAATGCATCTTCTTTAATAAATTAAAAAAATAGTTAGAACTAGAATTATTTGACTTTTAATTCCAATTTAATTTTTTCTTTAATGTCATAAATACAAAAAAAAAACATAAAAAATAAGTTCTTTCTTTTTATTTAACTTAATTATTTTAATAATTTTATTTTAATTTCTTCAAAGGGTTCAACGCCCTCGCATTCGATTATATTCTCTTTTCGCGCGTTTTATTTATTTCTTTGATGTAAATATAATGTACTTGTTCCAAAGCCCTGTAATAGTTAATTATTTTTGAATTTCATCCCCAGGAAATATGAAAGATTCCCTAAGTCTGACATATCAAATTCTTGCATTAGTTTTGACTTGACTTTCATTATCTCAACTTCGTCTGCTCCTGTGATTAGTAAATCATTTACATAGAGGCATAAAATGATTTGAATAACCTTGTAGTCTCAGTTCTTACTTTTATCGACCTTCTAGCATTCTGCTCAGATGGTTCCTCATTTTGACTAGTTGACGTATCATCCAGTTTATTTCGATTGGTTGAAGCCTCTTCTTGATGATCTTTTTCAAACACAGTTGTGATTGTATCTGATTCACGTCAAATTAAACCTTGACTCTAGTCCCGCCCTTTGCTTTCATCCACAAGAACATATCGACTAATCATAAGTATGTCATCGTTTGGAGAATACAACTTGTATGCATCAGTCGAATAATAACCTATGAGCACCATGATTTCACTTCGGTCATCCAGTTTCTTTCTTAATTGTTCAGGTACATACTTGAAGCATATTGATCCAAAAACTCTAAGATGAATCACATTTGTCTTCGACCCTGTCCAAGCCTCATAAGGTGTTTTTCTGACCATCTTCTTCGTCGGGCACTTGTTTAGAATATATATTGTTGCCGAAGCTACTTCAGCCCAAAATCTTTTAGGTATATCTTTAGCTTTCAACATACTTCTCGTCATGTTCAGTATACTTCTATTCTTTCTCTCAGTTATGCTATTATACTGAGGTGTATAGGATGCAATAACCCCATGCTCTATACTTTCCTCATTGTAAAATCTAGCAAATTCAGCATAAGTATATTCATCACCTCCATCAATTCTCAAGTTCTTCAACTTGCATTCACTTTGTTTCTCAGCATGCAACTTAAACTTCTTGAATTGTGTGAATACCTCACTCTTCCTTTCAATAAGGTAAATCCACATATGTCTGGTGAATTCATCAACGAAAGTAAGGAAATACTTATTACCTCCATTTGACTTTACTTCAAAAGGTCCACTCACATCAGAATGAACCAACTCCAATTTTTGCTTAGATTTCATGGGCAAGTCATATTTGAATGCTTTCCTAGCCGGTTTTGCTTTGCAGCATTCCTCACATACCTGCTTTGGTTCCTTTAATAAGGTGACCCAAATACCATCCTCTGTTGGTTGAGCATACTTAAACTTTGAAGTTTGAATGTCTATACATGTGGTGCCATAGCCAGTTCTCATCTTCTTCTGTAGTTAAAACAAGACACTTGTGATCTGATGTGTTGAGTTCAACTTTGAAGGTTTTGTTTTCTTCTAATTGTGCTTTCGTTATTAGCCTCTTATTAGCCCTATATACCTTTATCTGATTCTTTTCTAGCTTAATATTGAAACCTTTTGCAAATAATTGAACTACATTTTATCAAGTTACTTATCATGGAAGGTACATACAATACCTCAGTGATGGTGTCCTTTCGAACATCCTTTCTGACAATCGAAATATCTCATTTACCACCTGATTTGATGTGTCTTCCATCTGTAAACTTTATCACCTTTTCGACTGACTCATCTAACTTGGTAAACCAATTTTTATTGACAGTTATAAGGTTGTTGCATCCTGAATCCAGATACCACGTGTTATTTTTATCACTATTCGAATGGGTGTTGACCATTAACAACACTTTATCACAATCACTATCTCCAGCTCGTGCACATTGAACCTCATCACTCTCTTTCACCCTCGTTGCTTTCTTTCATCGACACTCTCGAGCATAGTGACCAAAACTTTGACAATTGTAACACTGTGTTGCAACTGGTTTTTTAATCAGGGTTGCCACCCTTAATTTTTATCCTAGAGGAAGGGAGTATAAAGGAATAACCCTAAAGTTCAGAGATTCTAGATTTGGGCTCGGTTCTAGACGAGGGGAAGGTGTTAGGCACCCCTCTTATACCTTGTTCACAAGGATACTAGGTTTAGAAGCGTGATGTTTTAGGAAATAGGGTTTTAATTACTTATTAAGGAAAAAGGTTTAAATTTTAGTTAGCGGGACTTGCCATGATTTTTGATCGTATGCCTACGTATCCTCTTATGAGGAATCAAAATCTCATTTCGTAGTTCGCAGGGTTGTTTGTATTTTTTATGGATTACAAAATATATTTTGAACTTCCTGCATACGTAGTCTAAGAGTGTGAACAATGGAGTTTGTTAGACCAAGTACGCAGTTAATTTAAATATATTTGTATTCCTTTTCGAAAATTAATGTTGAATTAATTTATTACGAAAAATAATTAGGCATTTGCTTGTGTATTTTTTATACGTATACCAAAGGAGTCTGATATAGTCTCCTCATTACGTGGCCAGATATTGGCCACGTATCGCTTACGGATGTAGTAATTCAGTGAATCGCGCGAGTTTTAATATTTTTGATGTAAAATATTAATTTAATTTATACGGTGAAAAATGATTTTTACGTACAAATACAATTTATTATAAATAAACAATATCATATTTTAAGTGAGTTTAAAAATAATTAATAAAACAGATAAATAATATAATGTTATAAAAGTATAAAATATATAATATATACAAATATATAAATACAAATATATATATATATATTATATATATATATATACAAATATATATATATATATATATATAGTATATATATATAATATATATATTATATATAGATATATATATATATATATATATATATATATATATATATATATATATATATATTTATATATATATATATATATATATATATATATATATATATATATAAATATATATACAAATATATATATATATATACAAATATATAAATACAAATATATAAATACAAATATATATATATATATATATACAAATATATATATATATACAAATATATAAATACAAATATATAAATACAAATATATATATATATATATATATAAATATATATAAATATATATATATATATATATAAATATATATATATATATAATATAAATATATATATATATATATAAATATATATATATATATATATATATATATATATATATATATATATATATATATATATATATATATATATATATATATATATATATATATATATATATATATATATATATATATATATATATATATATATATATATATATATATATATATATATATATATATATATATATATATATATATATATATATATATATATATATATATATATATATATATATATATATATATATATATATATATATATATATATATATATATATATATATATATATATATATATATATATATATATATATATATATATATATATATATATATATATATATATATATATATATGGGGGTGCTATTAACAAGGGCCTGAATTCAAATTTTGAATTCAGGCCCAGAAGGCCAGGGGGTGAAACACGCTTATTCGTAGAAGGACAAATAAAAAAAGGGTGCAAACAGCGATTGGGCCTAGCCCAGTGAACACACCTTTGATCCGTTCGGATCAGGTGTGGGGGGTGCATCGTTAGAGTCGTGGTCACACATATGTTGGGTTATTGGATGATGATCATGTGGCCATAATTAAGGGAATATGATAGTTACCATAGGTGAGGCATATTGAATCACTTTCTTTCAGAACAAATTTTTAACATTGGTATTTAATCATCTTCTACCTTGAATGTTCGAAAGACTAGCGTCAATCTCACCTTCACGGTTTAAGACGATTAAATAGGGGCAGCTGTAATACCCAAAATTTGTCCTACCTTATATCAAGAAACATCTGGCTTAGGCTTCACATTCATCTACATATTTCCATCAGGACATTTTACATAATATTGCATTCAATAAATCAATTTGGTTCGGTGGTTCAGTGATTGTGGAATATTAGGGTTTTTTGGTTGGGTTGAGGTGTATATATCCGATAAAGCCTGATTCTTCTAGTTACGAGGCTATTCTTTTCTTCTCAATATCAAGTTGCAAGGTTTTATACGACGAAACTAAGGATTAGGGTTTACATCTTATCATACTTGAGCTTATCGGCATTCTACTTGAGGTTCATTCCATATCAAAGTGTTCCCATGTCTCAGCCTTCATATTCATCTTCAAAAAGTTCCTCAGGGCATGGACATTATGTTAACACCATCTATAATGAAGGTGTTTTGTCAAAGATATGGTATGATTTGCGAAGCATCATCATTCTTTTGGATATTTGTGCTTGGCATGCAAGTTTGGGTTAGATTGAAAAATTGAAGGGAATTAAGGTTTCATTTGACTGAGTTAGGATTGTGAAGTGTTCATTCAAGTTTTTTTATACCAAAGATTCGAGTTTGTTCAAGTTTGTCGAAATGACGTCAAGGATACATGTCTTATTCGTTAAGCATACAAGGTTGGGATATGTACTTATGGAGTTTCCTTGGAATTCAAGTAACAAGCTATAAAAAGGATATCATTCAACTTTGTTTTATAAGACAAGTTCAAAAACCATGCCTTGACCAAACTTGGCTTCATATTCATGACCATTACAATTTACATTTGAGCAATCATATCATTACAAACCCACAAAAAAATTTACAAATGAATTCACTTTAATTAAGTTGCTAAGATCCTAGACCTACTCTTCAAATTTTAGCCTCATGTTATATTGATTCTAAAAGTCCAATATATTCCTCCTTCCTAAATTCCATGATATGCCAAGTCTCCAAATGGACCAGCTGTTGTATTTACCACAGAACTGCAAACCTGCATCAAAATACCATAACAAATTTAGCATACTTTCTGTATCATTAGTAAAACCATACTCAATTTACAAAATCTCATAAAAACTTGGTGTACCATGTGTTGTACCCCAAAATTTGCCCTTCCATAATCTTCAAAGTTTTGCCAAACATCCTCTTCAAATGCTTCAAGGTCTACTCAAGGGCCACACAGTCAACCACTCTCCTAAGGCCAGTCAAATTAGGGTTTTGGTTCTGATCAAGAAAATGGAGTTTCCAAGGGTCCAATCAAGTCTCACATGTCTACAAATATGGTCAAGCATCCTCATACAAAGTTTCAAGACTTTCAGCACAAAATTGCACAGTCAAAAACCCTAATTGCACTACAGTCAACTGTAGGGGCAAAATGGTCATTTGACAGTTAAAAGTTAAAATTTTTGGTCAACATCTTATTTTGAAGCCACAAACATCATTTGATCAATGCTTGATCATGATTCTCAAAAGTATGGCTCAAAAATCATCAAGATGCAAAAGTTTCTATTTTTGGACAGTTGAAAAGTCAACTGTAACTTGACCAAGGCATAACTTTTTCATGTTTCATCAGAAAAATCCCATCCAATGCTCATTTTGAAGATAAAGACATTTCCTACAACTCCTCTTCATACTTCAAGTCCAAGAAATGCTCTCACAAAAAGTTATCAATTTCAACATTATAGGTCATTTTCAAAAGTCAACAAAAAGGGACTTTAAGTCAAAGACCATAACTTGAGATTGGTAAATCAAAATGACATGGGACCAAAGACATTGGTTAGAGGACTCAAAGACCTTTCCAAAATGTCCAAGAACATGATCAAAGCTTAAAAATTGAGCAAGATATGCATTGGAGAAGTTGGGAAATTTTTGTGAAATGGCCAAAATCATTTATCCTTGAAATTTCATTTTTGACAAAAGGGGCCCACTTTTTCCACTTGAATTAACTTGGCCATGCTTCCCACGTGTCCCACCTTTTATTTCAGATTTTTTAATTATTTTTTTCATTTTTTATTGATTTTATTAGATTTAATTAATTTTAAATCTTTTAAAATCAAGAGAAATTCAAAAAAATTAATTTAAGGGAATATTTGGCTTTGATTAACCTTGAAGCACCATTATGTACATCCCATTTTCGTGCCAAGGCTCAAAGAAGCAAGAATTCAAAAAATGAGTCAAAAATGGAAGTTTGGTTATGGAGGTTTATGGAGAATCATGAAATTGAATGTGTTGCATTAAGAGGCCATAATTCTTCTTGATACACATTGCCTAATGCATATACAAGGGAGACAAAAAACGAAATTGAGAGCTAAGCTGCACCAGAACACAAAGAGCAAACTCACATTTTTGGCCATTTTTTTTTAAAACTGAAAACTGCCTTGGAGCTTTTGTTGAGCCTCCATTTTGATCAAAACATATTCCTGAGTTCCCAAGGAAGCTCCAGCGATCAAGATCACACTCAAACGTGCAAGGAATCAGTCCCACAAAGCTACACGATTTGTATATTTTTTCAGAAATGCATAGTACGAATCATCCATTCCCATTGATTTTTATTGTTTGATTTGTACTAACAATTGTCTTCTGAAGCTTTTGGTGTCATCCAATTGGGTTATAGGTGTCTGAATCCTATTCTGCCATGAACAAAAACTAGGGTTCCTGAAGCTTAAAATTAGGGCTTTAGTTATGTGGAAAAATTGGACCTTAACACCAGCATGAACGAAATCGTGGCAACATGAGGATTCCATTTTTGTTGTCGCACTCAATTTATGTTTAGGCATGGCCTATTCGCTATTTTCAAATAGCTTGAGTTTTGGGGGGGTTCAAAACCCCCGCTATTTCATTTTCATTACAGGTGTATTGGGGAAGATGACTGTGTGTCACGCTGTGAATGGCTGGTTTGAATCCAGCGCGCGCTTTTTTTTTATTTTATAACACTAACATGTATTTTCTTTTATATTATTTGTTTCTTATATAATATACAAGGCGCGTTAAATGGTTCAGTGGTAAGTATATGCGTTGGCAACGTTCATGACCTGGGTTCGAGCCCCAGGTCCTCACCCCCTTTCATATTATTTTCTATTTAACATTCCTATGCAGTTCAAACCTTGAAGACCATCATGCACCCCTTGATCCAGATTGACACGCGCCCATGGAGATTGATCCAGTGGCTCTGATCAGAGGAGCACCATAAGCCTGAGTCAATGCATCCACACGTGTCCTGGAAAAGTCCACAAGGCCAAGAGTAATTGGGCCCAAATTACTAAAGACCAACCTCCAAATTAGGGGCTTCACCCCCTTAGGTTTGCAAATCCTTTTTATCTCTTTATTTTTTTATTATGTTTATTTTCTTTTAATTATTGTTTTTTTTTATTAATTTATTATTTTCATTAAAAAACACCAAAACATAAAAAATCAGAAAAGATGAAAAAATAATAAATATTTTTATTTTATTAATTTTGTAAATAAATCCCATAATTAATTTAGTTTTAATTTTAGGTTGTTAATTTAATTCTTTTTTTTTTCTCAATAACCAAAAATAATAAAAAATAGACCTTTAGCACTTTCCTTTTTATTAAATATTTTTATTATAAGTATCATTAACCATTAATTTTGTAAATAAATTTTATAATTAATTAGTTTTAATTCTAGGTTTTAACTTTAATGCATCTTCTTTAATAAATTAAAAAAATAGTTAGAACTAGAATTATTTGACTTTTAATTCCAATTTAATTTTTTCTTTAATGTCATAAATACAAAAAAAAAAAAACATAAAAAATAAGTTCTTTCTTTTTATTTAACTTAATTATTTTAATAATTTTATTTTAATTTCTTCAAAGGGTTCAACGCCCTCGCATTCGATTATATTCTCTTTTCGCGCGTTTTATTTATTTCTTTGATGTAAATATAATGTACTTGTTCCAAAGCCCTGTAATAGTTAATTAGGCATTTATTTTCTGCACTTTATTTTAAATCGGGTCTGGATTAATTTGGCGTTGTAGACCCGCGCCTTTGTAATAGCGTAGGACCTTTATCTTTTCCGCACTTTAAAATTCCGCACTTTTTAACTGTTAACAATAACATGAAAGAATGAATGCCCAAAAATAAAATCAAAACGTAGATCACCAATGTATGACAAGACAAACAATAAACTGAAAATGACACACAATTCACACACCACCCCTAGGGTACGCTTCACTGTTGCCTTGCCCCTCGAAAGGTGATCGTCGAGTAGAGGATGTCTTAGTAAGTCCTCATGATCCGGGAACCTGGCATGAGGGTAGCTTCTAAGGTGTCTTCCCATTGCTCTGGTGATCACTATGTCCCGAACCTCGAATTGACCCGAACACCTCCAACGGTGGTGCTACCTACCTCTCAATAGTGGGATGGCACTACTTTAAAGGACATTTACACAGACGAATTCCTTAGGGTAGGTAGATTCTCATGGATACTTGCTCTTTTCAAAAACAAACAAAATACTTTTCACACCTACACTTTCTAAAAGTTTTCAAACAAATTTTCCATACACTCTTGAGGACAGATACAAGAGTTACTTAGAGATTTTTTCAAACGAAACTTTTTCAAAACCCACTCACCTTGAAAAGCAAACAAACATTTTTGAAAACACAAATGAGCAAGTATCTAAGAGCCCATGGATAACCATGGATAGAAAGGGTGCTAACACCTTCCCTTTCTATAATCTACCTCCCGAACCGAGAGCAATCTCTTTAAGGAATTTTTCTGTGCTTTTGTCCTTTCCATTTGGAGAAAATAAAAGACGGTGGCGACTCTAGCTTCCGCGACATTTCGCGAACCAGCGTTAAACAGTCAGTTCCAGATCCACCGATCACAGAACTGGCGACTCTGCTGGGGAATCTTATAAAGTGAGGTGTACCTTAGGGCTTAGTTCATAACTATGTTTTCAATTGTATTGACTTGTTTGCTTTACTATTGTGGGTTACATGGGAGTTACATAGATCCTAACCCGGATCTGGGGATACCCTGTTTAGGTAGCATAAGCTGTGAGGGACCTGTCCGGCGTATACCGACATGGGTGAAGTAGTGGCTACGTTGGTGTGGCACCTTGGTCTGTACCGATATCCCTCGTGTTGAAACGAGGAGAATATGGGTCTTCCAAGGAGTCATTAAACACCAACAGACCTTAGAACCTTAAATGACACAACTTGGCCATTAGAACAGTAGCAGTATGCTACGCCCATTGAGGCTAAACTCTCGTGATGGTTCTGGCCGCAAGAAAAGATTGCGATGCTGGAGTTATGACCGATTAAGGGTAGTCAATGATATTGGGATCCTCTAAGAACCCGGTTACTTTGATAGGACAGGTATGAACCAACCAACTGAAAGAGGGTAACACCCAGACCTCATGCGGGCCTGAACTCTAAGGGTTTCTCTTGTGTGACTTGTGTGCCTTCAAACCTGGACTACTTGCATGCTTGTTATCTGACGTCTGAATTTCTTGCGGGTTTCGTTTATAGTCCTTAACTAGGACTCATAACAGGGTTTACTGAATTTCCTGCAGGTTTTGTCCATAGTCTTTAACTAGGACTCATAACAAGGCTTACTAAGTTTCTTGCAGGTTTTGTTCATAGTCCTTAACTAGGACTCATAACAAGGTTTACCGAGTTCTTGCAGGGTTTGTTTTAGTCCTTAATTGGGACTCATGACAGGTTTTACTTGAGCTTCTTGCAGGTTTTGGTTTGCAGTCCTTAAAAAGGGCTCATAACAGGGTTTATCCATACTACCCCATGCATCATAACATCATACCATTGCATACATACTAACCCATTTCAAGGATCTCAAGGGCTTGTGATGCAGGTCATGATGAATCAAACGTCTAGCAAGGGGCGAAGAGGATTTATTTTCCTTTAGCCAAGGTTGTCAGGGGCTATGACCCACTGGATATGGTGAGCCTTTGACCCTTGAGGAAGGACTCTCTCCAATATGCAGTTCCTTCAATCAAGCTACCGGATCCAAATTCTAACAAATTTTCTTGTTTACCCCGCGAGATCCTTGAAAACATCGCATGCATATCATACATATCATTGCATTGCAGGTACTCTTGTTGCAGGTCACTTACCCTTCTCGCTGTTTATTTCAGCCATGGCTTCCCAACAAGATAACCAGGACCTTCTGGCTCAAGAGACTCAGTTTGGGGAAATCCTCCTGAATCTATCCAAGGGGCAGGAGGAGCTAAGGACACTTCTCATGGGGACTTTTGTCAAGAACAGTGCTGAGAATGAAAGGCTGAAACACCTGCAAGCTGAGGTGGATGCATTGAAAATCCAGATGCTGGGGCAGGTGACTGCTATTCAAGGGTTAGCTCAAAGACAAGATGAGCTCGGGGTTCTCGTCAACCAACTGCTTCAGAATAACCAACTGGGGCAAACATCTAAGGGTAAAAAGACATTCATCATTCAATCATCCTTGAGACAAGGAGATAAGGGGAGAGCTCCTCAAATGGCTTCAGCGCCGCAAATTCAGCATCAACCTCACCAGCTTCAGCCAGACAAGCCCAGGAGGCAATTCATCCAGCTCAACGTGTCGTTGTTCCAAGCTTTACAACGCCTGTTAAGATCGAACCTGATCACATTAAGGGCTCATCCCCGGAACCAGAACACAGCATCTCCTATCTATGATCCCAATAAAAGGTGTGCCTACCACTCTGCCTGTCCAGGACATGATACAAACGAGTGTTGGGCTTTGAAAAACAAGATCCAGGACCTGATTGATGAAGGAGCACTGGAATTCACACAAGATGGTCAGGCTGAATTTTTCTACCATCCCTCCAAGGCTCACCATTTGAAGTGACAAGCCCTGAGACTAGAAATCTTTGTTCATTCGAATGTTCAAGTTGCAATTTTCTTTTGTTCAAACATTTACTCATGATTAAACATTGTTATTTCATTAATGCATCGCATGTGTCTGTTCTGAAACAATATATTCGTATTCACTAAATGCAAATTATTTTCATATTTTTTTTCTGATGTCAACTCTTGATCTAAAATTCTAAGCCTCTTGAGGGAGGATGACGAAAACGATACCGCGATTATTACAGTATGCTTTTGAACAGACCCCGCTGATGAGGTACAGGCATTGTTTCAATCCCTAAACACTGGAGTTATAAGGATGATAATCCCTCGTCAACCCATCTGAGCCAAAGAAGTAGGAGTTTTTCTTTTCGAAAATTAAAACCCTTAATCATAACCTGGGGCAGGGTAGTCTTCTCAGTTGATCCAAGTGCATAACGAATGGCACCGAAGGAGGTCCTTACAAAACAAAGAAAGACAATGATGGTTCCGAATAATCAATAAAGAAGGGCAGTCATTATCTTTCAAAATAAGAACCCATTAAGTCAAAACCTATGAAGGAGACTTACAAAACTGGGGCATCCCGCTGACTGTAATCACAAAGGAAACAGTTCAGGCAAAAAATAGGGATAACAAAGTCAAAAAAGAAAGAGGTCTTACAAACCCTCGACAAAAAATGACTGCCTATTCAGAATAAATCATCAATATCTGAACCATCATTGGAACATCAGGACAAAAACTCAAATAAGGTCTAACGCACGATCAACTGAATTTAGGTTTGGAGAACATCACGAAGAGCGGGTGGGTACAAATAAACTTGAGCCTTTATCCTTTGTTTCTTGAACCGTGAACCAAGCCACGTTATAACCCTTAAAAGTCCTAGCTGAAGCATGAGTTAGTTCGAAAGCATACTGTGACGAAAGGTATCCTGACTCCTTAAGGCTTACTATAAAGAAGGAGTTGACATCACGTTTTACAAACGTTCATTTGTTTTATGGAAAAAAAAGAAGAATTCATTTTCAAAATCTTCAAGACAGACATAGGCTTTGCATTTTTAACATAACTTTGTTTGCATATGACTTTTTGTTTGAACAGCATAGAAATTCGCACGATGAATACCTAGTGAACAAAAGCACTTCCAATCAAGGGGCATGGCATGAGAAGGGTCCGTCATCTGGGGCAATCCAATCAAGATTCGGAGAATCTCTCAAATGCCAAATAGCCTGGGGCAAATCTCCGCCTGAGTCACTTGGGGCATTCCAAACGACAAATCTTGCCTGATTAAACATCTTCTGTGGCATGACAAAACACTCCTAACAGGGGCAACTCCCTGAAAGCACGGACATAGTCGAAAAGATACTACGCAAAATCAAAGACCCGCTAGGTTGACATACCTAGGCAAAAATTGGGGCTTCCCGGCGAACCAAAAGGGTTCGGGCAAAATGAAGGGATGAAATGAAAAAATCTGTACACCCGGCAAGTCGAAAACCTGAAAAGGCGGCTTGGGCAAAAATGGGTATCCCGGTGGACTGAAAACCCGAAAGGGCGGTCCAGGCAAAAGTTAGGGATCAAAGCGTACGACTATGTCCTGTCATCTTGTCACCTGCCTACCTGAAGAAGGTTTGACCATCAACAACTATCAGCACCTCACAGGTCTTCCTCTCCCACCTCAGAAATAGGGGCAATAAAGAGCTGTCTAAGCGATCTAATTGTTCCGTCCTCCAAGGTACTCAGGCAATTTCAGCTTGAAGAACATAACCAGATATCCCAATTCCCCAGAGAGTAAGCCAGCAAGTCAGTACACTCTCCTCAAGCAAAGTTACAATCAACCTCAAGGAAGTTGGGTATCCTCTAGCAGTTCTCAACATTCCCCAACAATATGCACATCTGTAACAAACATCCCCGGCAGCCTTGGTCTAAAGATTGTTCCCCGGCGGTATATCAAAACATTCAATGGAGTCACTTCCCCGATACATCTCAAAACTTCTCCCCAGGAAAGTCTAATCCAGTTTCCCCAGGAAAGTTGGAATCCATCTCCCCAAGCAGTAAGCTTATCCCCAGTAGAATCTGGAAGCTTATCCTCGCGGAGCACGAACGCGTCTCCCGGCTTTATTCAAAGAGTTATTTCCTTACCAGGATATAACTGGGTTATCCTCAGCCAAAAGCCACGGAAAGGTCGCCGTCAACGCAGTCTTCTTATCCCCAGTGAAGTCTATTAACACTTCCAACCCAACAAGGGTATCCCCAGCAAATTACCATCAACTCAGCAAAATACCTCTCTCTCCACAGAGTATTGCTTCCCAGCAAGATCGCTAGAGTACTTTTCTCCCTGCAGAGTTATTCCATTCGCCAAGTTTATTCCCCCAACGGAGTTATCTTCTCCTACCGGTATTCTTGCAACTATCATCCCCAGCGGAAACGAAATCTATTCTTCAACATCAGCCCAGGAGTGACATCCTGGCACCCGTCAAGGATTTACTTTCCTAACGAAAACATACATTCCTAAACATCACATACATCATTATAACATGCGTAGACGCATCATGTCTTACAAATCTCATTTATGTTGAGAACATCATTGCTTGGTCCATATCATGCATTGCATATGACTGACCTTTACCTTTCAGGAAAGATTCGGCTAAATTCTCAATCATATTTCAAGACTCTAAGACCTTATTTGGTTCAGTTAAATCGACTCCAAAGATTTCTTATCCAGTCCAAGGCTTTCTCTAGTCCAGTTAAATCGACCCCAAACAGATTTTTCTGATGAAGACTCAGTAGAAGTTATCAAAGGTTTTTATCAATGAATGTTATTGAGATTATAATTTCCTATGGTTCTCTCCCCAATACTGCGGAGATGATAATTCCATTCCAGGTTTTCTCAATGAATGTTATTGAGATTATAATTTCCTATGGGTCTCTCCTCAATGTTGCGGAGACGATAATTCCAACCCAGGTTTTTCTCAAACGTCCGCTGTTGAGATTATAATTTCCTATGGTTCTTTCCCCAATCCTGCGGAGACGATAATTCCAATCCAGGTTTTTCTCAAACGTCCGCTGTTGAGATTATAATTTCCTATGGTTCTCTCCCCAATGCTGCGGAGACGATAATTCCAACCCAGGTTTTTCTCAAACGTCCGCTGTTGAGATTATAATTTCCTATGGTTCTCTCCCCAATGCTGCGGAGACGATAATTTCATTCCAGGTTTTTCTCAATGTTTGCTTTTGAGATTATAATTTCCTATGGTTCTCTCCCCAATACTGCGGAGACGATAATTCCATTCCAGGTTTTTCTCAAACGTCCGCTTTTGAGATTATAATTTCCTATGGTTCTCTTCCCAATGTTGCGGAGACGATAATTCCACTCCAGGTTTTTCTCAATGTTTGCTTTTGAGATTATAATTGCCTATGGTTCTCTCCCCGATCCTGCGGAGACGATAATTCCATTCCAGGTTTTTCTCAAACATCCGCTTTTGAAATTATAATTTCCTATGGTTCTCTTCCCGATGCTGCGGAGACGATAATTCCATTCCAGGTTTTTCTCAAACGTCCGCTTTTGAGATTATAATTTCCTATGGTTCTCTTCCCAATGTTGCGGAGATGATAATTCCATTCCAGGTTTTTCTCAAACGTCTGCTTTTGAGATTATAATTGCCTATGGTTCTCTTCCCGATGCTGCGGAGACGATAATTCCAACCCAGGTTTTTCTCAAACGTCCGCTGTTGAGATTATAATTTCCTATGGTTCTCTCCCCAATGCTGCGGAGACGATAATTCCAACCCAGGTTTTTCTCAAACGTCCGCTATTGAGATTATAATTTCCTATGGTTCTCTCCCCAATCCTGCGGAGACGATAATTCCAATCCAGGTTTTTCTCAAACATCCGCTGTTGAGATTATAATTTCCTATGGTTCTCTCCCCAATGTTGCGGAGACGATAATTCCAACCCAGGTTTTCCTCAAACGTCCGTTGTTGAGATTATAATTTCCTATGGTTCTCTCCCCAATGCTGCGGAGATGATAATTCCAACCCAGGTTTTTCTCAAACGTCCGCTGTTGAGATTATAATTTCCTATGGTTCTCTCCCCAATGCTGCGGAGACGATAATTCCAACCCAGGTTTTTCTCAAACGTCCGCTGTTGAGATTATAATTTCCTATGGTTCTCTCCCCGATCCTGCGGAGACGATAATTCCATCCCAGGTTTTTCTCAATGTTCGCTTTTTGAGATTATAATTTCCTATGGTTCTCTCCCCGATCCTGCGGAGACGATAATTCCATTTCAGGTTTTTCTCAATGAATGTTATTGAGATTATAATTTCCTATGGTTCTCTCCCCAATGTTGCGGAGACGATAATTCCATTCCAGGTTTTTCTCAATGTTTGCTTTTGAGATTTTAATTTTCCTATGGTTCTCTCCCCGTTGCTGCGGAGACGATAATTCCATTCCAGGTTTTTCTCAAACGTCCGCTTTTGAGATTATAATTTCCTATGGTTCTCTCCCCAATGCTGCGGAGACGATAATTCCATTTCAGGTTTTTCTCAATGAATGTTATTGAGATTATAATTTCCTATGGTTCTCTCCCCAATGCTGCGGAGACGATAATTCCATTCCAGGTTTTTCTCAATGTTTGCTTTTGAGATTTTAATTTTCCTATGGTTCTCTCCCCGTTGCTGCAGAGATGATAATTCCATTCCAGGTTTTCTCAATGATTGCTATTGAGATTGTAATTGCCTATGGTTCTCTCCCTGATCCTGCGGAGATGATAATTCCATTCCAGGTTTTTCTCAATGTTTGCTATTGAGATTATAATTGCCTATGGTTCTCTTCCCGATCCTGCAGAGGTGGTAATCCCAAGATTTCGCTTAACGATTGCTGTTGAAGCTGAAGTTATCCAAGGTTCTCTCACCTTTCCTGTTGAGGTAGTAACCATCCCTGGTTCATTCATCACCGTTTGAAGCTCCAGATCCAGCTCCTGTAACCAGTCAGGACACATCTATACCAAGCATCTGAAGACCAGCTCCTGCAACATGTCAGGTACTCATTTTTCTTTTTGCAGGAACACAAGTTCTCGCTAAGGAATCTCTTACGCGATCAACATCCAGATGGCATCTATAAGCCCATCATCCTATCCATCAATCTCCAAATGGCATCTATAAGCCCATTCCACCATTACACTGCTACCATGTGAGCGCAAATTTCTGGGCACTCTAGTGTTCAATCATCTTCCACCTTCGGATTACGAAAGGCACGTCAGCCAATCTGCATCCTCAGGTCTAAGAAGATTGAACAGGGGCAACTGTTGTACCCCAAAATTTTCCCTCCCATAATCTTCAAAGTTTTGCCAAACATCCTCTTCAAATGCTTCAAGGTCTACTCAAGGGCCACACAGTCAACCACTCTCCTAAGGCCAGTCAAATTAGGGTTTTGGTTCTGATCAAGAAAATGGAGTTTCCAAGGGTCCAATCAAGTCTCACATGCCTACAAATATGGTCAAGCATCCTCATACAAAGTTTCAAGACTTTCAGCACAAAATTGCACAGTCAAAAACCCTAATTGCACTACAGTCAACTGTAGGGGCAAAATGGTCATTTGACAGTCAAAAGTTCAAATTTTTGGTCAACATCTTATTTTGAAGCCACAAACATTATTTGATCAATGCTTGATCATGATTCTCAAAAGTATGGCTCAAAAATCATCAAGATGCAAAAGTTTCTATTTTTGGACAGTTGAAAAGTCAACTGTAACTTGACCAAGGCATAACTTTTTCATGTTTCATCAGAAAAATCCCATCCAATGCTTATTTTGAATATAAAGACATTTCCTACAACTCCTCTTCATACTTCAAGTCCAAGAAATGCTCTCACAAAAAGTTATCAATTTCAACATTATAGGTCATTTTCAAAAGTCAACAAAAAGGGATTTTAAGTCAAAGACCATAACTTGAGATTGGTAAATAAAAATGACATGGGACCAAAGACATTGGTTAGAGGACTCAAAGACCTTTCCAAAATGTCCAAGAACATGATCAAAGCTTAAACATTGAGTAAGATATGCATTGGAGAAGTTGGGAAATTTTTGTGAAATGGCCAAAATCATTTATCCTTGAAATTTCATTTTTGACAAAAGGGGCCCACTTTTTCCACTTGAATTAACTTGGCCATGCTTCCCACGTGTCCCACCTTTTATTTCAGATTTTTTAATTAATTTTTTCATTTTTTATTGATTTTATTGGATTTAATTAATTTTAAATCTTTTAAAATCAAGAGAAATTCAAAAAAATTAATTTAAGGGAATATTTGGCTTTGATTAACCTTGAAGCACCATTATGTACATCCCATTTTCGTGCCAAGGCTCAAAGAAGCAAGAATTCAAAAAATGAGTCAAAAATGGAAGTTTGGTTATGGAGGTTTATGGAGAATCATGAAATTGAATGTGTTGCATTAAGAGGCCATAATTCTTCTTGATACACATTGCCTAATGCATATACAAGGGAGACAAAAAACGAAATTGAGAGCTAAGCTGCACCAGAACACAAAGAGCAAACTCACATTTTTGGCCATTTTTTTTGAAAACTGAAAACTGCCTTGGAGCTTTTGTTGAGCCTCCATTTTGATCAAAACATATTCCTGAGTTCCCAAGGAAGCTCCAGCGATCAAGATCACACTCAAACGTGCAAGGAATCAGTCCCACAAAGCTACACGGTTTGTATATTTTTCAGAAATGCATAGTACGAATCATCCATTCCCATTGATTTTTATTGTTTGATTTGTACTAACAATTGTCTTCTGAAGCTTTTGGTGTCATCCAATTGGGTTATAGGTGTCTGAATCCTATTCTGCCATGAACAAAAACTAGGGTTCCTGAAGCTTAAAATTAGGGCTTTAGTTATGTGGAAAAATTGGACCTTAACACCAGCATGAACGAAATCGTGGCGACATGAGGATTCCATTTTTGTTGTCGCGCTCAATTTATGTTTAGGCATGGCCTATTCGCTATTTTCAAATAGCTTGAGTTTTGGGGGGGTTCAAAACCCCCGCTATTTCATTTTCATTACAGGTGTATTGGGGAAGATGACTGTGTGTCACGCTGTGAATGGCTGGTTTGAATCCAGCGCGCGCTTTTTTTTATTTTATAACACTAACATGTATTTTCTTTTATATTATTTGTTTCTTATATAATATACAAGGCGCGTTAAATGGTTCAGTGGTAAGTATATGCGTTGTCAACGTTCATGACCTGGGTTCGAGCCCTAGGTCCTCACCCCCTTTCATATTATTTTCTATTTAACATTCCTATGCAGTTCAAACCTTGAAGACCATCATGCACCCCTTGATCCAGATTGACACGCGCCCATGGAGATTGATCCAGTGGCTCTGATCAGAGGAGCACCATAAGCCTGAGTCAATGCATCCACACGTGTCCTGGAAAAGTCCACAAGGCCAAGAGTAATTGGGCCCAAATTACTAAAGACCAACCTCCAAATTAGGGGCTTCACCCCCTTAGGTTTGCAAATCCTTTTTATCTCTTTATTTTTTTATTATGTTTATTTTCTTTTAATTATTGTTTTTTTATTAATTTATTATTTTCATAAAAAAACACCAAAACATAAAAAATCAGAAAAGATGAAAAAATAATAAATATTTTTATTTTATTAATTTTGTAAATAAATCCCATAATTAATTTAGTTTTAATTTTAGGTTGTTAATTTAATTCTTTTTTTTTTCTCAATAACCAAAAATAATAAAAAATAGACATTTAGCACTTTCCTTTTTATTAAATATTTTTATTATAAGTATCATTAACCATTAATTTTGTAAATAAATTTTATAATTAATTAGTTTTAATTCTAGGTTTTAACTTTAATGCATCTTCTTTAATAAATTAAAAAAATAGTTAGAACTAGAATTATTTGACTTTTAATTCCAATTTAATTTTTTATTTAATGTCATAAATACAAAAAAAAAACATAAAAAATAAGTTCTTTCTTTTTATTTAACTTAATTATTTTAATAATTTTATTTTAATTTCTTCAAAGGGTTCAACGCCCTCGCATTCGATTATATTCTCTTTTCGCGCGTTTTATTTATTTCTTTGATGTAAATATAATGTACTTATTCCAAAGCCCTGTAATAGTTAATTAGGCATTTATTTTTTGCACTTTATTTTAAATCGGGTCTGGATTAATTTAGCGTTGTAGACCCGCGCCTTTGTAATAGCGTAGGACCTTTATCTTTTCCGCACTTTAAAATTCCGCACTTTTTAACTGTTAACAATAACATGAAAGAATGAATGCCCAAAAATAAAATCAAAACGTAGATCACCAATGCATGACAAGACAAACAATAAACTGAAAATGACACACAATTCACACACCACCCCTAGGGTACGCTTCACTGTTGCCTTGCCCCTCGAAAGGTGATCGTCGAGTAGAGGATGTATTAGTAAGTCCTCATGATCCGGGAACCTGGCATGAGGGTAGCTTCTAAGGTGTCTTCCCATTGCTCTGGTGATCACCATGTCCCGAACCTCGAATTGACCCGAACACCTCCAACGGTGGTGCTACCTACCTCTCAATGGTGGGATGGCACTACTTTAAAGGACATTTACACAGACGAATTCCTTAGGGTAGGTAGATTCTCATGGATACTTGCTCTTTTCAAAAACAAACAAAATACTTTTCACACCTACACTTTCTAAAAGTTTTCAAACAAATTTTTCATACACTCTTGAGGACAGATACAAGAGTTACTTAGAGATTTTTTCAAACGAAACTTTTTCAAAACCCACTCACCTTGAAAAGCAAACAAACATTTTTGAAAACACAAATGAGCAAGTATCTAAGAGCCCATGGATAACCATGGATAGAAATGGTGCTAACACCTTCCCTTTCTATAATCTACCTCCCGAACCGAGAGCAATCTCTTTAAGGAATTTTTCTGTGCTTTTGTCCTTTCCATTTGGAGAAAATAAAAGACGGTGGCGACTCTTGCTTCCGCGACATTTCGCGAACCAGCGTTAAACAATCAGTTCCAGATCCACCGATCACACCATGTGTTCAAACCTCATGCCAAAAGAAACCAGTTAACAGCCCTGCACATATTAAAGAAAAACCAGCAACATTATCACATCTCTATGATAATGAACTCAAAAGACAAGGAATTCCCAAAGTCAGAATCATGATGCAAACTCAGATAAGGCATTTTCCAAGTAAGAGTCATGCTACAAATATGGATAGGCTGTCAGAATTGTTAGTTCAAGCAATGCAATCTAAAGTTCCAGAAAGTTCGGAGACGGTCTTTATGTTGAGCCTATTGAGTATTATCGTACCCCAAATTTTTCCTACCTCGACGATTATATTTTTCGAGATTAAAATAATAAAGAAGCGTTTAATTAAGGATGGTACAACAATATCCGATGACCCATTCTTAAATCTAAGTCGATTAGGAGTGTATTTTAATTCAGGAGAATAGGGCTTTCTAAATCAGAAAGACCCATGTATCTGTATGCCCATTTATGAAGCATGTTGGCCAATGGCCCATGCAATTCGAATATGGAAATTTATTTCAGAAATAATTATTAAGTTCTTAATTGTTATTAAGTCCGTTAGGATTTATTATTGTTAGAAAAAATAGGAGGTGAGATTGAAATTAGGGCCCATTTCCATTTTTGTTGTTGGTCATTAGGTAAAGTGGGGGTATGTTTATCCATTTATAAGCCCATTAGAATTTTTCTCATTTATTTTAAATAGCAAACATCAAAAAGGGGTATAATTATTAATTTATCAGGCCCATTAAATGGTTTTCTGGGATAACCCATTTACTGCTTTGTTGTTTTAAGAAATTATTAAAACTATTATTTTTATTTTAGTAAAAAAAATATAAAATGTTGTTATTACTGTTAGCTTCTTATTTATAATAGTTCACTTTTATTATTAAACAAAATATTATTAAATATTGTTTATAATTTGTATTCATTAAAAAGTTTGTTTAAAAGAACATTGGGTTAGAAGCATTTGGGCCTAGTGATATTAAAGACTTTTTTTTTGCTGTAATGGAAAATATGTCGTTGGGCTGAACAAAATAAACGGTAATGCAGGCCCAAAATCAAAAGTAACAATCACTGTGCAAATCAGTGAACAAAGTAACACGCGTGTTTCATGGACTAACACATACTGTACAAATCAAGTGATTTTTGCTGAACCAAATATTTTATTACAGATTCCAATCTAAATTGAAACAAAATCAAATCTTCTTACAAAAACAAATCTCAAGAATAATACAAAATCAGTTAATCTCTAATTACAGAACAATCAAATCTAAAAATCTAAAACAAAATCTGGAAATCAATTATATTACAAAATTTACAGTACAAACCCTAAAGCGATTAAATCTCTAATATACAGAATCAATTCCAAATCAATTACAACTAAAATCCAATCCCTAATTTGTTTCTAATCCCTAAAACTAAGCTAATCAAACTCGTACAGCAAAACCCTAACCTATATATACAAGGAACAGAAACAGGGGAAGGAGGGAGGGGGGATCGAAGATAAATACAGAAAAGGGACGAAGATATATAGAGAGAGAGGAGCTTGAAGAGGATCTTTCGGAAAATAACGCGAAGAAGAGCGAAGATCAAACCCTTTGATGTTGAAGATAGGAAGAAGGAGCAATTAGGGTTTCAATATTTGAAACCCTAATCTCTATTGATAATCTCGCCATCCGCCACTGCTACTTTGTTCTCCATCACCATCGTTGGGCACCGTTACCTGCAAATCAAAAGGGAGGAAAGAGATAAGCAATAGAAACGCAACAAACAACAGCGATCGGAGGTAAAGCATAACTTAGCTTCTTTTGATATTGGCACTTTACTGTTATTTGGGGTGTTTGAATTAAGTTTACAGTAGGAGAAGAGGTAGGGTTAGCACGCCACCGCGGAGAGGTCTGATTTTGGGGGCTAGGGTTAGAACGAAGAGGAAAGGGTTGGAAAGAAAGAGAGAGAGAGGGACGAACATACTGGAAAACGAAAATGTAAGCAATGTAAAAATAAATAAATAAAACTTATTTTGTTCTAATGTATCATGTACACGCGCGTCCATCGTAAGTAGTATACTCCCTCAATTGCGACTGTTTGATTGTTAGTGGACGACCGTTAGGCCAAGTCCCTATCATACACAATACCCCATCGCCACACCTGAGTACTCAGACCCCTCTCCAAATGTAGTGGGCCTAAGCCCAATTGATTTTAACACCCCTTGCCCATATTTACTAAACACCAAAATCATTCGCACCCCCCTGCCAGCCTGCATATTTGGGCCAGCCGAGACTGTTTTTAACACCACCCTATTTTACTTAATAACTAGAAACTGCACCCCCTCTGATTAATCTATTTTATATATTTTTGTTTATATTCTAATTTTCAATTCTATTTTCTTTTCTTATTATTTATTTTTAATAATTAATTATTATTAGTAATATTGATTTTTTATATTTATATTATTATCATTTATTTTATGAAAATATTATTTATATTATTATAAATCATTTGTATGTAAATAAATTATTTTTATTTAGAAAGCTCATGAACATTACTTTTTACATATTGCATTAACATATTTTAAATCATGCATTAACAAGATTTTTGTAATTAATACGATAAAAAATACTAACAAACATCAAACTATTTTTCGCAATAAACTAAACTAATTAATTGTTTTTTGCAAAAGGGTTTCAAGCTAATTTTGACTTACTACGAACTCAGTCAAAATCTTCGCAATAACTACTCCCGACCGAGTGAGAAGTGATTTAAAATATGTTTGCAAACCCCTAAAAAACGCCAACTCATACGAACTACGAATTGGGACTCTGATTCCTCATAAGAGGATACGTAGGCATACGATCAAAAATCTTGGCGAGTCTTTATAACTAAAACTTAAAATCCAGTTTACCCCAAACCTAAACCTAGAGCTTAGTATCCTTGTGAACAAGGTAGATGAAAGGTGCCTAACACCTTCCTTTCGTCTAATTGAGTCCGAAACCTAGAATCTTTGTCTGTGAATTAGGGTTTTCTGTTAGATTCCCTTCCCTAGGATGAAAACTAATAGTGGCGGCTCTGATTAAAAATCCAGTTGCTACAGCTGGCGACTCTGTTGGGGACTCTCCTTAACCCCAGGTTTAGGTATTTTTGGGTTTCTATTTTTATTTGATTTATTTATTTATTGCATTTATCTACTTTATCGCATTTATTTACTGTCAATTTCTCTTATTATCATATATTTACTGCATGGCGGGACTTTTCTATCTCAAAAAATATTTTCGATAACCCTTAGAAAGAAGGTTCGTCTATTAGCTTAGGGGGTACATCATCCCTGCAAGTTTATATGACGACTTCGCCTAGAGTCGGTGAACTTCTGAGAAAGGAATACTTATCGAGAGATATCCTCTTGACGAGTAGGACTTTAGAAGGTCACCCATGACTCTTTGTAACGACCTTAACCCAAAATCTCATGACGAGACCTTTCGCGACTTTGAGACGGAAGTTTCGGTCTGTAAAGAGGCTCTACCTAAGGGAGGCCCTTATGCCTTTTCCCTCTGGTGTTATTCATGACACCCTTAAGGAAGCCACCTTTTGGGAGGGTAGATCAACTGTAGGTCAAGACTAAGGAACCTACCTTATAAGGGTACTTATTACAAAAAGTCTTGTCACTCAACCTTACACCCACGCATTCATATATTTCATGTATTCATCATACATTCATCCTATATTCGTCATCCGGAGTACAAAAAAAATCGAGATATCGATGACTGTCTTAAAAAAATGGATACCGAAGGAAACAACTTGTTCGTGTCAGTGCGCCAAACATGTCTGAAATCAAGGCCACAAAAGGGAAATAACGTGCTGAAGACTTTCTCAAATTTTGTCCAACAACACTGGATGGTTTCAAGAGCAGATATCTGCAGGCGCACCTAGAAGACTTATTTCCTTTTTGCCTGATTTCACGCAAATAAAGTTTTGGCTTAAGATTGTAATATATTTCAATATCTGATTACGTTACTTTCAATAAAGGCGTTTTGTTTCCACACACCATTTGCGTATCTATTTTAAAGATACTCGCCGAGTAAAATAATAAAGGACAAACATGTACCCAGATGAATAAGACATTCAAAACAAGTAACCATTTCATATTCATACGTATTCATTCACACGCATGCATTCACGAACACCCGCATATCATGTCAAAACTCATTTTTCAAAAAACATCTCTCCAGTTGAACCATTGGTAGAAGAAGGTCTCCACTTCCTTGGCCTCCATATCAAACAAGGGCTTATCAACAAAAATTAATGGAGAAAATTGAGGAAATTCAGGCTGCATTCAGAGAGAATCTTGACCAAGTAAAGGGTGACATCACTTCAATGAAAGGAGATCTGAGTCAAGTTCTCCTAGCTTTGAAGAACATTATTGATAGACAAGACCAGATTCCCAGGGCAGATTTCGAAGAAGTAGCCCAGACCATTGGTGCATCAAGCGGTCACCAACTAAGGAAAGAGTCAGAGGCAGGACTCTAGAAATCCGTCATGGTCCAACAAGAAGCTGAAATTGAAGGGTTTGTCCCACCGTCGCCAAAAGCAGGGGCATCTCGTACCCTACTGATTTCGACCAATGATGCAGACAATTACTTGGACCTGCAATATAGAGACCACGACCTAGAGGATGCTAACCAAGTGCCCTCAAAGACGACTGGTACTCATGCTATTGATAATCCATTAGGGATGAATCAGTACAAAGCCCTGGAAGAAAGATTAAAAGTTGTGGAGGGTTTCGACGCTTTCGAAGTAAACACTCTCGAAATGGGCCTAGTTCCTGACGTGGTGATTCCACCAAAGTTCAAAGTACCTGACTTTGAAAAATACGAGGGGCTCACTTGCCCAAGAAATCATCTTTGCATGTATTGCAGGAAGATGCATGCCCATGCCCACGATCAGAAGCTGATGATTCACTACTTTCAAGATAGCCTGAGTGGAGCATCTTCAGGCTAGTATATGCAATTGGAGCGAACGCATATTCGAACCTGGGCAAATCTTGCTAATGCTTTCCTAAAGCATTACAAATATAACCTGGACATGGTGCCTACCCGCATGCAACTCCATAATTTGTCCCAGAAGAAAGAAGAGTCCTTCAAGGAGTATGCTCAGAGATGGAGGGAATTGGCATCCCGTGTGCAACCACCACTGTTAGAGAAGGAGTTAGTAGACACGTTCATGGGAACTTTGCACGGGCTGTATTATGAGATGATGGTGGGAAGTATCTCTTCGGGGTTCTCAGGCCTAGTAATCATCGGAGAAAGAATCGAGTTTGGGATAAAAAGTGGGAAGATATCAGGGGGACCATCAAATGCTCCCTACAATTCAAAGCGGTCTGCTTCAAACTTCACCAAAGGAAAGGAGGGAGAAATTAATGTTGTAGTGTCACAACCCAGGGTACAACAACCATTAGTGATCCCACTAGGGCAGCAGCAAGGCAGAAGGCCATCCAGGAAATTTGATCCACTCCCTATGCCACCTAGCAAGTTATTACAACAACTATTTAAGGCATCCTTCGTGGAACCCAAGCATCTAGCTCCTCCATTCGGGCCACTCCCATGCAGATACGATGTCAACGCCAGATACGAGTATCATGCTAATTATCCTGGACATACCATAGAACAGTGTTGGCCTTTCAAACACAAGGTGCAGGATTTGTTGAATTCTTAAGACATCACTTTCAAGAAGCCCAACACCCCATCAGACCCTACACCATCGCACAATGGTATAACAACAAATGCAGTTGAAGTAGTCACTGACTCTGGGGCAAGCAGACAAGCAAAAACTCCGTCGAACTCACTGAAAGAATATCTGTTGGGATGCAGACTCCTACTAGGACACAATGAAGCTTTCGAAAGAGCTCTATAAAGGCTAGGGGACCAGGGGATAGTCCAGTTCGAACAATACCCTGAAGAAAAATATAAAATTGCTCTGAAGGACGAAGCACATTTTCTTCCAATCCAAGAGACCTTTGTCAATAATGGAGTAGTGCATGGCGGACATGTGGCAAAAATATCCAACAAGGCCAATACCGAAGGGGCAACTGAATTCATCCGAGAATGCGCCCCAGGATAAAAACTCAAAAGATGGACGACCGTGGAGATTCCTGAGATCTTTTTCTTTCCTAATTAATTTTTCTTGTTTTTAAAAGAACCTATGTCAAGCCCGAGGCATAGGGGTTGCTTGTAAGGGTTTCCCTGTTTTGTTTCAGACAATATTTACGATTAATAAAAGTTGTATTTTGTTTTCAATTAAGATACATGTCTGTCTCTTGTATTTATATTATAAATTTTTTTAAAAATGGCAATACTTTCTCTGCACATGCATTTTCAAATATTCATGTACTAAATCTGCGCCAAAATATGATAAAGGTGAAAATTCATGCCCAAAACCATCGATAATGCTACTGCTGCAATCTGATATAACTTTGATGCTCCTATCAACCCAGCTAAAGAGGAAGATGATAAAGATCTTGAACTCTCTAAGGAAATGGCGAGGGAAATAAAAAGAAAAGCTAACAATATGCAACCATATCAAGAGGCTATTAAGACCATTAATCTGAGCACGAGGGAAGACTCAGAAGAAACCAAGCTAATGGGCGATATCAGAGCGGAACCACAAAGAAGATGATCGATTTATTGCACATATGTACAGAAGCAGGCCAAGGCCAAATACAGACAGTACTGTAAAAACAAGCAACTACGAAATACCAAGATCTGACGAAGAACCTGAGCCAGGGGCACGTTGGGTATCCACGTTCGATGAAGCTTCAAATGCACCGAGGCACGATATAGGGATAATATTGACTTCTCCAAAGAATGCTCATAGGCCATATACCAAGTCAATGGTGAACGGGATACTAAACATCCAAAACATGTTCCATATCGGGATCATGTTTTGAAAACCGACTGCGGAATTTGCAAAAATCATTTTCAGTCACGTCCCATGAAAAGGAAATTAAATGACAGATGCCCTGGAAACTATATCGTCTATGTTCAAAATAACTTGGTCTAATCGCGAATCGCACATCACAAAATCAAGAGCCCACACTTTGTCTTGCTCTCAAAGAAAGACCGGATGACAAGCCTTGGTTTCACGACACCAAGAAGGGCCTCGAAAAACAAGAACATCCAGAAAATTCCTCCAGCATCGACCGACAAACTCTACAAAAATTAGCCTTGAAATTCCTTCTGAGTAATGGTATACTGTACAAGATGAACCACGACATGACCTAGTACTCAAGAAGATTCTGCTACCTCGCCTCGACTCACGTGGTAAATGGACCCCCAATTACGAAGGTCCATACGTAGTCAAAATAACATCCTCTGGTGGTAATCTTATTCTCACAACAATGGATGGGAAAAACTACCACATACGGCAAATTCAGACGCATTCAAAAAATACTATGTATAAGAAGCTCATTAAGCTCGAACCTCAAACATGTGACTTAGGCAAAAAGGAGCGCCACGGTGGATCGAAAACCCTAAAGGGAGATCCAGGCAAAAATTAGGGGCATATAAAAAAAAGTTTTTCCCGATGGATTGAAAACCCAAAAGGGTAATTCAGGCAAAAGTTAGGGATTTCATACAAAGAAATAAAGAACAAAAAGACGGTGATCTAAGAACTGCGACTATGAACCACAAAGGGAGAGATAGATCTGAATCATACAATTCAGAAGCATAGGAGATAAGATCATTAAAAGGATATTGGGGAATATCAGTAGCAATTATCATTTTTATTTCCATTTATAGTTGTAAAACTTTCTGTAATTGCCTCTTCCTAGGAATTGCATCTTATATTCTCGCCTATTCAGAGGCATATCGATAAAACATTTACTTTCTTTGCATCTTTTCAAATTGTGTTTTTTCTTTTCTCAGACTTGTTTACAAAATACTATGATCATTACTTGTAAATATTGTCTTGAAATCATTTCGGGGGATTAACAAAATAAAAGCATTTGACAAAACATAGAAAAAAAATTGGTTAGAAAAATATTGAAAGAAAATCCACGTCTACGCACATGGCCATGGCTACTCTTATGTCTTGCAATACAAAATATATACACATGTCTACGCCTGTATCTATGCATATCTATGTGTCTGTGCACCGCGTCTACGTCCATGCACATGTCTACTCCTGCGTCTACAATACAAATTCCATGCATATGTCCATGTTTACACCTATGTCTACGCTCACGATGCAAAAAGACTACGTCCATGTATGCGCCTATGCTTGCATTCAACAAAACAAAGTCTAGACACATATCTACTCCTACGTCTACGCGTCCGTACACGAAGACTACGTTCGCACGCGTCCACACATATGTGTACTCCTGTCAATTCTATACATATGTCTATGCTTACGCATGCGCTCACAACATATGAATCTACATACGTCTATTCTTACGCCTGCGCTTACAACACAAAGGCCACACATATGCCAATACATACGTCTACACTTGCACTCACAACATACAAATCTATGTATAGGCCATTACCTACGTCTTTGTCTATGCCCCTGCTCACCATACAAAATCAATGTTCAAATTTTGCTAACATTCAAGTTCAACAATGCTACGACAACATAACATACAATGCCAGAAATCGGTAACTCTAAGCCAATGGTTTAAAAGAGAGGATGCTAGAAATGTTCTTCATAACATTTCAAGGCATATACACATCTTACACACATTTCACACATACATTTTGCATATGTAAGGCATACATACCCTATACATTTCAATATTCAATACACTCAGGGTTCCATATCAATGTCAAACATCATACATTTCGCATACATGCAACATTCAATATGCATGCATACACATGTATCACATAGCAAACAGACAAATAATTTCACCCTCGATTCAACTATCTAAGGGTCGACCAACGTAATACTTCTCCTACAATTCAACCCATCACCTCAGTCTTCATGCCGTGACACATTCAACCCATCACTTAAGTCTTCCCGCAGTGATGAGTTCCTTACAAGTCCCATTACATTGTCTCTAAGCCGCAATGTATTCTCAAGACCCATTACATTGCCTCTAAGTTGCAATTTATTCTCAAAACTCAACACATTGCCTCTAAGCCGCAATGTATTATCCAAGCCCATGACATTGCCTCTAAGCCGCAATGTATTCTCAAAACTCAGTATGCTGCCTCTAAGCCGCAACGTATTCTCAAAACCCATTACATTGCCTCTAAGCCGCAATGTATCCTCAAAACCCATTACATTGCCTCTAAGCCGCAATGTATTATCCAAACTCAACACATTGCCTCTAAGCTGCAATGTCTTATCTGAACTCAACACATTTCCTCTAAGCCGCGATGTATTATCCAAACTCCACACATTGCTTCTAAGCCACAATGTATTATACAAACTCATTACATTTCCTCTAAGACGTATTGTACTCGCAAAGCCTAGACCATCGCCTCATACTTCATGCAACGATGTTCAAAATAATAAATTTAGCTTATCACATCATACTTCACGCAGTGATTCGCGAACCTAACCCATTGCCTCAGACTTTATGCAGCAATGTGTTTCAAACTCCAGACCATCGTCTCAGACTTCATGCAGCGATGCTCGAAACCAAATTTAGCTTATCACATCAGACTTCACGCAATGATTTGCGAACCCAAACCATCGCCTCAGACTTCATGCAATAATGTTCGAAACCAAATCTAGCTTATCTTCTTAGACTTAGCACATCAATTTGCAAATCTAACCCATTGCATCAGACTTCAGGCAGCAATACGTTCCTTTATTCCATAAACACTGATCATCGCCTCAGACTTCATGCTGTGATGCTCAGAAGAAAAACACTTTAAACTACTTCATGCAATAATGTATTTCTTCATTCCGCAACACAGACCATTATCTCAGACTTCATGCAGCGATGCTCAAAAATATAAAATTTAGCTCATTGCCTCAGACTTCACGCAGGGATTTGCAAACTTAACCCATTGCCTCAGACTTCATGCAGCAATGTGTTTCTTTATTCCATAACATAGACCATCGCCTCAGACTTCACACAGTGATGCTCGAGAACCAAATTTAGCTTATCGCCTCAGACTTCACGTAACGATTTACAAGTTTAAGCTCATTGCCTGAGACTTCATGCGGCAATGCGTTTCTTTATTCCGTAACACAGATCATTGCCTCAGACTTCATGCAGCGATGCTAAAAAATTCTAGCCTATCGCCTCAGATGTCATGCAGCGATTCGTGAACATAACCCATGGCCTCAGTCTTCAAGCAGCCATACATCATCAAATATTGTTGTATTCATCCTCCAAATGGATGAATAATCAAAACCAAACCAAGACATACAAAATTGCGCTCTTAAGTTCAAAACCATTTGCCTCGTTATCAAACCTTGGGTATGATATATCAGTGTAACCTTATGTTTGTCGGACAAATTTTGGGGTATTCCAAGTATTCAATAAACTCCCAATCAGAATGCACAAGACTCGAGTTTTCTCACGCTATTCGATTGGAAGATAATTGAATAGGGGCAATTGTCGTACCCCAAATTTGTCCTGCCTCGACGATTATATTTTCCAAGATTAAAATAATAAAGAAACTTTTAATTAAGGATGGTACAACAATATCTGACGGCCCATTCTTAAATCTAAGTCAATTAGGGGGTGTATTTTAATTCAGAAGAATGAGGCTTTCTAAATAAGAAAGACCCATGTATCTGTATGCCCATTTACGAAGCATGTTGTCTAATGGCCCATGCAATTCGAATATGTAAATTTATTTCAAAAATAATTATTAAGTTCTTAATTGTTATTAAGTCTGTTAGGATTTATTGCTGTTAGAAAAAAATAGGAGGTGAGATTGAAATTGGGGCCCATTTCCATTTTTGTTGTTGGTCATTAGGTAAAGAGGGGGTATTTTTATCCATTTATAAGCCCATTAGAATTTTCCCCATTTCTTTTAAATAGAAACATCAAAAGGGGGTATAGTTATTAATTTATCAGACCCATTAAATGGTTTTCTGGGACAACCCATTTACTACTTTGTTGTTTTAAGAAATTATTAAAACTGTTGTTTTTATTTTAATAAAAAAAAAATATAAAGTGTTGTTATTACTGTTAGCTTCTTATTTATAATAGTTCACTTTTATTATTAAACAACATATTATTAAATATTTTTTATAATTTGTATTCATTAAAAAGTTTGTTTAAAACAACATTGGGTTAGAAGCATTTGGGCCTAGTGATATTAAAGACTTTTTTTGCTGTAATGGAAAATATGTCGCTAGGCTGAAGAAAATAAATGGTAATGCAGGCCCAAATTCAAAAGTAACAATCACTATGCAAATCAGTGAACAAAGTAACACGCGCGTTTCATGGACTAACACATACTGTACAAATCAAGTGATTTTTGCTGAACCAAATCTTTTATTACATATTTCAATCTAAATTGAAACAGAATCAAATCTTCTTACAAAAACAAATCTCAGGAATAATAAAAAATCTGTTAATATCTGATTACAGAACAATCAAATCTAAAAATCTAAAACAAAATCTAGAAACCAATTATATTACAAAAATTATAGTACAAACCCTAAAGTGATTAAATCTCTAATATACATAATCAATTCCAAATCAATGACAACTAAAATCCAATCTCTAATTTTTTTCTAATCCCTAAAACTAAGCTAATCAGACTCGTACAACAAAACCCTAGCCTATATATACAAGGAACAGAAACAGGGAGAAAAGGGAGGGGGTCGAAGATAAATACAGAAAATGGACGAAGATATACAGAGAGAGGAGCTTGGAGAGGATCTTTCGGAGAAGAACGCAAAGAAGAGCGAAGATCAAACCCTTTGTTGTTGAAGATCGGAAGAAGGAGCGATTAGGGTTTCAATATCTGAAACCCTAATCGCCACTGATAATCTCGCCATCCGCCACTACTACTTCGTTTTCCATCACCATCATTGAGCACTGTTACCTACAAATCGAAAGGGAGGAAAGAGATAAGCAACAGAAACGCAACAAACAACAGTGATCGGAGGTAAAGCAGAACTTAACTTCTTTTGATATTGGCGCTTTGCTGTTATTTGGGGTGTTTGGATTGAGTTTACAGTTGGATAAGAGGTAGGGTTAGCACGCCGCCGCAGAGAGGTCCAATTTTGGGGGCCAGGGTTGGAAAGAAAAGGGTTGGAAAGAAAGAGAGATAGAGGGACGAACGTGCTGGAAAATGAAAATGTAAGCAATGTAAAAAAAACTTATTTTATTCTGATGTATCATGTACACGCACGTCCATCGTGAGTAGGATACTCCCTCAATTGCGTCTGTTTGATCGTCAGTGGACGACCATTAGGCTAAGTCCCTATCATACACAATACTCCCTCGCCACACCTGAGTACTCGGATCCCTCTCCAAATGTATTGGGCCTAAGCCCAATTGATTCTAAAACCCCCTTGCCCATATTTACTAAACACCAAAATCATTCGCACCCTCCTGCCAGCCTGCATATTTGGGCCAGCCCAGACTGTTTTCAACACCACCCTATTTTACTTAATAACTAGAAACTGCACCCCCTCTAATTAATCTATTTTATATATTTTTGTTTATATTATAATTTTTAATTCTATTTTATTTTCTTATTATTTATTTTTAATAATTAATTATTATTAGTAATATTGATTTTTATATTTATATTATTATCATTTATTATATGAAAATATTATTCATATTATTATAAATTATTTGTATGTAAATAAATTATTTTTATTTAGAAAGCTCGTGAACATTATTTTTTACATATTGCATTAACATATTTTTAATCATGCATTAATAGGATTTTTGCAATTAATACGATAAAAAAATACTAAAAAGCATCAAACTATTTTTCGCAATAAACTAAACTAATCAATTATTTTTTGTAAAAGGGTTTCAAGCTAATTTTGACTTACTACGCACTCTGTCAAAATCTCTGCAATCACTACTCCCGACCGAGTGCGAAGTGATTCAAAATATGTTTGCAAACCCCTAAAAAATACCAACCCATACGAACTACGGATTGGGACTCTGATTCCTCATAAGAGGATAGGTAGGCATACGATCAAAAATTATGGCAAGTCTTTCTAACTAAAACTTAAAATCCAGTTTACCCCAAACCTAAACCTAGATCTTAGTATCCTTGTGAACAAGGTAGATGAAGGGTGCCTAACACCTTTCTTTTGTCTAATTGAGTCTGAAACCTAGAATCTTTGTCGGTGAATTAGGGCTTTCTGTTATATTCCTTTCCCTAGGATACAAACTAATGATGGCGGCTCTGATTAAAAATACAGTTGCTACAAGTATATACCACTGACATTTAGAATTAATCATAACTAACCTACGGTTTTCTAACTACCTTACTACTTAAACCAAAATAACTTTCAATTTGAAGCTAGTCGATTTGCTAACAACCTAACTACTTTGCATAACAAAATTCTAACTTCCAAACAGAACCAACAAAATTCCTAACAGAATTTAGCTCCTAATTAACAGATAGCAACCATAACAAACTCTCCAGCTAATCTCAAACAGAAGAAAATCCCTAACTACTTTTAAACTGTCAAAAATAGAAACTTCAAAAAAAAAACTCCCAACAGATTATAACAGAAAACAGAAAGAGGAGAGGAAGGGGGATTAATGATCAGTTATTTTCATTCTAAAGGGAATTGATGAGAAAACTTAGAAGAATTCGTTATAACAAAAACTCACCATAAATTCCATAGATTATTCTTCACGACTGGAAGGATCACACCAAAAAACATAATAAGAATCTTAGGGCTTCTGTTTCAATCTTCAACTACTCCGCACTTCAACCTTTATCATCTTTTGGTATCATTTCCATCACCATAACTGAATTAAACTTCTATGCATCCTCAACTTCAATCGAATCTTCACTCCTCATCAGCAAAACCATTTCATTGATTATTCATCATCACTTCAGTGCAACATCGCATATGCAACACACACACACAAAATGATAACATCAATCCACGTCAACAAGAATATCACAGAAAGTGAAAAAAAGAATAAGTAACAAGAGTTGCGAGATTATACACGTACCTGAATCTGTTTTCATGGATTTCTCTACGACCTCATCAACCTTGAAGAATCACCGGAGTTCTCCGATACGTAAGCCTTAACCCTTTATCGCTTCCACATTTGTGTCTGTGAATCTATGGTATATGCGTTGTTATTTCTTTGTTTGAATCGGTGTTGAGAAAGATGATGAACGGAAGCTTGTGTGTTCGTGGTGTAAAAGTGTAAAAGCATTTGAGAGAAATGATTTGGGACAGATATTTATGAGGAGAGGTGAGCGGAGGTACGATATGGAGGGAGGCTCACGGTGTTGAGTTTTTTTCTCGGTGATGACGCTCAGTTAGTGGATGAGAGTGGCCGCTATTTCACAAGGAAGAGGAAGAAGAGAGGTTGTTTTGTTACATATCAAAGGACATAAGCATAACCCTATCCATTCTAAATGATAACGTTTTGATTCCTTACTATTAGTTCTACTTGGGATAATAAGTATATACTAATTAAGTGGAGTTTGAAAACAAGATTTTGGGGATTTATCTTAATGGATCAACTCATTGGACTATGAACCAAATCCTGTGTTCCCCTAGGCTCGTTGGACATCGTTTTTGGTAGTCTTGTGCTTTGCATACAAAAAATAACTTCTTGGATTCACTCTGGATAGGCCTAGCACATGATCTCTACACCCCTGTATTCTAATTTCACCCTCTGACTCTTATAACTTCCTTTTTTATTATTTTAGTTTTCTTATAGTTTAATATTTTCTTTCAATTGATAATAAAAATGGTACAAAAATAGTAGAATTTTATTAGGATTTTCTATTATTGCTTTTATCTTTGGTAATCATTTTGCTCCCATTTTTAGCCTAGATTTTGCGATAGAATGTTGATGTAATTTTTACAATGTGGAATGCTTGGGGATTAATTTGTTTGATCACTTGTGCAAAGAAGCTTCTGTAGAGTTTTCTCTTTTCTTGCGTGATTTTGAAGAGGCAACAGACCTTCTCCGTTAGGTATTATCGTGGTTTCGTTTTTATTCCTTATTTCCGCACTTTACCACTTTTCTAGATATCATGAGAAGTAAGGCTTTACTGCTTTCTGATGCCATGAGAATTAGGGTAGAGATGTATGACGGGGGTCTCCATTGTTGATCATGTCAGAAACCCCTCCACTTTACTTAAGGACCCGTTTAGGGCAATTTGGAATTGTATGCATTCTCTTTTCTACTTATGTGTGGTTTGTTTAAAACCCTGCCTTTGAGCAAGTATTCTACAGGTGTATTTACATTTGTGCCCACAAAATTCCCGCATCCCTTATTGAAGTCCTTAAAAGGAGGCGAGCAGGGAAGGGTTCACAATCAACCCCCGCAATTTCGTTTGTGTCATCCTTAGCTCGTGACTCACCATAATGCTTTGGAGTTGTGCCTGCTCTTGTTATCGAGCCGTCAAGTGGGGAAGGGTTCCACAATCGAATCCCCACATTTTGTCAGGAGTTCGCATTAGCCGATTCTGATACTCCTTAATTGTTCATATTGCCTTCGGTCGCCTACCTCGATCTCTTATATCTTGGTTAGGTGTTCAGTCGCTTTGGACATCAGATTTTTGTTTTACATCTCACTCCCGCTTGTTTGTCTCGGGTGATACGCTCCCCTTGGCTAAATCGTTTCGCTTCTTTTCCTTACTCTTTTATGTATGTGCTCTTTCGAGCTTCCTTGTTTTATCCTTGTACATACCATGTTCTCTTAGGATGCACTTGCTCCTTTCGGATGCAAGTTAGACCTTAGGCTGCAAACCATGCATGCTAACATTAGGTAGAGATTTCCCTTTCATCCTTGACGTTGGGCGACCATCGTATGATAACATTAGGTTTAGAAATAGGCTAGTCCTCCTTAGACTATTTTCTTCCCTATTTTTCATATGCATTTAAAACTAAAACCTTTTCCTTAGCAAATCATAAAAAATGTGAACAACTTAAACCCTTTTTCAAGGTAAAAAATACAAACCAATCAAATGTGGCATCTTGCCTTGAGGGTGTAATTCAAAACCATTTTCAAGTAAGGACATGATTAATTTACTTCTACGTCAAAGCGTGAGTCTCCAAAGGTCGAGCTGCAGCAGAAGGCGGAATTAACATTGTTCATTAAAAATATAACACAAACAAAAACATGTGAGCCGAACTACGGTAACTCTGATTCCTCAAAAAGGATACTTATGCATTAGGGTAGGGCCCAAGCGAGCACAACTTTATTTTACCTACATTATTTTCTCCTTTCTTTTTCATGCATTCTTCCTCAGTAGTAAACAGTAAACATAGATTAAACACACCCATAAGATAGATAACAAGAGTGGATACCGTAGAGTAGTACGAGCATGTGGGGTGCTAATACCTTCCCCTCGCGTAACAGACTCCCTTACCTGATCTCTCAGTTGCAAGATCGTGACTTCTCCCTTCTCAGGTTTTATCGATGTTTACCTTTCCGTTCATGTGGGATAAAATACGTTCAATGGCGACTTCATTGTTTGATGATTTTCATCCAGTTGTTTCAATCATATCTTCCTGAAAACTAGTAGTAACCAGACTGAGTAGATGACCATATCTCTTGGTGAAGCGAGAATTATCGGGAACCTTTGATAATAACTCCTTAAGCAGAGAAGGTATCCTTACGAAGTTGATCTGGATGGTATGCCTACGACTTGAAGCCATGACCCTGCAACACAAAACAAAGATAAATCCCATAGATCCTTGAAATGGTTAGTCATGATATGATGTTATAATGTCATGATATATGCTCAAATAGATAATCAAACACAAGCAAAGCACGTCAAGGACTTAGGTTTAAAGATTACATGGGGTTTGTAGGTAAGTACCCTCTTGAAGTTCAGTTGGCTCAACCTGTCCTAGAGAAGTAATCGGGTTCTAGGGATCTCAATATCACTGATTTTTCCCACAAGCTTCATCTAGCACAACAACTGACTTGCCACCAAAAAAACTTGAGAGTAGAATCTTAATAAGTGTAGTATCGAGTATCAACTAACTTCAGACTGCACCAAAGTCGGCTATCTCACTACCTTATAATGGCTAAGTTAGGTCAATTAAGGTTCTAAGGTCAGTTAGTACTTATGACACCACACAGAAGCCTATTATACTCCCTGAATGACTCGAGGGATACCAGTACAAACCAATGTGTCGCATTAATGTAGCCATCATCTCAACCATGTTGGTATACGCCATATAGTTTCCAAGTTCTATTGCTACTTATCTAAAATGTTCCCCAGATCCGGGTATACGATCTTTGCAAGAAATAAAACCCAAACAACCCTTTAAAAGTAAAGCATACAAATCAAACAAGGAAAGCATTTAAAAGTGATCTAAATCTAAGGTAACCCCACTTTTAGTTCTCCCCAGCAGAGTCGCCGGTTCTGTGATACGATGGGAGAACTGACTTGGTTTTGCATTTTATCGCAAATGTTGTGGATAGCAAGAGTCTCCACTGACTTTTCTTATATCCAAAAGGAAAGGTGAAAAGAACAGGAAAGACCTTCGAAAATTTTCTGACTTTGGGGGGTAGGTTATGAAAAGGGAAGGTGTTAGCACCATTTTCATCTGTATACTGAGATATGAAGAGCACAACCTTTCATGCCCTAACCGTGGTGTTTTCAGATTCAGGCACCCAAGCTCACATGTAACACGTTAGATTTATTCCAAACATCAATAATAATATGAATGCATGCATAAAATGGATTTAAATCACACGATTAAAGAATTTGAAATCCAAAATTTTACCAAACTGATGGGATGGTATGAAGGGATTCTGGGATGTGTAGGGCCTGAACTTGGACTCTGGAGGACTCCTAGGGACCTCAGGAATGGATTGGTGGCTTTTGTTTGGATGGAGAGTGTCTGGAAATGTGAGATCCGGTTTATACTTCTTTTGATTTTTTTTTAATTTTGAGCTCTCTCTTAGGCAGTTATCTCGTGTCCTTTTGGATTTGTCTTGCTTGCATTATACAGAGGAAAGGAATGAGCCATCAAAAATGACAAGGAATCAAGCCAAGAAGGCTCTAATCAAACAATATCAAACACTTTTAAAAATTTCCAAACTTTCAATATTTCCTTCATTCTTGAGTCCACTCAGATTTGGCATGTTCTAACAAGCTTGCATGAGCTGTATTGGGCTTGTTAATGTTTGAAATCAAGAGGCCCAAGCCCTCATACCAATATTTTACATTTATTTGATTTTATTTATTTTTAAATGAATAAAAAATTAAATTAAATTAATAAAATCATGAAGAATATGTGAATGGATCTAAAGGTCCTCTAACATCTTATGAACATGTTTGAACATCAAAAATTAGGCCCACTAGTTCAAAATCTTAAGTTTGCTCATTTTGCATTTCATGAATTTCCTCAAAATTTCCTAACTTGTGTAACTCATAACTTGCTCAATTTTTATCTTTTGAAGTTGATCTTAGACTTTTTGAAAATCTCAAGATGTCCTCTATAATTCCTCTTTTTATCATTTTTGCATTTGGAGACATTATCTTGATCTAAGTTGCCTTGACAAAAAGTGTCTTTTGTTGACTTTTGAAAATGTCCTAAAATGTATTAGCTCACATTTCCCAAATGATGCCTTTTTTGGACTTGATCATAAAAACCAAATTTGTAGAGGATTGCATTTTATTCAAAATGGGATTTGGTTGGGGAAAAGTTGATGCAGCATATGAAAGTTATGTTTGGTCAAAGTTCAGTTGACTTCTCCTAAGGAAATACTAATTTGGCAATTTTTGACTTTTGTTGATTTGAGGGCTTCTCTTAATGAATCATGATAAAACTTTGATCAAATGATGAATATGAATTTAAAATGTTGATGTTGACCAAAAATCTTGAAGTTTGACTGTATGTTGACCATATTTGACTTTTTACCCAATGCAACTGATTTTCAATCATCTGAGCCATTAACTGAGCAAACTTGTGATGCAAGACTTGAAACTTAACATGAATCCTGTTGGAGACCTATGGAGAACCATGGAAATCACTTGGTACATTTTCAACCCAAATTTACTTGAGAAACTCAAAACCCTAGTTGTAGACCTTTGGCTTAGGAGGAGCATTTGACTGGTCATCCCTTGAGATTATTGAGTATTTGAGAAGCCTTAAAAGAATGCCTTGAAGAAAAATATGAGGGAAGATTTTGGGGTAAAACAATCGCACTTTGTTTTATTTTGTTACTTAGTTTGTAAATTAATTAGAGTTAGGGTTTATTTTTATTTTACACCTTAATTATTTTTCTAAACAAAAACACCAAAAATATTTTCTTAAACACTTAGAAATGTTTTAAAGTTTTTAACATCTTTCCCTTTTCAATCTTCGTGCGCCTATTTATTTTCTACATTATTATAAATATTGTAACTGCTAATGGTCTGTAATATCTTTAAACTAGGATTTCTTTACTTTTTCCTCCATTTTTTGGTTTGTAACTCCCCATTCCCGAAGCACTGTAATAGCCTAGATTATATTTCCTGCATTTTTACTTTCCACACTTATGTATGAATGTATGTATATATTTAACTGCTAGTAATAGGATTGTATGGCAAATATTAAAAGCAAACGCTAAATAACCATAAATACAAGACAAAATAAACTAAATCTCAACACACTTCACACACGCGCACCTCTAGGGTGACCCTCACTTGTTGCCTTAGATAAAAAACAGTCATGTCCCTCAAACGCGAGATGCTTTAGCAAAGAACCTTCAGTTTAAAGATCGTAGTCCATTGATGACCCTTCGATGCTGCCTCGGTAAACGATCTTAGTCCCTAGCGATAATATTGCTAAAGCATCCTAGGATTTGCCTTCATGATTGTATGATGACCCGTACCCGTCCCTCAAACATCCAATGATAGGGCTTCCTACTAACTAATGGTAGGGTAGCACTATCTAAGGGAAAGGAGGAAAAGAACAAAGACTTTTTGAGTAGGTAGATAGCTCGTAGTTTCTTGCTCACAAACAAAAAAATTTCTCACACATACACTTATTTCTAAAATATTTTCAAAGATAAGCACTTTGTATGTGTTCTCAACGATACGAGAATTATTACAAAATTTGCCGCACTTAGGCATCTTTTCAACATACTTTCAAACACATACACCAAAAAGCATTTTCAAAATGAGCTAGCGATTAAGAGCCCATAGATAACTATAAATGAAAAGGGTGCTAATACCTTCCCTTCTCATAACCTGATCCCGAACTCAGAAAAATTCTCGAAGGCCTATCATGTTCTTTTCACCCTTTCCTTATTGGATAAAAGAAAAGTCGATGGTGACTCTTGCTATCCGCAACATTTGCAATCAAACGCAAAACTAAAAAGTCAGTTCCCCCATTGTATTACAACATGGAATTAAAAATATGTAAATGATAAAAAACAAGAACCGGCCATAGCCTATATGCATATTTCAAGCCCTTTGGATCATGGTAACTGATCCAAACTTACCCTTCAATATTCATGGAAGTGAATGGAATGGAGATTTGATGGCGATGAGGCTCGAGAATATGGTTTTGAAAACTCTAGGGTTCTTGAAAAATATGGATGTTTTTTTGATAAATTTGTGGTGCAAGGATTCGTGTCTTTTGTTCTTGTCTTGATGTCTGAATATATAGAGATTTTTTAGGGAAAAAACAAATGGTCTTGGACTCTTGTAGTAAGATATAATTTTATCTTATATTATTTTATATTATTAATGAATTAAAAATAATTAAAATAAAATAAGACCAAAAGGTGTGTGAATGAATTTTGAGGTGTATGAAAGGCATAAACATGTTTGGACCTCAAAACCATGGCCTAATAGTCCAAAATATCAAGCTTTCTCAAATTGAACTTCATGCATTTGCTCAAAATTTCCCAACTTGCAATGGTCATAACTCACTCAATGTTTACCTTTTGAAGGTGATCTTGGAATTTTTGGAAATCTCAATATGTCCTCTACAACCTCTATGTTGATCATTTTGGCTTTTGAAGATTTTATCTTAATGTAAGTTTCCTTGACAAAAAATGTCTTTTTACTAGCTTTTGAAATGACCTATAATGTATTGGCTTATATATCTCAAATGATGCATTTTTTTGGACTTGAGCATATAGATACAAGATGTAGAGAATTGTATTCCCTTCAAAATGGGCTTTGGTTTGGGAAAAGCTGATGAAGCATGTGAAATTTATGCTTGGTCAAAGTTCAGTTGACTTCTCCTAAGGAAACCCTAATTTGGTAATTTTTGACTTTTGATGATTTGAGGACTTTTCTTGAGGAATCATGATCAACCCTTGATCAAATGATGAATATGACTTCAAAATGTTGATGTTGACTAAATATCTTGAGGTTTGACTGTATGGTGACCACATTTGACTTTTTACCCAATACAATTGATTTTCAGTCATCTGGCTCAACCTGTCCTAAAGAAGTAATCGAGTTTTAGGGATCTCAATATCACCGATATTTCCCATAAGTTTTATCTAGCATGACAGCTGACTTGCAACCAAATAAAACTCGAGAGTCGAATCTCAATTAGTGTAGTATCGAGTATCAACCAACTTCAGACTGCACCAAAGCCGGCTATCTCACTACCTTCTAATGTCTAAGTTGGGTCAATTAAGGTTCTAAGGTCAGTTAGTGTTGATGACACCATGTGGCATCCTAGTATGCTCAACGACTAACTCAAGGGATACCAGTACAAACCAATGCGTCGCACTAACATAGCCATCATCTCAACCATATCAGTATACGCTGTATAGTTTCCATGATCAATTGCTACTTACCTAAAATGTTCCCCATATTCGGGTATAAGATCTTTGCAAGAAAATAAACCCAAACAACCCTTTAAAATAAAGCATACAAATCAAACAAGAAAGGAGTTTAAAAGTGATTTAACTCTAAGGTAACCCCGCTTTTAGTTCTCCCTAGCAGAGTCGCTAGTTTTGTAATACGGTGGGAAAACTGACTTGGTTTTGCATTTTATTGCAACTGTTACGGATAGAAAGAGTCGCCATCGACTTTTCTTTTAATCAATAAGAAAAGGGTGAAAAGAATAGGAAATACCTTCGAGATTTTCTTGAGTTCGGAGGGTAGGTTATGAAAAGGGAAGGTGTTACCATCCCTTTCATCCGTATTTATCTACGGGCTCTTAATCGCTAGCTCACTCTGAAAATGCTTTGTGTGTTTTATTTGAAAATATTTTGAAAAATGCCTAAGTGCGGCAATTTTGTAATGATTCTCGTATCAGTTGAGAATATGTACAAAATATTTGTTTTGAAAATATTCCAAAGAAAAGTGTTTGTGCGTAAAGATGTTTATTGTGTGAGCAAGCTATTACAAGCTATCTACCTACTCAAAAGTCTTTCGTGTTATTTTCTTCCTCCTTAGATAGTGTTACACTACCATTAGTTAGTAGGAAGCCCTATCGTTAGATGTGACTAGACGTGCGAGGGTCATCGTACAGTCATAAATGCAATTGTAGGGCGCTTTAGCAAGTTTTATTGTAAGGGACTAGATCGTTTATCGAAGGCAACATCGAAGGGTCATCGAGGGACTACGATATTTTGTATCGGAGGGACTTTGCTAAAGCATCCCCATGTTCGAGGGATATGACTTTTATTCGATGGAAACAAGTGAGGTTACCCTAGAGGTACGTGTGTGAAAAGTGATTCAATTCAGTTATTTAATCTTGATTAGGGTTATCTATGGTTGGTTTTAGATCTTGCCATACATTCCCTAATTACTAGCAGTTATAAGGAAAGTAGTAAAAGCAGAAAATAAAGTCCTACGCTATTACAAAGCTTTGGGGAAGGGGGTACAAACTATAAAACCGGGGAGAAAAAGTAAAGCAAATAAAATTTTTAATTAAACTATTACATACTGTAGTAGTTACATAATCAGAAAAACTAATGTGAAAGTAAATGCGCGAAGATTGTAAAACAAAAAGAAAGTTAAAAATCATTTTGTGATTGTTTGATGATTAATCTAAAGAAAACCTAATTGATTTTAATTTAGAAAAAGAATTAGTTGATTAAAAAGAATCAATTAATTAGGCAAACCCTAAAATCTAGGTTGATTTTAAGTTAATTAAGAAAACCTAAAAAAATTAAGTTAGGGTTTATTAATAAAAAACCTAAAACTAAATTAGGGTTAATAAAACCTAAAATTAATTAGAAACCCTAAAAATAAAAATTAGGGTTTTGTTTTAAAGAAAGGGTTTTGAAAAAAGGTTTGTAAAAGAGTGAGAAACATAGAATTGAAAAAAGTCACCAAATGAGTAGAGGTGGGTGTTGAACCCACGCCCTCAAGAAGTTTCAGCAGAAAACATACCACCCAGTCAACGCGCTGCTTGTGTCAAGGTAACGCCTCCAACATGTTTTGTAATCAAACCTGTAAAGATGATGGAAATATGAAAAAATAGCAAAACCAAGGATCGAACTCGTGACCTGAGAGACCAATGCCTTAGCATGTGCATTTCTACCATTGGGGTGGCTATACATCCATTATACCTGATTGAAATAATGAATATATAATATAAAACAAATCCTCAAAGTCAGACAATTCAAAATGCGCGTAGGAGTGGGTCCCCTGTATTTTGAATGGACCAATAAAAACTCCTAAAATGCCATGTATGTCTCTGGCCTGTCAGCACTGTCGTGGGTGGCTGAAACAACTGGGCTTAGTTTTGGCTATAAGTCCCTGTAGATTGAGTTTGGAAGAAGAAACCCTAGCACGGTTCATAAATGGCAAACCATGATTCTCACGTTATGAGCCTCATGCGATGTTTCCAACCTGTTCCAAACTTCTTCCTGAACATATCTAAGCAAGAAAAAAACATTAATAATGCTTGGAATAAAAAAATCAATTGCAAGAATGTTTACCAATCGGACTTGATGGGGTATCATGGTCTGATGCTTGAGAGGCTTGGATATGGACTTAAATCAACTCCTGGAAGTCTCAGGAAGGTGATTTGATACTTGAAATCAATTGAGAATGGTTGGAGATAAGGGTTTGCTTTTGCCCTAATCTTTGCAATTTTGAGAAAAAAATTTAGGAGTGTTTGAGGCAGCTAGCATGTGTACTTTTGGTCTGGTCTTGTTAGATATATATAGGACATGAGATTAGGTCAACAAAATTTTAAAGAATCATGCATGATTAGGAGAAAAAGATTTAATTTGGAATTATGTGAAAACTTACTATTTTTGATCAATCTTGCACCAATCTTCTTTGCACGAATTTTCCAGCTTGTATATGCAATCTTGGGCCCCCAATATAGTTGAAACAAAAGGCTTACACGCCTAACTCATTAACCTTGCATTTTATTTGATTTTATTTTAATTTTAATGAAAAAACCAAATAAAAAGAAATAAAAATCACAAAAATGAGTGAATGGATTTAGAGGTCCTTAGGTATGTCACAAACATGTTTGAACCTAAGAAGTTAGGCTCAATGGCCCAAAATCATTAATTTGCTCAATTGAGATTTCATGTATTTGCACTAAATTTCCCAACTTGCAATGGTCATAACTCACTCAATTTTTATCTTTTTTAGGTGATCTTTGACTTTTTGGAAATCTCAAGATGTCCAATACAACCTCTATGTTGATAATTTTTGCTTTTGAAGACTTTATCTTGATGTAAGTTGCCTTGAAAAAAGTGTCTTTTTGTTGACTTTTGAAATGACCTATAATGTAATGGCTTATACCTCTCAAATGATGCATTTTTTGGACTTGAGCTTAGAGAGACAAAGTTGTTGAGAATTAGA